>CM073768.1:9019056-9372598 GCA_037158775.1 Hetaerina titia | reverse complement strand
GCAACTTCAGAGTAACCATTTTCGAAACAAAAACGTAAGCAGAGAGTGAAAACCTGCATTTATTTTCTGTGGACAGAAGGAGTAACTTTAGAAGCACAATCTTTATTTGATATCAAAAACCATTTGGAAAGGTTATGTCTAACCATCGCATTTTTTTAACGCCTCTCTAAACTGCGGCTATGAAACCAATACATTAGCGGTAGTCATGGAAAGCTGTTAAAGCTCCCTTCGATATTTAAGTTGAGGGACAGCCCACTCAGCCGATGGTGTTTCGCACATTCTGCTAGATACATTTCAGGAAGAGTTACTCTGTAAGAGTTGACCAATTTCTAAAAAGAAGAGCAATGAACTTTGATACACTCGGTTGTCAGTATTTAATAAAAGCACTGATCGTCTTAATTGGAACAAATGCTACAAATATAGGTTTCGATTAGTATTTTCCACCTTATTCCCGTCGGAGGCTCTCTACTCCCTTAGCATAGGTTCCAAGTAGGAGTAGCTCCCTCCTACTCCAGTCTCCAATCGGAGACCATAGTTATGAATGCTTGTGAAAAGTCTTAAATACGAATTTATTTCAAAATGATATATTAAACAAACGTAGTCTGGTTTAGAACGCTCTGATGCACTATATAAGGCGGACATTGAGTTGCGGCCGGTAACTCAGGGAATTAGAATTTTCTTAGGACCCTAAATAGATTAAAAATTGTGAAGTACTTACCTCTCAAATTTAACGTAGAATGTGGAGTGGATGTGCCCAGTTCATCTGTTGGCCATACATCGTTCCCAGAAATCTGATATATTCAATAAAAGGGATTTCATACTGTCTTTGTTTGAGATGTGGTTATTGAAAAATACTCCTTTCCGGTGAAGATGAATGTATAGTAATGGCCTTTTGAATGAAACTTTGAAATTATGGGTAATTACATTTGCAACCTGAAATATTATTGTTTTAAGATACAATAGTAATTGTTTTAAAATAATTATAATGATATTGTGATAATTTATTCCGTGTAAATATCCTTCATCTTAGCATAAATTAATGGAATGCGTAAAATGGGAAATCGGTCAAGTATTTGTAAATTATCCTTGAACATAGACCATCTACAACACGAAACTGTTATTAGAATTGCCAACATTTAGGATACATTTCACCACTCGTATAAGTGCGAATGCTCCCTTTTGAATTTAAATCACGAGTCCCAAACTCATGAAATTATTCTAACAATATCCCATATTTGAGCAATCATCGGAAAAAATAGAACTAGAAAGAACTGGAGGAAGTAATTCCGAAATTTAATACGCCTCGCAATCCATCTGATACCCCTCTGAGTCACCGAGTATTTTCCATGTATACCAACGCCGTTTGTAGTTTCTAAACCTTGTCATGGTGATGACTAACCTCTGTCTCCTACTGAACTCAATTGCTTTCTCCCCGCTGTGATTCCTGGTTGCTAACCGTAATCTCCCAGCGCATCACATCTCTTCCTTTGCCCAACGTCGGATTCCAATTACCTATCTCTATCAATTGTTTACTTACAGGAACACACGCGATTATATCTTCTAACTCATCGTATATCCTATCGATTTCTTCCTCCTTGTGGTTGCTCGGTGGCATGAACCTGAACAATGACCAAGTTGGTCGGTTTTGCTTTAATCTCTACCAGTAGTAATCTATCTGATGCTTGCTCTATGATGACTGCGCTTTTTCCAATCCGCCCAGCAAGTGGAGAAATCCGGTGTTCAAGTCCTGGTCGAGGAAAATATTTTTTAATTTGTGATCTGCTCACATCCGCCATCGCCACCTCTCTTGTGTTCGTCCTTTATGCGTGTTCCTCAACCATTTTCCTTGTCTCTATTTCAATGTGAATGAATATATATTTCTACATATATGTACATACACATACATACGAGTATTCTCTTAGTTAATAATAAACGTTTTCGATTCTATTTTTTTGCTAATAACTTAGTAACACCTTCGCGTCTGAATGTACTTGATTAATGCTTTGTGCTCATCACTGAGCTCAAAGCATTCATCTGCTGAGAAAGCTGCTGACTGAAAAATATGTTATATTTAACAATTTCATTACATTTAAGCCAGTAAATATTTTTCTCTCTCGAGTAATAAGGCACTGGGTTCATTTGCTTCACCTATGGACACTTTGAGTAAATCGAAAGGCATTAAAGTTTAATAAGTTGACCCGGTTACAATACCATGTACTTGCCAAGTAAAGTGGAGGCGCAGGAAGGGGAACTTAGAAACTAAATAAAAATTTAGGGTTCATTGATTGGATGGGAATTCATTTGGCGCTCCACCATCCGCTCCGCTTTCTAATTTCAACCACGCTCTATTTATACGTATATGTACGTCACTTGGTTAGGTTCGTTCTTTGATATGCTCGGCGTGACATAAATGCAAAATTCTGAAGGTAGTAAAAGCGCTAACTACTATGAGAGCACAAACTCGCGAATAGCGGTTCCCAGCAGAGAGAACGATGCGCAATATTGCGGTTCTTGCACACATTACCTGTTTACCCAAACAAAGTTTCTCTCCCCTCCACCCGCTCTCCATTACGCTTAATCAGGTCACGCCCCGAAACCCAGAAGAGGTGGGGGCACACAAGCACGCTACGCCGCCGACACCTCCATATCATTTCCCTTGGGGGAACAAAATCACTTCACGTGTTCCATCGCTGCTCCTTTGCTTTGGGGCTTACATTACATACACAGCAAACACGAGCTCAGATCTTTAGACGTAAGTAACGCCATTTCCGATACCAAGTACTTAACCATTTCGGAAAGTTTTCTTCGAGTAGACACGTTATAGCCGATTATCTCCAACTCCTTGGGCAATCTTAACTATTTATACACTTGTACCTTGGAACTAGTAAGTTATGAATTTTGGATTGAATTCCTCAACCTAAGGGTACATTATTTTTTCTTCATTCCTTCATATTTTCTACCAGCCATCCAAAATGCCTGTCCTCTTCTATTCGATAGCCTAGCTGGCAGCCTTCATCTCCTACTAAGTTCGCGAAATTTCTGAGGTAGATGTTTTTGCTCTAGGAAAACTGCTCGCGGAATATTTCAGTCATGTGAGCCAGAACCTATTTTTCTTAATTTGGCCAACAATCCTGCGATGCCTGCTAATAATTCACTTACCCGTATACATTATCATATTTAAACACTTTCACTCGTACTTATATAGATGAATGTAAAAACAATGGCTTTGTGACAGAGGTTTTGAGTTTAATTCAAAGATGGTAGGTTACACCAAGTTTGAATGAACTGAAATAAACTTGGTTAATCAAAATCTAAAACAAGTGATCGGGTTTTGCTATTCAAAAAGAATATTAGCAATGACGAAACAAAAAATGCCAATGCCAATTGATAATGGTAATCATTATGACAAGCCAGGAAACGGTAGCATTCCTTCAGAGTAAAACGACAAAAAACGATGAAAAAGGTTCTAATGAAAATCAATTATTTAATTAAAACATTCCATGAGAGTGATAATATAAGTCGATGGAAACGGCTGAAAAGAGAAGATCAGATGCATTGTAAATGTGTAAATGCCGGAGAAAGATCATGATGGTGTAGTCGAATAGTATAGTCAACGATGATGCTCCACAAAGAGTAGAAGAAAAAACAAACCTAATGGAAACTTTAACGAGGATGACCTCACCAGACTAATTTAGAGACAGTCCTAAAAACGTGGTCAAGGCAAAGGGAGAACCTTCAGAGGGAGATCCTGGAAGATATAATTTCTTCCACCCGGATGAAAATTCAGTTAAACCATTGTAATATTTTTTAAATTCTATCCTGAATAGTTTTGAAATTCATGCTGCAAGACAAAAAACATTAATTTGATATCAAAGTTTAAAAAAGTTCCTTTTTACCTTTTATTGAAATTTTAGAAAAAATACGAATAGATGTAAAAATGCGTTTCCTGGAGGCCGAATCTGACCATACATACGTAAGATATATAATTATTTTAAATCCAACTTCATCTTCTTGGAAAGTCACTTTTCACAGATATATGAAGTAGTCTTCAAAGTAAATCATTAATCCTAAACAAAAAATTGTTACAGCCTTCCATGCATAGCAGATTAAATGATTTTCCAATCCACTTGAATAGTATTTTCATTCCAAATAGGTATCCACATGTAGGTATACACATCTCTCGAATCCTACAAATCCTATTATTACTTATGGATTTTATTAACTTTCCGATTTTTAGGAAATATTTTTGCCATTTTATGAGTTTTAAAAAAAGAAGATATTTCCCCCGAAATTTTTCTCATGAAATATTTTTCTTTGCTTATCCTTGCTCCCGTGTTGACGTCAGTCACGGTGGAAGTAATGAGGTCCCCTCGTGGGTGAATCTATACTTTTGTGTCCCCTCATGCGCCTCCTCACGTCCCAGGGTGGCCTCTGTCTTCCAAATTCCTCCTCCACCACCCCATCTTCTTTATCTCCACTATTTTTCATTTCGTTTTTTATTGTACCCGTCCGCTTTAATTGAGCTATCACCGGGAATGCGTACGAGAAGAGCACGTGGATAATTCTTGAATAAACTCAATTCTTTAAGGAGAGAGGGAAAACTGGGTTGGATAAATAAACACTTGGATATTTTTTATTATTTACGAGATACAAAACTACGGATAGAATGATCAAATATTATTATTAGGAGTTTTACGGAGCAAGTATATTTAAACAATATCATATTAAATTAGCATATTAAGGTGCAATAAAATGTGTTAAAATATTAAGAAAAACCATGAAAGAAAGGACATCGAAATATGATACACATTTGATCAAATTAAATTTTCATGGTTCTAATTCTACATGATTCCTACGGGAACAAAAAATAATAATCAGAACAGGATAATTGAGTAACTATATCGCCAGATGAAAAAGAGAACAAAGATTTAATATTAGGTGTATATGCATGTAGATTTTCTTGTTCTCGGTTCATTTCCTAGAATATTATTCATCTGCTTTATTCCTTTCCCGCCTACTTATCGTGTCTTAATATTGTGCGCGTTCCAAACCACCTGTGTATCTCCAACTATGAGTCTGAATCGAAAATTTTCGATGTTAAACTATTTACATTGATTAAATGATTTACCAATTTTTTATCTGCCGGTATTCTACTATTTTGCTGAAAAATTATAAGAGTATATTTCATTGCTTTAAAAGTGAAGGATCTAGGGTAGTCGAAATAATTGCAGGTTTAAAAAAATATGAATATGAAATATATGAGAAGATACGGAATCCAAAAAATGCAAAAAAATGTAATCCAACTATGCACATAATGAGAAACTTGAATAAATGTTCAAAAATGAAACACTGAGTGATATAAGCATGCATAATTCCACCATAGCTGTCAAATTCATTTATGGAAATATATGTGAGAGATGCATGCATTGTTAAGGCAAAATCCAACGACTGGAGATGCAAATATACTTTTCATTCACGCTGATGACGCAGTATTAATGGATGAAAACTCACAAGACCTAAAGAGTTTTTAGAATAGTTTCAGTAAAGTAACAGAGACATTTAAGTTCGGAGTAAATTCACAGAAAGCGAATGCATTCGTGTTTTGGAAGAACAACAAAAAGAATGCATAGTGAGTAAAACGGCGTAGTAATTGAATGAGTGGATGATTTATATATATAATGACAGAATATTTGTAAATTATGCTGGCAGAGAGGCGAATACATGAAAGGGCGATAAACTGCCAACAGGAATGCTAATGGCAGAGTGTAGAATATATTTTCCAAATCTCAATGCAAAAATGGCTGTATAAAAAGGAGTAGTCCTCCCCATATTATTTCATGGAATAGAAACTCGGGAATTTCAGGATATATATATATATATATATATATATATATATATATATATATATATACTTAGACAGTAACACACATGACGAGAACACATAAAAAGAACACTCACAATAATATCTTGATAATTTTGACGGACTCGAGCTCCGTCTTCTTCGGAAGATAAGATATGACCCATATATATGACATGATATATATATACACACATATATATATATATAAATTTATTTTTATTAGGTAATCTACCGGTTAAGGTAGGTTTTTGGATGGACACAACTATCAAATCCGGTTGCTCATTTATACATAGTATAATAATTGGATAGATTGGTGTCACGTTAAAAACACTATTGAGGAAGGCAACGGGAAACCACCTCAATTATGATTCCCAAGAATATAATGATGGGCACTATATATATATATATATATATATATACATGCATACATATATATATGCAGGTCGTGGTGGTCTAGTGGGTAGAGCATTTTGACTACTGACCGGAGGGTCCTGGGTTCGATTCCCGGGCAAGGCACTTTGGACACCTGCAGCTCCACCCAAGCTAGTTGATTTTTCGGGTACCAGATCATCCTGGGAAACCATAACCGGCACAGGGAAAGGAACTGGCCCCCCTACCCTGATGTGTGATTATTCACACGCCGACGGGCTTGGTATATGGGTGAGCTCTACCATCACCTACTAAACCGACCTTCGGGTTGATTACTGTGTTTATATATATATATATATATATATATATATATATATATATATATATATATATATATATATGCATGCATACATACACATATATATATTACGACAATTAAACCCCCTTTTTTATTTCAAACACTCCGCAAGCACCTTATCGTCAATGCATTTAACGACAATTTTATATATATATATATATATATATATATATATATATATATATATATATATATATACACTTTTTTGGAAAACCCACAAACTTGTAATGTAAATTCACTGATAGTCATAACAAACACAGAAACCAAAACACAAAAGAGGGAAAACTCACTGGTTCTCGAATTTTCGGTGGTCCAACCACCTTTCTCAAGGAATTTCCTGGATCGAATAAATTCTATCTCCCTCCCTCCAGATGCCGAGATCATTATGGCCACTATAGATGCCACGTCCCTGTACACATCCATTCCCCACTCAGAAGGTCTCTCCGCCCTCCAACACTACCTCTCCCAACGCCCTGAGCCACACATCCCCAGCACAGATTATCTCCTCAGCCTTTCCCAGTTCATTCTTACCCGCAATTCCTTCTCCTTTAATGATAATTTCTACCTACAAATCAAGGGTTGTGCCATGGGTAGCAGGTTCAGCCCGTCCTATGCAAACCTCTTTCTTGGTCTCGCGGAGAATAATTTCCTGTCACAACAACCCCTGAAACCGCTATTGTGGCTCAGATATATTGACGATATTTTCCTTCTCTGGCCACATGGTCCTGATTCCCTGAAAACTTTCATTTCCAACCTTAATGCTTCGTCCTCAATCTCCTTCACGTCTACAGTTTCCTCCTCCCAAATCACCTTCCTAGATGTAAACATATCATTTATAGACCATGAATTTCACACATCCGTACATATAAAACCCACAAATAAACAACAGTACTTACATTTTAGCAGCTGTCACCCATACCACACCAAACGTTCCATTCCTTATTCCTTTTCCATAAGGGGTCACAGAATTTGCAATGACCCTGACTCCCTAGACAATTTCCTCATAAATTTACACCATTCCCTCCTCAAACGAGGTTATCCTGAATCCCTCCTGAATAAGAGGATCCGTAGGCATACTTTCACTCCCAGACCTTCCACCACCGCGAAAAACCACCCTCTTTCAATTTGTACCACGTTTCTCCCTGGCCTAGGATCTCTGCGTTCTATCCTAAAGGACCTCTATCCTATCCTCAAAAACCACAATTCCACCACCAACCTTTTCCCCAAATGCCCAAATGCCCCTCAGTCCCTTTCAAACGCCCCGCCAATCTATCAGATCTTCTAAAATCTACCAATCCACTTCTTAAATCCTCGCCCCGTTCCAAAATCACTCCCAGACCCTGCAATAAACCTAGATGCAAAACATGTCCTATTTTCCTAACCAGAATCCCATCCCTCTCCCACCCGCTCTTTAACTCTCTCCCACCAATTCCCTACTCCTCGTGTATCTCCAGCAATGTTGTCTACCTACTCAAGTGCCAACTTTGCCCTGCCTTTTACATTGGACAGTGTACCACACCCCTCAATATTAGAATCAATAATCATAGAGCCTCATGCATCAATTCCTCCCTTATTGGTATGCTCCCAATCCCCAAACATGCCTCCGAACACAACACTGCCTTTGACCAATGTTTTAAAGTATCCGTCATAGCATCCCTCCCACACTCAGACCCTCCACTGAAACTCAAAACATTAGAGCTAGCTTTCATCTGGCTCTTGGATTCCTGGAATCGCCCAGGTATTAATATTAGACATTAATTGCCCCCTTTATGCATATAATTTCATCCCCCTCCGCCCCCAACAACTTCCATATCATCCCCACCTTTTTTAAAATTCCCGCGCCATACACTACCCCTCCAAACTCCTCACCTCGAATGCCTTTCCCCCTTTTTTCCCCCCTTTTCCTTTCTTTTCCCCTCTTTTCCCCTCTTTTCCCCTCTTTTCCCCCATTTCCCCTTCTCCTTCCTACCACTGCTTTCGGGCCCTCCTCTGCCTCAGTTCTGTTCCTAATTCCTCTTGAGAAAGGTGGTTGGATCACCGAAAATTCGAGAACCAGTGAGTTTTCCCTCTTTTGTGTGTTTTGGTTTTTGTGTTTGTTATGACTATCAGTGAATATATATATATACATATATATATATATATATATATATATATATATATATATATATATATATATATATATAATTGTCGTTAACTGCCTTGACGATAAGGTGCTTGCGGAGTGTTTGAAATAAAAAAGGGGGTTTAGCGTATATAATATTTGGGTCATGTGGAAATGGAATTGATTCCCCTAAATCTGAAACCTATAAAAATGTGCGGAAGTTACTTAGCCATGCTGAGAAAGTAGATGACAAAAGACTCACTTAGCAGATGTGTGAAAGATGGGCAATATTTTAAAAGGAAATGGTAGGATTTCAAAGTCATCCATCAATGCGCTCGAGAATACTTTCAACGCAGGGAATATTAGGAGCCTCATGAAAAGTACGGAAATGCATTTATAAAAAATGTATTCATGCCAATGAGGAAGAAGAAGGATTGAAATCGAAATTAGTGAGAAGGAATCAGTGGAAGGGGAGTAAATATCCCGGTGGTACCAAGCACATTTTTTCTTCTGCCTGAGATAAACGGGACCAACATTCAATGTGAGTACACACGCATAAAATGTATATATACATTTTGAAAACTGCTGATAGATAAAATCACTTTATACGAGGAACAAAATATTGCTCAAGAGAAGTCATCTCGTAAAATTGGACAAAAAATTAATTGCTGCGTAATTCCTTAACTGATGCGTGAAGTATTTTATTGCTATGAGCAGTTGTACACCTCCTTTGCAACAAATGTGTTTTATCAGTAAATAACCAAAATCTGTATTTAATTATGCTTTTGTATTTGAACCATAATTTCACAAAATATTTAAATTATAAGGTTAATTCTGTATTACGAATATTCTGTCAGCCCTCATTAATATTTCGGAATTATTGGCAACAAAAAGGCAATGGGCCACCGCAAGACTTGAATTAAAATTTTGAGAAATCCTCTAGGCTCCTGACCGCACTCGACTGAACGAGTATGTTCGTATTTCATTTGCACTTGTGCCTTGTCTCCAGTTTGTCCACCCACCCAGCCTTCCTCTCTCTAGCACACACTCTACCCGCCGGGCGGGGCCAAGCCCCGCCCGGCTTATTCACCGCGGCCTGCGCACTCCGACAACAAGACACCCCTTCTCTCCCTCCCAGCGCCCCCCGAAGACCCACCTCCCCGGTTGGCGGGCAAAACTTCCCCTCCACCCTCCCTGGCGAAGGAAGGAAATGGGGATGAGCTAAGAGAAAGGACTTTCGCAGAGAGAGAGAGAGAAGCGGGGTGGGGGCGAAACTGAAGAATAAATGTACGTATGGGGGAGGGACCGGCGGTGGAGGATGTGGGGAGGAAACGAGGAGAGGCCGATGGGAGACCTCCTAGATTTCCCAAGAGCTACGCTCTAACCCTCGGCAATCTTCTGTTGGTTTCACCCCTTCCCACCGATGCCCAAGACGAAATCCCGTCTTCTCTCCGGGCGAATACAGCCCCCCTCTCGCTCGGTGTCTTACACTGTGGTCCAATGCCTCCCCCCTCCCTCCCGCCTTGTCATGCCCCAACCCCCACTCTCTTTCTCTCTTTCTCACTTCTTGTCACACATCTTCATCCGTTTCCTTTCTCTCTTCTCGTTCGATTAATACACTTGATATTTACTTTTTTTGTTGGTATCATCTTAAAAATGTCCACTCATATTCTTTATTTGGGAAATTTTTATTTTTCGCTTCTCATTGATTTCCAATCCGGCATCTATACTACCCACCACATAAGCTGACGATGCTTTATACGAGTAGTCTCGTTGTTGTCAAGTAGGTTTTCTAAGTTTTAAAAATTACATTTGTGGCACGACACGATTAAAAATATTAAACGCCTTAGTTGTATCAAATAAATAGGTAATGATGAACACAGCTTTTGGCACCAACCATCTAAAGGACATTTTCAAATTTTCTTTTTCGGCCTCCCGGTTTGAAAGATTAATGCCGCTGCTAGGCTGATTTTCACTAAACCGAGTTACGATTAAATTAAGTTTTCCTATGGTACGGTCTGTGTAGGTTAAGAGCCGATCTTCACTACGCAATAGGTTCTGAGGGTTTTGTTTGCCAAATTTAAACGCTTCAATCAATTTTAATTCTTATATGTACGAGCTAACTTTAAAGCTAAGAGACAAATAAACAGCACTCAAATATGTTCCTATGCATGCTCTGCGGGTGAGGACAGAATATACCGATTATTCAGCTCTAAGTGACGCATCTAATTAATAATGCGATGTCGTTCTGAGTTCAAAACATGGCGGTAAGGAGTGAGACCCTTCCACTGTTTCTAGGAAAATCGCACACCTTGGGTGAAACTGAGTATCTCCGGTTACCCGGAATCAAACACTTTCCCTCATGTCCTACGTCCAATACTCAAGGCTCAAGTCTCGCCTCTCCTAATACACATGCCAAAAATTTAAAGAACTCCAGATGAAACTTCGTATTTTTTACTTTCAAATTACCATTGTGTTGCAATTATTTAATATGTCATCAGAATAATTATTTCTATCTCTCATTACATATGTTAAATTCAATTTAGTGAATAAAAAACTAATTTTAAATTTATATTTAAGTCTAGATAAGATTCATCATTAAGCTGATGAGTTTTTATTAAAGCTGAAGAAAATTTACCATCCCGTTTAAAATTATTCAAAATAAATCCAGATTCGCCTGGGAAAAACTAGTACAACTTATACATGTATGAGGGCTGATAAAACCTTAGGTCGAACTCCTTCACCATTTTGTAAAACTCATAACCAAAGCAGATCATCTTTGATTAATCGAAAATAAATTATTTGATCCATCATTTCAATTGAATTATTAATTATATGTCCTGAATTATCTGAAAATTAATGACCAGACACCACAAACCGTTCAATTTTCCCGGAAAATAATCATACAATATCAGATCCCATGGTTCATATTCTTTAATTCTACACCACGCCTCTTGCGTCAACAAGATGAACATTCTTGACTGGATTTCCTAAGGCTCAAAATTAACAAAATACTTTCTCCTATAAAAACTTTCAGAAACCCTAAAATATATTCTCCTTTAAGTTTCCAAATAATATATTTCGCACCGTTTGGCTCGTTTACCTGATGCATGAATAACTATGTTGCCTGTCTGTTGCTTGTCACTCAATCTTTCACCTTATTTTATCCATCCTAAGAGACCTAAATCCAAAAGCTTCTCCAGTCTATACCCATCTTCTTTTAAATAAAAATTTCTTTTCATCCAATGAGGGTACGTTTCATATAAACATGCTCACCGGCAATTTATTTTCTCTAATCTGAGGAATAAATAATAAATCTATTGGCTCCATTTTATATTGTGATTTTTAGATTTCTAGATTTTATATATAGGACGTGGGTTTTGGTAAAAGGAGTCCGGTATTTATCATATGATTTCGGGTAAGTACGATCTCTTTGCAACAGAAGATGGCACAGGTTAAAATGAGGTACAAAATTGATGGTCTGCCAAACCTTTATTTCACTTCACCACAAGCATCTTCCAATCAGTTAGTTCTTGAATCTGTAGTATTTCCATTTAATGTTCGAGATGTCTAATATTGAACGTAGTGTGGGAGAATTAACTTCCTCAACGTCACTAGTGTATACATGCAAAGTGTGTTAAAAAAATGAGAATTTTAATTTTTCGGACAGTAATATTTATCTATTCTTATACATTGATGTTGTCACCTTCAAAGTACTCCCCATTGGAGATTATGCACTTGGGCCAGCGCTTCTTCCAACCCCCGAAACACTTCTCAAACTCGATCTTGAGATAGCCTTTAGTTCTTTCAGGGATACGCTTCGGCTGTAAAACGACGGCCCTTCGAGGTTCTCTTAATTTTTGGAAATAGAAAGAAGCCACACGGAGCCATATCTGGCGAATATGAAGTCTTAGGGATTGTTATATTATTGTTTTTGGTCAAAAATTCACGAATAAGCAATGAAGTGTGAGCTGGTGCATTATCATGGTGCAAAAGCCAAGAATTGTTTTTCCACAGTTTCGGGCGTTTTTTGGATTGCTTCCCTCAAACGGCGTTGAACTTATAGGTAGTACTTCTTATTGACCGTTTGACCTGGCGGCAGGAATTCATGATGCACTACGCCATTAAAATCGAAGAACACAGTGAGCTTAATCTTCACGTTCGACCGCACTTGTCGAACCTTTTTCGGTCCTGGCGAGCCAGAATGCCTCCACTGGGATGATTGAGCCTTATTTTCAACGTCATATCCATAAACCCATATTTCGCCACCTTTTGTAATACGTTTCAGTAATTCTGCATCGTCGTTTACTTCATTTAGTGACTCCTGAGCAACTTCCATTCGCCGCTGTTTTTGTTCAAAATTCTGCCATTTTGGAACGAATTTCGCTGTCACGCGTTTCATACCCAAAAATTGGAACAAATGTGATGATATGATCCAATCGATAAACCAACATCATCAGCGGCCTATCTAATTGTAATTCGGTGATCGTTCATAACCATTTATTTCACTTCTTCCACGTTTTCATCGATTGTTGATGTGCTGGGGCGTCCAGGGTGTTCGTCATCTTCAAGGTCTTAATGACTTCTTAGAAACGCTTATACCACTCGTAAACTCTTGATTTACTCATAGCCAACTCACCAAAGGCCTTTTACCACCATTAGACTTTTTATTTATAGAACATTATCATAGACCATTTATTTTAGACATGAAGGATAAGACAACATTTTGGGGCAAGCTAAATATTACTTTAAAATATCCTATGTGTTCCCAGTTTTCATGTATATATCGTTTTTATTTTATCGTTTTATTAAAAAAAATACACTGCATACTTTAGGCAATCATTCGTACTCATAAATAATCGGAATTTATGCAATAGGGTCTTCTTCAGCAGCATCTAAAACCCTTGTCATTGGCCAGGATAAAAACCATGAAATTTAAAATCAAAATGCTAAAACGCATAGAAAATCTCACGTCGGCTTCTCCTGATTTCTCGCTTCCTTTAACTCGAGTTTCCTTAGCACGTATTTCAGCGCATCACTCGGACTCTTCGTCTGAAAATCCTCCACCACCCAGAGGCTATTAAAAGACCCTTCCCCGCCCACTGTCCGCCATTTGCCCCCTTCCCTTCCCTCGCCGCTCCCAACCCTTCGCTTGCCCAATTACTACGTATCTCATCCACCTCTCCCCTATCCCATTTCCCCCACATACCCCTTACCTTCAAACCCACAGCCCCCGTCACACTCACTGCTGCCACTTCCCCGACCTCCTTCGCCCCCTCCTCTCTCCCCACCCCTTCTCGCGGACCGCACACAACAACAAAAGGGATTTCTCCTAATTGCTTTCGGGCCGAGGGGTGGAGGGGTGTCTGTCTGCGTGCTGGAGGCGGGGTGCGCTGGACATCCCGGAGAGTGCGGATTTTACGAAAGCACTTGTTTTATAAGTTTATTCTGTTTCGGATGGGCGAGGCGGAAGAGAGATGGAGAGAGGGGGCGTGGTTTGAGCGGCGGGTGGAGGGACGGCTGGAGATGGGGGCGGAGGAGGAGTTATGTAAGCGCGGAGGAGGCGAGAGCAGATGCTCCGGCTTGATCCCTTTTTGCCTTGCAGTGACGGAATCCGGGAGGCGGGCGGCGTAGTCGCCGTGCGTGTGCCTCGTATGTCTGTGCGTGCGTGCGCGGGCGGGTAACCGTGGTAGCAGGAGTCATGGCTTAAGGGATGGAACAAATTCAGACGGGCCGTCATCCATATTAAACGAATATGAGGTTTTTCGGCGGATTAAGTGGAGAGGGGGTGGACTGATGTGGTGAGATGCGAGATGGAAAAGCGAGGGTTTTTTCGTACGGGGGAGTCTCGTGAGTGGAACGGGCGATGAATGTTTTTGGCAAAAAAGGAAGAAAGGAATCCTTTGCCAAAGGTCGTTCGCGTACCTGTTTCGGCAAGTAACCGAGGGGACATTTTTGGATGTCAACCTTTTGAGCGCAATTCACCCTAGTCAGCAACGCTCTTCAGCAAATGAAATCGGTTAAGTCCGTTGTTTATATTGAAGAACGCTTACCTGCCGTACAAAGGGAGCAATTAATTAGTTTTTGCGTATAGAGAATGCTTAATAGTAAAACATTGTGTAGACATGAGGCATATTGTAGGTGCAGGCGCATGATAGTTGATAGCATATGTATTTGAATGCTTGTAAGTTGGAAAGGTTTCCGCGTAAATATATACGCCTCTGTGGGTACAGATTTGTATGAATACATTGGTTTTCCATGTGGCTTTATTCTTTTTTGCGGTTAGTGACCTAATACTCCCCGCCAAATGGCCTTGCGGTGGCTTGCGGGGTATTTTTTCGATTTCGATGTAGCATAGTAACAGGCATAATTCAACAATATTTGACGTCTTTTTCTAAGAGCATTTGATCACGCGTGCAAGCTTGTATTGCGTTGTTATACTTAAAAATAATGACACAAAAATGCTCTTCCAGAAGGCTTACATTCCATTTGTACTTTTCCACGTTTTATGAACCCATGAATGCTTCTTTGCGTTCTTGACTGGCCATTAATCGTGATGCAGAATCCCAAGAGAAGGTAGCAGATGAGGGCGTCTTTAATGTGCGAACGCATCCTCCGCGTCATTTTTGAGTCGTGCTTATTTCAAGCAATCACTTGAAAATAATAATAATAATTAACATTTACGGTATTCCAATACCATTCCGAGCCGTTATGATAGTGTTTATGAATATTTTAAACAATTTCGATACATTTCAAGGGCCCACTCAGTGTGCCACTATCAAAATACATGTACTCTTAAATCTTTATTTCAATACCATTCATTAACTCACTAATTATCTTTCATCCCCTTCAAAATGGAAAAATAGGTAAGTGATGAATGAAAGCTTCATTTAGAAATTGAAAATAAGAAAATATGGAACCGAGGATCTAAATTTTATAGAGTATGTGTTGCGTAATTAGGAATTAACCAAGGGTTAAAAGAAAGATTTCATCGGTACAAGAAGCGGTCATTGTTCCTCCAGAGAAGCCGAGTGTAGAGAGGGCGTGTAGACGACACTTCGAATCAATGCCCTTGGGACTAACCGCAGGAAAAAACTTTGAAGACCGAAAATGTACGGAGACATTCGTGGGTTATCCCGTCCCAAATTTTGCAACATTCTTTTAGGCCTTTCCTGTTCTTCAGACGAAGAAGAGGAAATATCTATCTCATTTTTGGAGGTTACTATGGAGGAATTTTTTAATCCATAAAGTTGGCGAGATAAGTCTCTCCCAGGGATTTATGTAGCGAGTTTGATGAAATATTCAACTGCTGCCAAGTGGAAAAATGACTTTAAAGTTGTTCGGCAAAGCTTAGATGACAAACCGCCTATTTGTCGGCCAAAAATGTGCCACTGTCCCTGACATTTTTGCAAAAGTGCATGAAATGGTCATGGAGAGTCGCCGACTGAAAGTGCGACGAATCGTGGAAGCTGTAGGGACGTCGTCTGACCGGGTTTATCACATATTAACGGTGGAATTGGATATGACTCGACTCTTGACACAGGATTATAAACGCATCAGAATGGCAATTTCCGAACAATGTTTGATTCGTTTTAAATGCAACGTTCAAGATTTTCTGCGCCGTTTTCTGACCACGGATGAAATATGGGTCACTACTATAACCCAGGGACAAAACAGCAGTCAAAGCAATGAAAACGTGTTCATTATCTAGCACCAAAGAAAGAAAAGACAATACGGTCAAAACTAAGGTAGGAATTGTTGCCACATCCACCTCATTCGCCTGATTTATCTCCATCCGATTTTCATCTCTTCCCAAACTCGAAATACTCCACTGTAGACGGAGACTCTCTTCAAACAAAGAATTAAAACCCGAAGTAGACGGGTATTTTTCAGATCCGAAGTAATCTGATTTTCGTGGCGGGATCAAGATATTGGAGCGTCGCAGAATGAAATGAATTATTGTGCCGGGAGACCACATTGAAAAATAAAAAACTTAACTGAGGAAATCGTTTATTTTTATTCCATTCCGAGAAATTTTCTAATCACTCTCGTACCAAAAAGAAAGGAAAAACTTGATAAAAACTTTGGAAAAGTGAAATGAGAGAAGTGGATTAAGAAGTGAACAATTTGAGAATGACAAATACCGAATATTCCGGACATTTCATGTAGATGTGCATAGCAGGAATGTAACGTTTCTTTATACTGTTTTTGTGACGAGGATATTCTGAATAAATTTTATTTGTGCCGTAAAATTATCCAGTGTTTTATGATTATCCGTAGATTAATCATCGCAAAACATTGACAGAATTAAAAAAACGACCCATTTCTTTCTCCTCCGCTTTAATACACGGCATGAATAAGTCTGCCTCAATTAGTTCTTTTGGAGGCAATTGTTTTTTGCGCTTCTTGTAAATCAGTAAGGATATTGAACTAGAAAGATGTCTCATTTCCCCGAAAATAGTATTAAAAACGTTCAAGCATTACTCGAGTTGAATGGAGTACTTAGGGATTCATCTTTGAATCATTTTCCCGACTCCTCCATTTCTCCATGCCGACAATGACGTTGGTTTTTGATACACCATCATCCTTGCTCTCTTTTCCCCCTCCGACACACTCCAAAATGGAATGCAAACATTGTAGTTCCAAATAGCGCTCCCACTAACTCCTTCCAACGCCAACTCTGCCCCCCTTGCGTAATCCCTTCTGACGCACAAAAGATCGCAAAATAAAATACGCGCCCCCCGAGGCCCGTCCACCACACAGCCGTGACTCCAAGTTCCCCTCGCCTTAGTTTCCGTATTCGGTCGACTCTTCCCTCGACCTTAAAAGTATGGAATAGAACTACTGCTTGCTTCTAAAAGCTACCAATGCTATCTCATCAAGTTAAACCTCCCGAATTCATGAACTTGTCTATATTTTTACTTTGAATGGACGAAAATGGTTCCGTGTTAACTATTTGTCACGGCATAGGAAGGCATAGAATTGCAGCACTTTTGATCTATCATATGTAGCAGAAGTACTTGACCGGAATCATTATCGGCCCATACGGGCACACATACACCATCCCGGTGGGCGAAAACTGGTCTACATCAAACTGCGCGCAACAGCTGAACTGGGGCATCCACCACCTACTCTTAAACTGTTGCGTGTTATTAGGAACCTCAGGGCCAAACGACACACTATGCCCGATGCGAATCTAGGTACTCGAATACGTATGTTGGGAAATAAGTCCGCTGTTCAATTCCAGACACATGGTAGTTAATAAGCAAAAAATATATTATTGTTGGTTAAATAAGTTTTCTGAATTACTCTTCATAAGCCATGTTCTAACAGTTGAGCATCAAACGCATTTTTAGAAATATGCTATTCCTATCGTGAGCCATATTAAGAAAATGTCAACACGTGGTTTTAAAATACTTTTAGTTAAAATTTTTTTTTACTTGTAACCACAGGGATACCTTTTTCGGTAATTTATAGACAACTTTCACAATTGCGAGTAATGATAAACCATTTAATTTGGAATTAGTGATTTAGCAATGAGACATGCTTACCAAAAATTGCATACCTATCCACGAAACGGTGTTTCTGTGGAGGTTGGATCGCAGTGCGGCACCACTCGGAATTCCTTTTCCAGTGGTTGTCACCACTGTCACCCAAGGTGTGAGGGGTTCTCACGGAACTGATGGAAAAGGAGCAACTTCGAAATAGAAGAGAAACTAATTCTACGGATCAGAATGGGGAACAAAGACGGTATGGAAACAAATGAGAGTTGAACCTAAAGAGTGGGAGAGAGAGAGAGAGCAAGTAGGGGCGGGTGGAACAAAAGAAAAATCCCGCGGCACCGATGAGTTAGAACGCAGGTAGCAGAAGGAGAGGCGGGAAGGGAAACACTACGATGAACGAAGGAGGGGAGGAGGATGGCGAGGGTGTTTGGAGGAGAAGACGAGAGCCGGGAATGAGAGAGAGGGTACGGGACGAATGGGAGTGGCTCCTGGATCCAACTCAAGAAAATGGGGTGGAAAAACGGAGGAGCAAATGTTCGTTGGGGATGTTAAAGGGATGATCTGGGCCGAGATAAGAAAGAGTGAAAGGATGGCGAGAGCATTAATGCATGTAACAAGGTAGCGGCCTGGGTTATTGCTCTGTGTCATAGCTACGGAAAAGTATTGAGGACGTGAAACTGGAAGTTGGCAAGTTTAACCGTACTTCGTCGAGGAGTTTCGATGTTGATATTGACATCTTCATTTTGTCAGTACGATACTGCCCAAGATGGATAGGCTGAGAACAACATCATACCATTGCAGGCAATCATTTAAAAATTTGAATACTACTACGGTGCACTGCAGTGATGATTTGTACCAGGTTGGTCCTGATGGCACCTTGCGAAGGTGAGTTTAGAAAGATAATATGTGCTATTAAAATGACACGTTAATTGAGATTTCAATGCAACAATTTCAGAGCGTAAACATCATTCGCCATGACAGGCATTCGAACTTGGATTGCTCGATGTCCGCCCGAGTACTTTAGCCAGTTTAGCTATCGGAACTTGAAAGGAACAAGATGATGTGACGCAATACCGTACAAACAATGTCACAGATATTTTGTCACAACATCTTGTTCCTTGGAAACCCCCAACTTTTCGGAGTTTAAGAGAACACCTCGATAGCTTAACTGGCTGAAGCAATCGGCCGGACGTCGAAGGACCCGGGTTTTAGTCCCGGTCAAGGCGAATGATTTTTACGCTCTGAAATTGTTGCATTGAAATTCATATTTGGAGATGACTCCGTTATAAGTTATTTTTGTGGCAGTCCCTCGCAGTTTCTTAAAATTTGTTATTTGAGATGTTCCTCTAATACGGAAGGTTGCCGAAATGTATGTGCGTAAAGAGTGTGCCGATCTAATGTGTGATGATAAATTGTTGTTTTTTGACTTTTAATAAATCCGGAGTTAATTATGGAGTTTGTTATTACGAAGGAGACGAATAGAGAGCCAATTAGTAATAAGTGCATTTTATATTGACGCCTAACCCCAAGTTTAATCCACATCAATGAATGAGTAGGCATTGTATTTTTTCACAAAACATTTATTACATTACTATCGGTATCAACGTATGGACAACATCATCAGGTAATTGTCACCCACGAGTCGAAACCGGCAGTAGTGCGATGAAGGTAAAAATACAAAGTTTACTAATTCAGTAATGATGAATTTTCATTAAGTAGAGCCTAAAAACATTAATTTTATTTCAGATATCAAAAATGCCATAAGTGGACTGCTTCCATAAAAAGGATGTTCTACAATGCGAACGTGGACGCTACAGAATCAGCGATCGTGGAGTAAATAAGTGGATTTCAGATATGGCATGATGATGCAAAGAATATTAATTATGCTCTTAACTAATTAATTCAATTTTTTTCGGTTGGTTTTAGACTCACTTCGGTTGGTTTTACTCACATCGATATTTATTTATCTTGCCAATACCTTGCAATGCTCAGACGTCCTTTCTTCAACACGTCCGGCATTTGGTTTCTTCCTTCTCTCGCTTGCCTGATATTCTCTCCTTAATAAAAAAATTCAACATCACATCGCCAATAAAAATGCACTGCCTCCTTATTTCTAATGTCTTTGGGTTTCCCCCAGCAGTTCTCTCTCCTCCTCCATTATGCCCAACACTTTCTATTTCATTTTCCATCTTCAACACTCACATTTCAAAAGACTCCAAACTACGCCTATCTTTCTGCTTCAATGATCATGATTCCATGCGGGTACAAAACCATGCTCCATATCAAAGTTTTGAAGAGCCTTTTCTTAACATTCCTACTCAACGTCTCTGTCATCAACTCCCTTCTTCTTGTGAAATTCTCATTGCCTGCCCCAAAATCATTTATTTCCCAACTTTCGTCTATTTCTTTTCAGCTAGTGAAATGAACGGACGAGTCTCAAAAAGCTCCTGCCAAAATATAGTATGCCCCCCTACTGGATTCTATCTACCTGCTCTTTACCCAAGGTCCAGTAAAATTGTGGTTCCAATACCATAAAAAAAACCATAAACACAGTAATCAACCCAAAGGTCGGTTAGATAGGTGGAGGTAGAGTTCACCCAGTACTAAGCCCTATACGGGGTGTAAATTTCACACATCAGGGTATGGGGGCCAGTTCCTTCCCTTGTGCCAGTCATGGTTTCCCAGATGGATCTGGCACCCGAAAAATCACATAGCTTGGGTGAAGTTGCAGGTGCCCAGAGAGGCTTGTCCAGGAATCGAACCTAGGCCCTCTGGAGAGTAGTCCAGCGCTCTAACGCTCTATCCCTGGACTACCACGAGGTATACATTAAAAATAAGATGATGCGGAAATACTCACGAGAGCAATATAACTTTTGGACGGCACAACGGAATACAGAATAAAACAGATAACACGTAAAAGAACACTCACATTGTAGATTGAGCTTTCGGCCTACTCCGAGGCCTTCCTCAGGTCAGACGTTCTGTTGTACCGTCCAAAAGTTTTATTAATATATATATATATATATATATATATATATATATATATATATATATATATATATATATATATATATATATATATATATATATATATATATATATATAATATAATATATATTATATATATTATATATGAATATATATATAATATAATATATATTATATATATATTATATATGAATATATATATATATATATATAATATAATATATATTATATATATATATTATATATGAATATATATATTATATGTCTGACCCCAGTGGGGCGGCCATTAAGTGATGGTGTCACGTTAAAAACACTATTGAGGAAGGCAACGGGAAACCACCTCAATTATGATTCCCAAGAATATAATGATGGGCACTATTGATAATATGACTCTCCCTGGCAACTACGGGACTCGGCCCAAGAGGCCGTGTGTCGTGCCCGGCAGCGGGAGAGGCAAGGCTTCCGCAGTCGTCATCCCACAAAACCCTTGCAAGGAAGAAATAACTGCAGCAGGACAGACTCAGAAGAAGGCGAAAGTAGTTAGAATAGGAACCTGGAATGTCAGGACAATGTTGAGGAGAGGCAAATTAGAAAATATTAAGCGAGAGATGGAAAGAGGTAACATAGATGTTTTAGGTCTCTGCGAGGTGAGATGGAAGGATAGCGGGGATTACTGGAGTGACAATTATAGAGTGATATAGAGCGGCGGGGACGAGAGCCAACGAGGTGTTGCCGTAATTTTAAATAAAGGGGTAGGAAGAAGCGTAGTCAACAAAGAGCAAGCGAAAGATAGAATTTTACTCGTAGAGATTAAAGCAGAGCCGACGAACTTGGTCATTGTTCAGGTATACATGCCACCGAGCAACCACAAGGAGGAAGAAGTCGATAGGTTGTATGATGAGTTGGAGGATATCATCGCGAGTGTTCCTGCAGGGAAACATTTGATAGTGATGGAAGATTGGAATGCGACGGTAGGCGAAGGAACAGATGGTGGTGAGGTGGGGGACTATGGGTTAGGCACGAGGAATGAACGCGGGGAGAAAGCAATTGAATTCTGCAGGAGACAGGGATTAGTCATCACTATAACATGGTTTAGGCACCACAAAAGGCGTAGGTATATATGGAAAATGCCAGGTGACTCAGAAAGGTATCAGTTAGATTATATTATGGTTAGGCACAGGTTTAGGAACAGTGTGATAAATTTGCACAGTTTCCCAGGAGCGGATGCGGATTCTGACCACAATTTAGTTGTTATGAAATGTAATGTTCGTTTCAAGAAGATAAGGCAAGGGCGGCGGGTTAGGAAATGGAATTTAGAAGCAATAAATGGATTAACGAGGAAGGAGTATCAGCAGGCTGTAGAGAAAATGATGGATGACGGTAAAGAACTGAGTACTATCGAAGAAAAATGGGAATGTATCAAGCAAGGGATATTGGGAGCCGCTAAAGACACTATAGGAACCGTTAACGGGAAAAGGATAAGGAAACCATGGGTAACGGATGAGATGATTGCAAAGATGGATGAGAGAAGAAGATGGAAAAATGTAAACATAGAGTTAGGCAAAATGAAGTACAAAGAGTTAAACAATAAATTGAGAAGGGCCACAAATAAAGCAAAAGAAGAATGGTGGAAAACGCAATGCGAGGATATGGAAAGTCTACAGAAGAAGGGTGAAATTGGTACTCTATACAGCAAGGTTAACTTATTATCGGGAAGTAAGAAGGCAGGATCTGTGCTAACAGTTAAAGATAAATGGGGTAAGATAATAGTTGACCCAGGAAAAATACAAGAGAGATGGAAGGAATATATAGAAACACTGTATGGTAAAGAACTTAGGCCGACAAGGTTAGATATAGAAAAGGAACATGACGTAGAAGAAGATAGCTTAGGTCCATACATACTCGACGATGAAATAGAAAGGGCATTAAAGGAGATGAAAGCAAATGAGGCTCGAAATGAAATGAACTCGACGATACTAGTATGTAGAGGAAATGATTAAAGAGGCATGGGAAGAACTGGAGGTAGGAATGAAAGTCGGAGGGGAATTCGTAAAATCGGTTAGGTTTGCTGATGACCAAGCATTAGTTGCTCAGTCAGCCAAGGGGTTGCAAGCATTGTTGAGTGAATTGGAGGTTCAGTGCGATAAATATGGGATGAGAATCAATATTAATAAAACAAAGGTTATGCGATTTTCCAGAAAGAAAAAGTCTAAGCTAAATATTAAAATAGGCGGGGAAAAAATAGAGCAGGTAGAACAGTTTACATATCTCGGAAGTGTTTTGGACCAATACGGTCAAAGTGGTAGGGACGTAAGGAGAAGAATTGCGCTAGGCAAGGAGGCTTTCTCAAGGAGGAGGGAGTTGATGACGGGGACGTTGAGTAGGGATGTTAAGACAAGACTCGTAAAGACTCTGATATGGAGCGTAGCTATGTACGGAGCGGAAACGTGGTCGTTAAAGTAGGAGGATAGACGTAGATTGGAGGCTTTTGAAATGTGGGTGTGGAGAAGAATGGAGAAGGTGAAATGGACCGAAAGGAAAACAAATGAGGAAGTACTAGAAATGGTGGGGGAGGAGAGGGGTTTGTTGAGAGAAATCCTATGGAGGCAGGAAAAATGGATGAAAGGCGTATTGAGCGCTAGTGGAATGTTGAAGAGGGTAATAGAGGGGAGAATGTTGGGCAAGCGAGGTAAAGGTAGGAACAGGATAGGGATGTTGGACGGGATGAAGGGAGGAAAGAAGTACACCGAGATGAAGAGGGACCTGATATAAATTAGCTTGCTAGGTGGGGAGTCACAAAATGTTTATTTGATAGTTGTGTCCATCCAAAAACCTACCTTATCCGGTAGATTACCTAATAATAATATATTATATATATATATATATATATATTATATGAGTCATATCCTATCTTCCGAAGAAGACGGAGCTCGAGTCCGTCGAAATTATCAAGGTATTATTGTGAGTGTTCTTTTTATGTGTTCTCGTGCTGTGTGTTACTGTCTAAGTTATATATATATATATATAATATATATATGTCATATATATATAATATATATCATATATATATATATTTTATGGATATGAAGTTAGCACTAGTGGACAAAGACAGAAATTCAGAAACAAAAAGAAACTCACTAGGTTTCGAGTTTTCGGTGATCCAAGCCACCTTTCTCAAGGAAGAGAATGACAGAACTCATATACACGTATGTATACATACTGCAAATACTATATTGATGTATCATTGCTGTAAATGTATCTGTTAATTATATTTTATTTCCTTTATAGTATTAAGTACTGAATAGTCTCCGTTCGTTTATAGTATTTTAAATGTGTGGGGATGCGGATATTAAACATTTTGAATTAAATAATACGTGTTTAACTCCATTGATCAAGTACGTGTCGTTTCGTGGTTCAAACCTGTGAATATTGTAATTAATAATTTTGAAAAGCATACAATTTTTTTTTCTCCAGTTTAGGTGATATTAGATAAGAAGCAGCTGAAAATTATTTTATTTTCGGAACGCTTACAGCTTCAGAATGGAAGGTTTTATTTTATTTTTACTGAATAAATGGCATAAGTTAGGATGACTTTGTGTGCGTATACTGCGGCCCAACACGAAAATACTTCGGAGATCCCCTGCGGCGGTGATCGGAATCTGCGGAGGCAGATCCCATCCCCCTCTCCAATAGGTACCCGATGTTGTCGGATGAGAGTGACATCGCATCTGCATCCCAGAGGCTACAGCTTACACAAATCCGTCAGCGTGCGGAAAGGGAGAGAATTATGAAAGTATATTGCTCTAATAGCGGATATAATATCTTATTTGTGACGTGAGTTCCAACGGTAGGAATAAGTTGGATCGTGGTCCTTGGTCTCTGGTGTGTACCAGTGACCAAGTGAGGTTCGCCAGATGACACAGTCGATAATGGTAGTTGTACGGGACGTAAGTTGCTACCATCTAAGTACGTATTACAACACAAGATGGGGTAAACCAGGCAACGCGCCGAATTTCAGCGTTTTTTCGAGAATGAGAACTAGCGGGTGAAGAGTTAATCGTTTAGAGCCATATGAAAAAATTAATAGCAGATTGGAAAATTTATTTCGGGATGCGTATTAAACTGGATTTTATTAATCTGCACCCTCTATTTTTATCGTTTCGGATTCTCTCAATCGTTCGGGAGATTATCACACGATCAATATGGCATCGCAGAAGATAGTGCGCCACAGACACTAAGAATCAACGAGGGTTTAGTGCAGTTGGTAGTTCAGAGCGTGGGTCTTCTTCTGGAGCAAAAAATAACATGTATATAATAAGGATAATTAGATATGAACCACTTCCAGAAAACATATAATTAGAATGCTGAAACAATGGGTACTACTTCGTTCTTACTTCCAACATACTAAGTGTTATACACTAAAAAATCAAATTAAATCAATATTATTGATATTCTATCAAATAAGGTATTTTTTGGCTGGACGTTGAAATTTTAATTGAAAAATTACTCCAAAGATACAATACGACAATCCAATAAACTATTTTTCAATTCCGCACACTTATATGCTCCCGTCCAGTATCCCAATTTTCCTCTCACTTTTCGCCTTCCCAACGTTCTACCGTCTATCTCAATCTTATAGCGTCAAGCATTTTAAAATTTTAACATTCCTATTATTAATATTCTTACTCAATTCTCTCTTCACCAATTTTCCCTCGAGAAAGCAGAGGCCTAACACTATGCTTCTCTTTATGCCACTACTACATTAAACATATTCGTCAAACGTACTTCCAAAATACGTACAAGTAAAATAATCCACCTGCTCAAGTCTATGAGCTTCTAATTTAATATCTGGCTTAGCTTCTCGTTTTCTTCTCAACCCTGTTTCTTGCTGCAAACTAAACCTTGGTCATTCGCAAACTTGATTTTGTGAATTGATCACAAACTTTCCTTTTTACTTCCAGTTCACCCCATGCATCTTTCTAATTCATGTCCTCCCCTTCCTCGCGTGCTCAACGTTCATTCCTGTCAAAATATCCCAGTCAAAATGCTCGGCATCCATCTTTCCTTGTTTTTTGAATTTTTTCAAAGAATCCCATCTCCTCATCCTCCTCATGAGGAGGGAATGAGGAAGCATGAATAATTCTTTACTCATGGTCTTGATTTCAACGCTATAAAATCACCTTTACCAAGTAAAATATGATTAAAAAATAATAGCTTAAATTTTATAGCGTTCTTCACGAATTACTTTTAGAGATCTTCGATTTTCTAGCCCCGCCTCTTATGCACTTCATACGTTGCCTGCATATTCTAATTTTTTTAAACTGTGAGCTTTATTCGGTACTCACGACGACCATTTCCACTGCAGAACGATATTCCCTTTACAAATTTGAAAACGGAACCGCAACAAAACAGCTCTCATACGCTCAAGTGCGGATCAAAGAAAGTCGACATCTAGAGATACCAAGTAAGTCGCGAGGAAAGTGAAGGTGCGGGGAGTGTTCCCTGGGAAAGATGTGCGAACAATGGCTATAGAGCGTGGGAGAAGGGGGAGGAGGAGCATCCAGGGGGGAGGAAGTAGGGTGGGGAAGAGGGAGGGTAAGGGGACTGGGGGACGACGCTGATGAGAGAAGAGTCTGGCTGGAGTCTGGCTGGAGTGTGCGGAGGAAGAACGATTGCTGGAGGGCCGAAAGATGGCCTCCATTTGGCACAAGATGAGATGAGTGAGACAAGTGTGGGGGAGAGGGAGAGAAGCGGGGGTCAGACCACGTGTGGAAAATAAGGGGGCAATAAGTGAGAGGGTGGAGAGTGGGAGAGATGGCGAGAGAAAAAGTTTTTGAAATTTGGAGAATGAGGACAATTGACGGAAGGCGGTGAGTGGATGGAAGTTTTGGAGGTAAAAAGGAGGCGAAAAGAAGAGGAAAAATAAGATAGGGAGGAGAATGGAGGAGAAGAGATAAGCCGAAAAGGAGAATGGAAGAGGGCTCGGGGAGCACGGCTATGGCAGCTCTTCAACGGTACGCACAAGAAGAGGGCGCGGTTCGGCGGCGCAGGGACTGACTTAGAGGGCACTGGGATTCATCGCTCCCGTCACGAGTTCCAGTTTCTAAAATTAAACCATGCGGTAATTGCAATCGCAATGACCTTGAATGAATCATATTTCATCAATGCCTAGAAATAATTATGCTACCAAGCGGAAAAAATTCAATTTCATTTTAACGACAAAATAGGAATTTCGATACGATCATTTTAGTGTGTGACGATTATGACTCATTTCGTCATTTATAGGTTCAAAAAATATTAAGAAATAACCCATGGTTACCTTAATAGGTGAAAATATTTACCCTTCTTCCTCAGCTATATCATATGTATTTAAACTAACATTAAGGTTATGATTCCTAAAATTTTAAAATATTAATTGCAATAAAAAATCTAATCATTTCACCTTAAACACACCGATTACATTTTCTCCGTGTTTTTCTGTCTTCCATTTCCTGAAATATAACTTTTACAAGCGATGGATAAGTGGTGGAAAATTACATCAGACAGACGAGATTAATTACATGCTGAAGCAGAGAACTTGAATTCGGGACGATAGACAGGAGGTCCGATGCCGGGAATCGTCTCGTGGGATTGCCGACGCAATGATCCAGGTACGCCTCCTTGGTGAAAGCTGGAGAGAGTGATTCGAGTCTGCAATGTTATCCTTCAATTACACTACAGCATGTAAATTTGAGAGTACGCAGCGCCATTACTGACTGACTGAGTAGTGACCAGGGTCAAGGCTCTATGGCTAACGTAGTGAGCCAATTTTATACCATTGTAGAAATGGGAGGCGGGAGATGAACGTTTTGGCCATTGTGCGTCAACCTATGGTACGACTCTAATCATGGTTTATTATTTATAAATTTTCAGATTGGCTAATTGAAACAGTAAGCAAAAGCCGAGACAATAGTGCAAGAGAAGATTGATTTGATATTTAGCTTCCTGTAGTCAATTTTAATTCCAATCCTTTCAAGTTTAATCGATTATAAAAATATTAGGCTATTCAATTACCTCAATATTTGTCACCTTAGTTCAAAACATCCGTCGCCTATATTTCGCTTCGCTCGCGTTAAATTGCAATTCACACGTTTATAATTGTCAATACAAAACAAAAATTAAGCTGGATCTAGGCTTTTTTTAGGCTTTCTCTTTTTCCTCTCCGTGTTTATTCGCAGTCGGTCCTGGAAAAGGTTTTTTTAATTCAAGGACGCACTGAATACCAAAACTTCTTTGAGGGTCGCTATTACTAAACTTATTACTGGGAACTGGTTCCGTTGACTCTTTTGAGTTGATGAAAACCGTCCTTCTACAAATCCACATCTCAAAAGCCATCTCCGCCAATCACCTCACCTCAACGACCATATTTCCTCACTGTACAAAACCGCCTTTCATATACACTCATAAACGTTTTAATAGTCTTTGCCCAAAGTACCTGCCATCAATTCTTTCCACTTTGTGAAAGTTTCTTAACCTAGCACAAGTCTTCATGCATATAACATGGTCCAAAATATTTCCAAGACGGTAAACTTTGACACCTCTTCTAGTTTTTGCCCTCTTGTATCAACGCTCAACTTAGCCATTCATACCCTCAAAAATCATATAGCCTTTTTTTGTTTACGTGATTTCTCATGTAATACGTATCGCATGTCTCTAACGTGTCTAGAAGTCACTGTATTCCTTTGGGTGACGGACAAACTAAAGATTAGTCATCAGTGAATCTTATTCATACTTAGATTTTCATGGTTATAATTTTACATTCGCATCTTCATCATTTGCATTTCAATGCATATGTTGAGTCAATAACAGAATCTCCATAGCTGAATAGTATCAAATAAAAAAACGATGCCAGCTTAAGTTGATTTTATGGTGCCTCAGTTGTAAAATTTAAATGGTCTGAATGCTCATGTTGTAATCTACCTTCGTGAACATTTTTTGAAATGTATTTTATCAAGGGTGTGGAGAATCCTGAAGAGCGTAAAATAGACGGCACAACAAACCAATGATCTAGCTCTAGGGATGGTAGAGAAAAAAGTTTGGCTGGTGGGCGGAATCCGAAGAAAGCAAGGCAAGTCGATTCAAGAGAAACCGAGAGGTAATGGGATTTTGAAATAAGTAGTAGAAGGGAAATTGCTGTAGAAGTGAGGTAGTGGGGGGGAAAATAGATCTTTTGGATGAAGTTGAGGGACATACAAAGTATGAATCAGTTATTTTAATACATAAGCTTGAGTTTTAAGAATATTTCCCTTGATGTTAGTCATGGATTCGGAGTACAGTAGCTCTAAAAGCCAGGGTCCATTAAAGCTCTACCCAAACCCGGTAGCCAACTAAACTCCTCTTTGAGGTTTATGCTTTCCGTTCATTGAATGTGTGCATATTAGATGAGGTCGAAAGCAAATCAAAATATTTTCAATGAGTAAGTAATCGATTCTCGACTAAATATGTCGCTGTATTAAATCAAGTATGGTAATAATCAAGTAATGCATCATGATAATATGAACTTAGTCAACCAATAGGAACAGCATACAAAATGGTTCAGAGCGTTTTTTCTGAGAGAGAAATTCACTTCTAGGATTTCAGAGTCAAAAAACCTAAAGTTGATATAGGGACAAATAGTGAATTACAAGAGTGGAGCAATTTGTCCGGAGCCAAAGAGGAAAACGGAATTTCTTGCCAAGCTTTGGAAACAAACGCTTCAGACGAGATGAATGTACCCATCACTCAAGGCTCCCGCCAATCCCTTCAACAGCTCGAGTTCCAATGTCATTCATTCCTTGAACAGAACTGGGGTCCTACCCCGCAAGGCCTCTCGTATTTTAGCCCACAGGCCAAATCATTAAATAGCAATGGAATTCAATATATGCGTCAGCTTTGTAATTAGGTTCAAAAGCAATTATGTCAGAAGGTTCGGTATTGTTCACGAACGAAAAGTTTTTAGAGTCCGGTGCCACAGAAAATTTTCCCCAGAATTAGAATATCGGTTCAATATAAAAATAGATATTACAAGAGTAAATGAAATTAAATGCTACTATCACTTGACTAAAATCCATACAGTTTTCCGGCATTGAAAATAAATTAAATGGGAGGAAAGCGCCATTCCAGTTCATAATAGTTATACCAGTATTCGTTAAAATAGGTTAGTTTTCAAAACGGATTCCATGTACACCCTTCATTTGTACTACTTGCGCTAAGAAGTCCTCTTTTTGTCTTCCGTGGGAAAAATCTGTAATATGCAAGGCCTTCCCCAAAACCAGCAAAACTGAATCAATTAAAAAAACATTATTTCCATCATTGATATATTACTCAAAAGTCTTCAAAGTAGTACCTTTGTGCTTTCCCACACCGCTGCCAGTGGATTTCCACACCTCGTACGCCTTCTGGAAGGCTAAACTCCTTCGTGACGACATATTGTAAGTCTTCCATCCACCTGTGGTGCCGTCCTTTCAGCATAGATTTGAGGCGGGGGAAGAGGAAGAAGTCTGATATGGCAACGTCATGGCTGTAGGGTGGCTGAGGCACGGTCGAGAAGTTCTTGGAATATCCGCGTGCGAGTTTAATTTTGTTCGTGCGAGAGCATTCGAGACAATAACTTCACACGTACCTTTCTCATTCCCATATTTTTGGTCACAATTCGATGCATATCACTTTTAGGAATACCAAGTTCATCAGTGATGACGGAAATAATTGATAACATTTCTCGGGTAAATAGTAGTATTACATTACTTGCATATGATAGTCGCCAGTCGATCGAAGACTGCTCTCCAGAAATTTATACAATAGGTGAAAGGAATGGGTCTAAAAATGAAATGTAAAAAAATGTACTAAATTGACATTGTTGTTAAAAATAAAAGGGAAACTCAACATCTCGTACAGAACTGACGAGGCCAAACCACGCATGGAAGACTAGTGGAGGCGTCTTGAAGAAACTTTGATTCAAAAAACGAGTTATAGGAAAATATGACGAGAGAAGAAGTGTTACTCTGGACTTGTGAAGCCGGAGTTCGAATATACGACGATTATATAGGTTCCTCAAAGAATAATTTATTTATAATGTTCAAAGAAAGGCATTTAGGTTTGAAAAGAAGAGTTGCCATGACAATATGGGTAAAACGCGGCTAATAGAGGAAGGGGCATGGAAATTCCTCGATGCACGACGGTAGGAGATTAGACCAAGGCCGTTTAATTGATACTTGATTTGACTGATGACTCCAAAGAAATCGTTAAGGTACCTAAATGTATCAGAAGATTGGACCATTCAGATGAAAAAAAGGAGAGAGACGAATAGATTCAGGGACATTTACTATACTCGCATGGCTCACAATCAAAACAAAAACTAAACTAAGGATATCTCGTACAGCGAATAAACGTAATTACGAACCACTAACCTCGAACACATCAAATTAATTACTGAAGACTGGTGAACTAACACCCCCTGCCACTTGCTTTATGGGCGGTTTTATTCCATATGGTACTCTACAAGTCACCGGTAGGATGTGTGGCAGGAAATGAGAAAGTAGTTACACAATTTGAATTAGATGTAATTCAATGCTGTTTGCGTGAAGCAATACATCTAAAACGCCCTTATTTGAAGCAAAACAATTATCAGCTTTTGCGACATCACGACAATGCACCAGCTCACATTGCTCGTTGGCGCGAATATTTGCCAAAAGCAGCACTCCAACCATGCCCCAGCCTCCATATTCACTGAGCATGTTTCCTTATGATTATTTCTATTCCCAAAAATAAGGAGAATCTTAAATGGCAGTCGTTTTACATGCATAGATGAGATTAAAAACACATCGCTGATAGGACTAAAAAGCTATACCAAACACTGAGTTCCAGAAGTGTTTCGAGGATTTGAAAAAGCATTGGCATAAGTTGTATAGTATCTAACGGGGCACCACTTCCGAGGAGATGACATCGATAAAGAAGGATAAATGAAATTGTTTCTAAACGACTTAAATTTCCATATTTCAATGAACGTACCTCGTACATTACAATTATTAGTGGAACATCGAGCTAACTTTCTATTTATAGAATTCTGGAAAATTATCAGTGTAAAATTATAAAGATAGCATACGATCAGCTTTTTAATGATCTTGGGCATACTCTCTCTCTCTCTCTCTCTCTCTCTCTCAAGCAAACCGAAAAACCTCAATCACTTGTTTGCAGAGACAACGAAAAAATTGAACTCAAATTTGTTTGAGGTATGACTTTGTGCTCCACTCTCAAATCCATGGGGTACAAAAATATATTGGCATAAAATCTAGGATAATATTTCAATAAAAAGTAATTACATGTTTATCCTATTGCATTTTACGGATGCATGGACGACCAATCGATATATTCAAATCAACGCCTTATTAAAACCATATATTTTTTACAACTTGGTATATAGGTATACGAGAGTGGTCCTAGAAGTACCCGGCCTGACCTAGAGATGAAGATAGTTGTTAAAACATATCACTGTATTGGAATGTCTGTATGTAATCTTTTAAGCATATGTTTCAAGTTTGAAGACCCTACGTTGTTTAGTATTTGTTTTACAGCCATCAATAGTGAACTTTTCTGTGAATTTGTGAAATTGAGAATATTGTTCATCGTTATGTGATTAAATACTTTTATTTGAAATACCTCAACCTAACCAATATAAAAGATGAACTGGATTTTACTCTGGGTGAGTCTGCTCCTTCATTTACAACAGTAAAATATTGCGTAGCAGATTATAAACGAGACCGTACGAGCTGTCAAGACGAGTATCGCATGGGTCGACCAAATGAGGTGGCGACTCCAGAAAGGTTGTAGAAAATCCACCAAGTGGATTACTAAGTGGTAATTACCAAGTGGTGGAGTGGATACTGGATGATCGTCGACTGAAAGTATGCGAGCTGGCAGACATAGTAGGCATTTCAACAAGTGCGGTACATTGCATATTAATTGGAATTTTGGACATGAGAAAACTTTCTGCAAGATGGGTGCCGCGTTTGCTCACACTCGAGCAAAACCAGTGTCGTGAACATGTTTCAATTGAGTTTTAAGCAAAGTTTTACAGCAACAAAGCACATTTTTTACCGTTTTATGAATATGGATGAAACATGGGTCCATTACTTCACACTTAAGACAAAAGAACAATCAAAACAATGGATTTAAAAGGAAGAACCGGCTCTACAGGACGCGAACACCGTTTTATTTGCCGACAAGTTCATGGCGTCGGTTTTTTGGGATGCGCGTGGGATTATTTTCATTGACTATCTTGAAAAAGTAAAATCATCAACAGCGAGTATTATGCGAACTAATTGCAATGTTTTGAGTGAATAAATCAAGCAAAAGCGGCCGCATTTGGCCAGGAACAGAGTGTTGATTCATCGAGACAATACACCAGCTCACAAATCCGTGATTGTAATGGCAAAAATTCATGAATTATAGTTTGAATTGCCACCACTTGCACCCGATTCGCCATATTTAACCCCCTAAGGTTATTTTCTGTTCGCAAACTGAAAAATAAGGTTCGGTGGTCAAAGATTTTCCTACCGTCAAGAACTGAGGTCGGCAATTAAAGGCTATTTTTAGGAAGAAGACAGTTCTTATTATAAAAAGAGCATCGAAATTGTTGAACTTTGCTGGGAAAAGTGTATAGAGTTGAAAGGATATTATGTTGAAAAGAATGCATTTTTCTCCAAAATATTTGGGTTTTCTTTGCTGGGTCGGGCACTTCTGGGGTTAACCACGTAGTGCAGAAAAGTAACCGACAAACGACTTCTAAGATCCTGGTATATAAATAATGCCGTCACAGAGAGACGAGGAAAGAAGAATACGCAACTTTAATTAAGATGAAGTAAGATCTGGTGCTTTCCCAGCCTATGTGTTTCATGAAGTTTTCTCGGGTCTTCCACCGGGTCAGGAGTTCCATATTCGCCAATTCGCGATTCTGGACTCGTGCAGCGTCCTCAGGAAACAGAGAAGCCAAAGCTACGACCTGTTTGCCGTATGTCTTCTCAATTTCCGGGAAAATATCCAGGATACAGGCGGGGCAAAAAATCAAGGCAGCAACAAACCACCGGGAAAAATTAAAAATGTTGTCAGAGCCAAGGACCCAATCAGTCTAAACACTCCAGTTATTTACTAAGCTCCGTGTACCTGCGGAGACTTCTACATTGGAGAGACCATTGAGACCAGGTTAAAGGAACACCAAAGGCTGGGGCAGTTGGAGAAATCAGCCATCGCTGAGCATCGGGTGGGATCAATCCATTAAATTCAACAGAACGAAGTTACTTAACCGCACAGGTGTTTACTGGGACCAAATAATTAAAGAAGCAACTGAAATAAGAATGGCGAGATGTCATTTCAACACGGACTCCAGGTATTCACTCAGCAACGCGTGGAAACCGGTGCTGATGTAGGTTATGAAAGGAAGGAACACAGCACAACGTGGTGACCAACCGGGAGTCTCCTCCACGACGAACCAAAAACCAGTCCCCTGACCGGAGAGCTCATATATATATATATATATATATATATATATATATATATATATATATATATATATATATATATATATATATACACTTTTTTGGAAAACCCACAAACGTGTAATGTAAATTCACTGATAGCCATAACAAACACAGAAACCAAAACACACAAAAGAGGGAAAACTCACTGGTTCTCGAATTTTCGGTGGTCCAACCACCTTTCTCAAGAGGAATTAGGAACAGAGTTCTGTTCCTAATATATATATATATATATATATATATATATATATATATATATATATATATATATATAATTCACTAAATAGTCATAGCAAACACAGAAACTAAAACATATTAAAGAGGGACTCACTAGTTCTCGAATTTTCGGTGGTGCAACCACCTTTCTCAAGAGGAATTAGGAACAGAACTGAGCGACCTATACATATATACCTATATATATATATGTATATATATATATATATATATATATATATATATATATATAATACATAGACATATATGTATACATATATTATGTATATATAATATATCCATAATATTATATATATAATAAAAGTATATAGCGGGTCGCGGTGGTCTACTGACCGGAGGGTCCCGGGTTCGATTCCCGGGCAAGGCACTTTGGGCACCTGCAGCTCCACCCAAGCTAGTTGATTTTTCGGGTACCAGATCATCCTGGGAAACCATAATCGGCACAGGGAAAGGAACTGGCCCCCCTACCCTGATGTGTAAATATTCACACGCCGTCGGGCTTGGTACATGGGTGAGCTCTACCATCACCTACTAAACCGATCTTCGGGTTGATTACTGTGTTTATGGTATATATATAGTATATATACATAATATATACATAAATATATGTATATATATATGTATTATACATTTATTATACATATATATGTTATGTATATATATATATAATATATGCATATATATTTTTTAGAAATGTATATAGATACATAAAACTTGGACAGTAACTCACGTAACGAGAGCACATAAAAAGAACACTCACAATAATATCTTGATAATTTCGACGTACTCGAATTCCGTCTTCTACGGAAGATAAGATATGACTTATGTTTTTTATTCAACCCTTCCGTGCTACTTCGAAGAAATCATCTATTTGCGAACAGAAGTATCTATAGACGGCCAAATGCAGAGTGGCACTCATCTACTCTGAGGACGATGCATGAGTCTAACATCGAAACTTCGGCCAATTTGGAGCCCCTGACCCGGTGGAAAACCCGAGAAAACTTCATCAATTTATTTAAGACCTTGGTTTTATGTATCGCTCATAGTTATGCCTTAAACGAAAGGTATGAATTCATATAGTATCTGGGGAGGTTTCACAATTTTTTTTACTCGCGACAGCATTAATTACAGTATAAAAGTTTCACTATATGACATCATTTCTAATATTTACTTTTCCCCTTGCTAAACACCAAATTGTAAGAGAAATTGCTGACCAAATGAATGATTATTGCGTTAAAAAGAAAAAGAATTGGAATTATTGCTTCAAAGTTATGTAATTAAGTTTTGGAACGTTTGAGGAAAAAGTTTATTACACGGGCGTTTAGAAAATGAAATAGATGTGTGAGGGACATGCTCTCGACCTCCGTGTGCACTGGGTAAAAATGAAGGAGAGAATTATATCAGCAGAAGTATTGGAAAATTGGGTTCGATTCATTTTGATCAGAGAATATGGGGAGAGCCACTGGCCTCAAAATTTAATGGATACGAATAAATGGGGGAGAAAGGTGAAAATGATATTAATAAATTATAAACAACCTTAATTTTAAGACTAATTTCCATATTTTTAAGCCAACTGAGCATTATTCGTTCTAATTATCAAGATTAATGAAGTTGTTCGTTGTAGATCTATCCGAATGCCACTTGGCAACTTTCTTTGAGAATGTACCAGAATGTTTTTTCGTACCTCTGGCAAGTTAATTTGCCTCATGTTTCATATATTAGATTGTATTGAAATCCAAAATGAAGAAAACATTAATTGATATATTCTCTCACGCTATTGAGCCTCGTCAAAGTTTTCTCAGAAAAATTATCCCAAAATTCTCTTTCCCTTCTTTCTGTGCCTATTAAGATCCTAAAATATAACCGTTACCCGGCTTTCCTGCTGACCCATGCGACGCACAATTATGCATCAGAATCTTAATACCCAGCACGCAAAGTACAATCACTCTACCCTCCCGAGGAGATTCTCTCATTTTTCCCTAATGACGTCTAGAGTGACATAATCTGTTCGGCAATTGCTTTCAACAATTTGACAATAACAGCCACATACGGAATCTTCAATCAATACGCTATCCCCTCCACTTATCCATGATAAATAGTAACGAAAGTAAATTTGATTTTGCAGGTCTTTGAACAACGAAGGTGGATAACTAGGTGCAATTGGTTTCGCAAATGAAAAGACATTTTTTGAAAGATTTTAGTGCACTTAATTTGAGCGTGATATGTGAAACGCTAACATTTCACTCACTCAAAATATATAGAAAGCGCTGTGGCATTTTAGGGAACTGTGGCTCGTTTTGGAGAATCTTCTTTTTCCACAGCTACGGTAATCTGGTTTGGGTTTTATGCATTAATAATTGTAGCAAAAGTTGACAAATTGTGAGAAGATTGAGTGGAAGTATAGCATACTTTGAACTAAACAAGTTAAAACAAACCAAATGTCCACTTACATGATAAGACAAAAATAAAGTACGTCTTTACTTTAGAGATTAGAGAGAATAAGCTGTAGTGACGGAAATGGCTTCCAAGGTAACTTATTGAAAGAATTCAAATTCTTCTTTTACTCTAAAGAATCAAAATGGAGCGCACAGTTAATGATTAGAAAAGGAGAATTTAAAATCCGTGAATGTACACTATTTCTGGATTGGAGAAATTTGTTGAAATTCATACGGATAGTCACTTGGTGAAGTAGATAAGAACGGTGAAATCAGTGAAAGCAACAGCTAAAGTGAAGAGCGAGGAGGAACTATCACAATGTGAGGAAAGGAAGGAAAGTGTACGTGAACCACGAAAGAAGGAAATTCGGCAGTAAGAACTTTACGAAACAAAATAGGAAAATGAATACATAAGCGCATCATAAGGTAAACGGCTTTAGAAAGTATGTAAACCATTAAGAAAACAAATAAGGTTAAGTGGAGATGGTAGGAGTGCTACATTGCGAACGGGATAGGAGCTAGGGTAATATGAGATTCGGGAGAGCGCTGTTCTGTCTTTGGCTTTACCTCTGAGAATTCGCAATACACTTGGATGGGCTTGCACTGATGTCCCAAATGTTGGGAACACAGCATACTATCCATGCCTTCTCATATTGCGTAAGTGTTCCGACGGATGATCCGAAAATATTCAATTCCCTGTCACACGGAAATCTTGGGCTTCTCTTTTCTAAGAAAGCAAAGAGGTGGGAGTAAACTTGCGAACCTACTTGCGAGAAAATTTGGTAGGTGAAAGTCACAGCGGTTATCAAAAATAACATGTATCGTGGAAAAAGATTAAAATAGTCTTAGGGGAAAAAATGAAGTTTTTCTAAATCAGTGAACAGGTTCAATATAATTTTATTTACTTCTTTACGTTATTTTAATTTTAAAAAATATGATTTCAGAAATTACCTTGCTCAAAATCTCCGGTATTCGTGTTTTGAATACCTCTTTTAATATACATAAAACTGGTCTACGATTCCACCCATAAAATATTATTTACACCCATAATTATACGAAAACCATATAATAAGCACTATAGAAACAGTACGATAGTGAATACCGAATTTCAATATATATTTCATTATTCAATGCAAAAAGCCCATTTCGATGATAATTAGAGAGTCAGCATTATGGAAGTCACGAATTAAAAAAAACATTTACAAGGATGAGATGAGATTTTAGATATGACTAACGAATGGGCAATTTATAAATACTTTCATTAACGTATGATCGTTGTTTCAGTTTCTGATGATATACATCACCTGATCATGAGCCTTGGAATCAAAGACATTGTTGAGTTCATAAAAATATAAATATGAAATGACTTGGAGTTATCTTGCACCTCCGTCCTGAACAAATTCCACCCAGGCAAGCCACAAAAAGTGGAATGGTATTTGGATTTAGCTAAAGAATTGGTAATACTCTTGGGAGCCACCGAAATGAACTCATAATTTTCACTTTCCTCGTTCCACTACAAAACTTTAATTTGGTGTCGTTATCGCGATTAACGTGAATCTGGTTTCGAATGAGAAACTGAAAATAACGTTTGGCGGAAAAAATTAAGAACTTGATAAGATCAAAGGACGTGGCCTAATAACGGAGGACGAATTTGGAATGAAAGGGGAAAAGTTTAAATAAGGGGTCATTGTTGAGAAACAAGAGAGCTTCACAATTGAAAGCGGAGAAATATGAAAATTTCATCCGAGGGAAAATGGCTCTGGAATGGAAACTGGGAAATGAAATCCGGAAGTTGACAAAAGCGAATATTTCGGAAAGCATAGTGCACCAAAAACTAATGCGGTTCCTTCCAATTAAAAGAACGTTCTATTGAGTGCGTGATTTATGAATAAACGACAGTGCTCTCTTTTTATAATTTATATGTTTTAAGTATTCAAAGTTTACAATACGTTTTTTCAAATAACAGTGCAAAAGCTTAAAAGAATGAATTTGATGCACGCTTAAGAATAGCGTAAGATACGTTTTTAATTTGACTATGTAAGATATTTTTAGTATTATTCCATGATTTCGCCATGTATACGGTCTATACAACTTCTAACGATCAAAAACGTTGATAAATGTTCTACCCTTGTGGAAAAAATTAATATTATTTCACAGGCCACAGCTTTATCCTATTGAAATCTTAAAAAAATTATTTTTAACTTAAATTATCATATTGAAATTATGTCTTATTAAGGCTATGATTATCTATAGAACTATTTATTCGTTATCAAATAAGGTGCAAAGAGCTTAGAGGATTAGTATTTGGTGAGGGCATTAGGCCAACAAACTTAAACATAGAAAGAGAATATGAGGTAGATGAGGATAGCCTACGTACCGGCTTACTCGAAGGCAAGATAGAATGGGTATTAAATGATTTGAAATGAAATAATGCCATGGTTGTAGATAAATTTCTCACGGAGTTAATTATTCGTTTTGAATAAAGTGAATTGAATTGTTTTTATGGATTAATTCGCAGGATTAATGAGATAGGAATTGGCATTTTGTAAATTGAAACCAAACCAGAACGTGGTGGTAGATAATACCAGCGAATATTCCTAAAGTTATACAAAATGTGGGAGGAAGTGTTTCTACGGGCTAAATCTTAGCACTTATGAGAGAGAAATTTGGCCAGAAAATCTCATCAGACCAGGTTTGGTTCCTATCCCAAGAAAGGGAAAGGTAGCTAAAATACGCAGGAAACTTAAATCAAGCAATATGTTTGATTTCTCAAGCAGATAAAATAGTTCTCCGAAACATGAATAATAGGATGCATAGAAGGGCAAATAACAATCAGGGGATTAACAGTTTGGATTCAGAAAAGATTCACGGGTGATGTCTTAGTAGCAATGAGGTCACCAATAAAGACGAGCATAGAGTACGATTAGGATGTATTTTGAGTTTCTTAGATTTCTAGAAGATATGCAATATAGTAAATTAGGAGAAATTAATGAACAAACTGCAGTTAATAGGACTGGATTGGAGGAAAAAGAGGCTTGTCCGCAACCTCTCTCAGACTGCTCATGTGAGGCTGATGGACGGAGAGTCGGGATGGGCGGGAACGATATTCAAAAATGATTCCACAAGGAGAAGGGAACGTTGGGTTAATATGGTGATAAAAGGCGTGTTTAAAATTTGGAGTGGTTTTGTACGGCGCGAAAATATGCTTGTTGAAGCAAGACGATAGGCGTGGTTTGGAGATTCAGAGATTACGATGTTGAGATTAAATGAAAAAGGTGAAATTGGCGGAGAGGAAAACATACGAGGAAGTGCTTGGCATGGCGGGAGAAAAGGGCAACGGACCAGGAGAGATGGTTGCAGAGTTTTTCGATTGACAAATGAGTGTTGAAGCATGTGCGAAGTGTGTGTGTGTATGCTTTTAGAGCAGCCAAGCTTATGAAGTAAACGATATGCGTGAAAACGTCCTTCTCAATTGGCGACCAGTACATCCGAAACGGGCATTCGAGCTGCGGGTGGCGGCTTCATTGGTTGAGAGGCCTGACGGATCCCTCGTTGCTCCGCGTACGTCATAGCGGAATTTCAAAGCCGGCAGCTCGAAATTCGCATGGAACATCTTTTGGCGGCTTCCTCGCCAGAGCGAGAGAGCTGCGGTGCGGGAAGAGGGGTTGGAGTGGGAGGCTTGTGTTTGGCGGAGGATTGCGGGGCGGCCTCTCGCTCGCATCCTCTCGGGAGATCCCCTCGGAGAGACTGACTTGATCGGGGAGCGTGTTTGAGGAAGGTGACGAGGAGGGGCTCGGAGCGAGTGCATGGACTCCGTAGGTGTGTACACACCCGCACGAAGGTGGAGGTGGCGACCTGTCTCGGGGAGAGGAGCAGTGGCGTTATTTGCAGCCGGCAGATTGAATGCGGAGGGAGCATGTTGGGGGCGTGAGCGCTTTTCTGCTCTGTCAAAGAGCAACGACAGCGAGGCACGTCGTGGGTGGGTGGGGGACGGGAGGAAATAAAGGAGGGGCAGATGTGGACGGGGGGAGTGCACTAATGAAGGCCGAAGTGAGAGGGGGGGGCAATGTACCGATGTACCTCAGGAACGATGGAGGCTTTTTCCCTCGGGAGGACACCAGGGGTAGTGGCGTGAGATGAGGAGGTGGTGGTGGGGATGGTCCAGAGGCGGGAAGCCAATTACTCTTTCGACTGCTCGTTTTAGTGGGAAAAGAGCTCTTTGAGAGCTTTATACTTCGCCTGATAGCCTCCGCTAATGAAGTCTCGGAAGGGAAAACGCGCGCGAAATCCTGGACCAATATTATTCTCTGACACTTTTTTTAAACTTTTTGCCGCGCTTTTTAAGCTAACATTAAATTCTTACGCTGCCTGTTCACTACGACAGTACTTTTCAACCTATTTTAAGCCAAAAGCTCCAGATGAATAAATATCATATCTAATAAAAAATAGTTTTATAGATGAAATAAAAGGCGTCCGCTACCACACTACATGTAGTATTTAAAGAAGAGCAAAATAGTTGTTCCGCCTGCCTTAAAGGTCTCTTATTTTGGATTTCCAGACCACCTGGAAAAATTCTTAGCCACAACCTTGTTTGTCAGTCGTGGGTGAATATTTTACGGACCAGGGGATTGTATTTTAAATCTTCCTTCCATGATAGTCGAGTTCGTCTATGTATACATATTAGGAAATATACATTTTTTCTTGATTGTTTTCTTTCAAATTAAGTGAGTTGAAGAGGTTTGAAAAGGCTAAAAATATTTTCAAATAAATACCACGCATAACTCAATGGCAAAAATTTTCAAGAGTCATTCAGTGAATCTTTAATAATCTTATGTATTCCATTTGCTTTTCTTGCCTCAACTTTCCGTTCCTCTGTCTCTCTAACATTAAAAAATGATTTTGGCCCTAAATCATCCTCATCTAAGCTCAGTATACCAATCTATTTTAAAGAGGAACCACTCCATACACAACATCTACATTCTTCACCCCATCCCTTGGCCGACAGACAAGCGTAATCTACGAGTAGAACAGAAACTACGGGGCTAGAAGTGTTTTGCAGAGGAATTGAAAACGCATTACTGTTCTTACAGAGATTCCCTGATTTTCTACTTTAGATTCTACCAAAACTCATAAATTTGCCGCTGAAATTAACTTTTATCCGTGTATGGTTTGCTAAAATAAGTATTGTGATCGGGGCAACCTTCTAACGTATAATACACACAATACGATAATTATCAGGCTAGGTAAAAATGGCTCACTATCTTTATTGAACGCCGCAGATAGACCGTTAACGAGGCCGTAGATTTTATTGAGAATGTTGATGGAAGTTAGTTTATGAGACATCTTACGCAATCAGCGCATGCTTGTGAGATTTGCTTTCTTCCTCTGTGGGTGAACCAAAAAAAGCTGCAGGAAATTTGGACTGAGGCTTTAATAAGTCGGAAGTGAAAAAATCCTTCGCATAGAGATGAGCAGTTTGAAAATAAATGCATAGAAACGGAGTCTTATTGTTAGTTATACAAAAATATATACCAATATATTGTTAAGTGGTGTTTTAGTATTATATCTATCCCTGTTTTTCAAATCTTTGTACCCATGCCAAATGATTCCAGACATGCGACCTTCACTCATCGGTGAATCCAGCGTTGAAATTACTCTTACCCATGTTAAGGATTAGCTCAACTCCCTCCTCCCCGAATCCTCCTTCCTCCATCCGCTTAAACCCTTTCCTTCTCTCACTCTCACTTATCCTGATATATTTAAATTGAAAAAAAAATTCTGGATGAATGTAATCCGATTATGAGTACGCGTTAGCATCAGATCAGTCAGGCCATTAAACTGTGTGAAATATTAAGATATGCTTTCCACTTTGTTGTTCATCAAAAGTTAACATCCACTTCTGATTCGTTAATATTAAGTTGGAAATTGAAATTTAGGGGCAATCAGATTAAAACTAATAAGGAAAACTTATTGATGGCTAAAGTATAGCCAAGTCAAATCCAGCCCATGTAACAAAATGGGTACCAACCTCATGCCATTCTTCCTCTCAGGAAGGGATATCAGTGAAGGTATTTCTAAGGAGAAAGAGTAAATTTTCGTCAAAATACGGCCCGAAAGACAAAGGAAGTAGAGCTAAACTGTTCAACATTTCACATTTATTTAGATTGACCTCAAAATTACATTATAAAACGTAACAATGGTTAACCATTAATCAATTATTGTCAAAAAAATATTTCATAAATTATTACAGGTATTAACCCTGCTCAATAGGACATACATATTGATAAAAAGATAGTAAGCATAAAAGTATCACACTAATTAGTGCACCTGTTCATAATAATTACCGCGTTATCAAACTTTCACACTCATATCAAGCCGTGACCGTGACCCATCATTTAAACGTTTGAAATTTTCACGACACTCACGTACTCTGAAATGCAATATTCAATGTCAAACATGGCAACCACACCCGGAAATTCATCCCTCGATCGATTTCATAATTATGTGAAACTTAAAATTCCACTGATGAGACCACTCGATAAATCACTCCATAAAAAATGGAAATGGTCCGTCGTGGTGATATGTACGTTAACCACTTAGTGGACTACAAAATGAGCTGTAAGTTATCATTTGGTTATCATTCTCAGTTATCGAGTGAATGAAAACGAGATATGGTATCGTAATAAAAACCATAAGGATAATAATCAACCCGATGCTCGGTTTGGTAGATGATGGTAGTTCGAGTTTAACCAGTACTAAGCCCTAAACGGCGTGTGAAATTCACACATCAGGGTGGGGGGGCCAGTTCCTTTCCCTATGCCGGTTATGGTTTTTCAAGAAGATCTTGTACCCAAAAAATCACATAGCTTGAGCTGAGGGTGCCCGGAAAACGAACCCGAGATCTCTGGTCTGTAATCTCACGGGTACTACCCCTGGCCTACCGCGTATTCCTGTATAGGATTTAATGAGACAATATTTTAACAACTGGCTAGGCAAGTGCTGAAATGAATGGGCGCCTAAGTTAATTCTATCATGTGTTGTAAAAAACATCAAAATTTCTGATAGATGCAAATCAATAAACTTAGTGGATTTTAGAAATTCAATCTTTTATCTGAAACCTTGTACCAATACACTTGCATTATACTCTTCGGAAGTAAAAAATTATGAGAAACTATGCTAGTTCTTGTGCGCCACTTTTTATAAGTAAAAACGTCATATTTTTTCAATCAAAGGCGAGTTTCAGTAATTTCATCTACACCATCACTTCGTCTCACTAAAAACTTTCATATCATAGTGAGCTGCGAGAACATTTTAATATCACAAATCATAAGACATTTGTATCAAAGTATTATCAAATATGCAAATTGATTTCAAAATTTAAGACGTTGAATAAAATTATAGAGTGAATTGAGACCCTATTAACCCATTTTTAGGGTATTAGTCCATATTCAAATGGGTAACATTAAAACAGTAATAAAATTAATTAAATGACAAAATTTATGAACCATGTAAAAAATGTCTAACATTTTGACGGGAATATTGGTTTTTAAATGTGAATAGAAATATTCAAGACAAAAATGAGCCAACTTAAAGTCGTTCCTACTTATCTTCGTGAACTTCATCTTTCTTGATACTATTCAAACACGTAAACGCTTTCAAGACTTGCATAAATATCCGCACAAATTTGCCAATTTTCTTCAATTTACGACCCCACACAAGAGAAAGGGGGAAGAGTCCTTCATTAAGGACAAAAGGAATTATGATATTTTTTCTGTGGATTATGATTCCGTTTGGACGCAATGAACGACCTCGGCAGGGTTTAATTAGAGTTTGAAAATGACCGCAAAGTTAAGGCACGGTGACACTGGCATCTGTATTCCGAACTTCGCATTGTTTCCAGCCATTCACCTAACAAGAAGAAAAGGGGATCAAAGCAAGAAATATACGGATCACTTTGATGAAATAATCAACTTTAAAAACCATTAGGTGTTGATTTTTACATCTCATTTGATTACAAAGGAGTAGGGATTGGGTGGAGCGCATTATTCCCCTTTCAAAACTCTCATTAGCCGAGCCATTTCCAAGCTGTGGCAAGGCGGGCTATTAATTCATCAGCTGCAGTCTGGATGGAAGAAGGGAGTCAGCAAGCCACGGATAAATGGCCAGTGGGAAATTAAAATGAAGAGCGTCCTGATTACGTGTCTTGTAATGCAAATTACCGTTATAAAGTGCTCCAGCTGCAACAAAACAAAAGAATGAGTCGGAAATTTGAGAAATGAAATGTCGTGTTTATGTATGGAAGTCCCTCCATTCACGTTTTACCTGTGAAGAAAAGGAAACTAAATGGCCGATTTTCAGGTGACCCACAGTGTCCTACGCTCATAAGTGTACGGGAATGCAAAATATTTATATCTGGAATTGTGATCGATGATAAATAGATAAGATCAATAAAAAAAAGAAGCTATAAGATAGGACTATCAGAAGAGCATTAAAAGCAAGGTTAGAGGTCAATTACATGAAGCAGAGGCAAGGAAAAGGTTCGTTCAAACGAAGAGTAAAATCGAGGAGAAATGTCAGAGGGAAGAGGGGCAAAAGAAAGTTGCATTGAATAAAGAATAAAACCAACATGAAAGTTTCACCAGAAGAGAAGTAGAATCAAGTAGAAGGAACAATTAGAAGAAGAGTATGACAAGTAAAAAAAGGCAACCGAAGAAGAAAAGGGAAAATTCAGTCGAAATATAATGACAAATAATAAAAAAGGTTCCCCAGAAGAGAATTAGGAGGTTTTTTAGACAAAGAGTGAAAAAAGTTACTTTAGAATAATTACAAGCAAAGAGAAAGGTCCTTTGGAAGAAGGGTAGAAGTAAGAGAAAGATTTCTTTAGGAGAAGAGTAAAAGCAAGGAAAAAGTCCTTCAGAAAAAGATTATAATAAAGAATAAAGGTACTTCAGCAGAAAAGTATAAGCAAAAAATAGGTCCTTCAGGTGAAAACCACAAGGATGAATAAGATCCTTCAGTAAAACAGTAGGGGCAGTGAGAAAAATATTCCAGATGAACAGTAGATTTGAAGAAAAAAATGTATTTTAAAGGAAGAGTATGGTGAAGGAGAAAGGTCCTTCAGAAAAACACAAAAATCAAAAAGGATTGTACTTCAGAGAAGGAATAGGAGTAAATGTAGAACAAAAAATTTCAGAAACAGAGAAGAAGCAATAAAAAGAAACAGGAGAAAAGTAGAAGTAAGGAAATAAGTTCTTTAGGAAAAGATTATAATCAAAATGTACGTTCCTTTAGAAAACGAGTAGATGCACGGAAAAAATGCCCTTCAGAAGAAAAGTACGACAAAGAAAGAGGTCCTTCAAAGGAGTTTAATTAAGGAGAAGGGTAGTCTTATCGCAGCGATTGTTGTTGCCTGAAGCATTAAGCAAGAATACCGGATCAGGTTGCAACAATTGCTCCTCTTTTTTTCTGGTTTACTATTGCAGAAATGCTACATTGTCCAATTTGTTATGATGTACACTAAACGTATTCAGCCAATAAAAATGATTTCATTATATAAAATTAATATGAATTAATCTACGCAGGGATGCCGGTATTGCCACAGGCTCCAAAAGAGGTGTATCTAAACAGCCAATGAAGCCATTTGCAACACAACAACTCAATAATGAGGCAAAAGAAATTATACTTCAAATTCATCATATGAATTTTCCTTGCTCTGCAAAAAGGTAGTGGAAGTGATCAATGGATTAAAATCCAAATGTGATTTTAAAAATATATTTTTGTCCTTCATAATTATATTAACAAATGTAACACACGTAAAAACGCCTTATCTTCAATTTCTGTAATGTGTCCCTAACGTCTGCTTCCTATGAAATTCTCCAAATTGATATTATCCTTTTTATATTTATAAAGGCATAACATATTCTACTTTGGAAGGCCAAGGCAGAGGCCCCAAGCAGAGGTATGAACCAACAGCACCAGTCCCATTGGAAGCTGGGAGGGGATCTTTCTCCTGGCATTTCAATCCCTGCAGCAACGCTACATTCCCTTTGCACCGAGGAGATGCCCCTAGCCGTCTGATCTACGGAGAAGCAACACTCCATTGGAGGTTGGGGCACCAGTTACATCTACAATCAAAGCCCCGTGTCTTGCATTCGGGCGAACCCATGCAGCCCCAATCACAAGGAAAACTTTTGGATTCCCGCCCCGACCCCAACCTCCCTGGTGAGAATGCATCCCTCCCTTGATCTTGGATAGGGACTCCTGCCACGCATTCTCCAGCAATTTGAAACATAGATTGACACAGGAGACCTGATCGAAGGCATCATAACTTCAGGTTATTACTACTGCTGCTCTGCCATTTAAGTTAGATATTGCACAGACAAAGGCTGATCTACGCTAAAATTCTTAGCGTAGGCTAGAAAGACTTGCCAAGGCACACTAGAGTGGATAAACTGATTTTATATTCCGCATTCAATCTACTTACAGGTATATTTATTTCTTTCAATGTTTACATTCTTTACCTAAAACTACGTGTCATGTTTAATATTCCTCCATCTGTCAGTCTTCACGTTGAATCATCAATCAAAATGCTCTGCAACCACCTTTCCTGCCACCTTTGGCTCTTTCCCAAAATAATCTCCTCTCTCTCACCAATTCTATTGCTTCTCTATTTTTTAATTTCCATCTATTTTACCGTTCATTCATTTTTTCATCCTTTTCCACACCCACTTCTTAAAGTCCTCCAATCAACATCAGTCATTTTGCTTCAGCGATCATGAATCCGCGTGCGAGCCGTATAATAGTTTTAAATAGTCTTTTCTTAATAGACCGACGCAACTCTTCTTCTTAAATCCCTCTCATTCGGACAATTTCCAACAGTCTGGAAGATATATAATCTATTCCAACTCTAGTTTTCTTCTTCCTAATTTAAAGTTTAGCACAGCCCTCTTTCACGTATTTCCTCGAAATCTCAAAACCTTTCTCTTCATTAAGTAAAATTTCGACCAACACCTGCCACACCAATTTGGCAATTCACTCAGGAATGACTGTAACCCGTTAACTAATTCCCAACTGAAAACATGATTTTATATATACCCCTACGAATTTTATTTGTCTCCAGTTTTCCAAAACCTCGTATAACATTTCCTTCGTTTAATTCATTCTTAGACAATCTTGGATTATAATAGACACCAAAGAGACATTTCTCCCTTCTTTTGTCATTATACGTACTTATTATTTAACTGCGTCTTCCACCACGTTCTTTCGTCCGAATAGCACGCACATCAATTTACATGGTTTATATAAAAATTGTCGGTAAAAGTTACAAAAAAATCCTTAAAAATACACCTGCAAGCATTTTGGGCAGCACTTAAGGTTTCATGGCGGTGTTTTTTGAGGGAGGATTTCACTTTGGGGGCATAGAAAATAGACTGCTAGTGCCAAGTTGAGACTGTGAGGGGGATGGTAATCGTCGTGATGTCGCTACAGAGGGGCTTCGCAAGCAGACACTCAACTCTGCTCTTGGTCGCCGGTCAAGACCTTCGGAAGGACGAGTTTAGCGCAGATCTTTCACATCGCCAAATTTTCAGTGATATGGTGTGGATTGTCATCTTGTTAATGCCAATATACGAACAGGGATCAGGCGCACCCTTAACCGACGGTCTGAGTTCATCACTTCTTGCGCACATCGGGAAAAATTGGTACCGATATCTTTCATACTAACCTTTGATTTAAACTCTCCTTTTATTTATTCCGTCCTAATTCCGTGTTTACATTCTTCCGTTTCTTTTTCTTGATGATGTTTCTAATCACTTCGCCTCTATATAATAATTTTTTTTAGGAATTTCCTATATACCTTTCCTATAGTTTTTTTAGCGACTTTTGACTGCCCTTTTAAGGCCAGGACGCATCATAAAAATTTTTTCTTATGCTATTGCTTCCTATGCTTTTCTCATCTATAAAAAGATTCTCACCTACAGCTATAAAAATCATCTTTAATTATTCTCTTTAGTATTACTGCGAATATGTTATTATTATATGTAAAGCAATCACATATTTTGTTATGACAATACTTACAGACGAGAAAAATATTTTGCAACATATAATATGTTTTTATATTTAATTATAAATGAACACCTTACAGAATTAGATTTAACTATGCAAAATTACAACGTTTTATATAACATCGGTATTAGGTAGCCCATATGAATGATACGGATGAAAATATCTAATTTTTTAAAACAGAAATGCTAACATTTTATAACTTCTCATTTCCACGAGAAGGGGCAGACTCTTTATTTATTTTTCCATATTATTCAACGCAGTTTTTTATAGAGAGTTATACTTACGATTTACAAAATATGCATAACATACAGGTACAAGAGATCATGAATTCTGCGGTACACTGGTTTAATACCATCATTAGAAGTATTACAAGGTTTGTATAAAAAGTATCGTTATCAATTTTTTCCATATGTGCTGAATTAAAACATTCGGTTAAATGTGCACATTATGGCAGATTGTATTGGTATTGATAAAATGACAATGCACATCTTTATCACTAAACATTTGGTGATCGAAAGATCTGCGAAGACAGAAGAAACTCGTCCCGAAGGTCTTGACGGACGACCAAGAGCAGAGTAGAGTGTTTCCTTTCAAAGACCTTTAGCAAGGGCTTCACGACGATTCCTCAACGCCCTTACAGTCCCGATTTGTCTCCAGGACACTATTTCCTATTCCCAAAAGTGAAATACATAACCCATCGAAGGACACCACCAGAAGACCGTAAGTCATGCCATCAAAGAAGCCTGCACGCGTACCATTAAGAAGAACCTACCAGAATCCGGCTACCAGGGAGCCTTCGAGTCGTGGAAAAGCCGCTGGAAAAAGTGCGCCGACGATCAAGGGATGTACTTTAAAGAAATTTGAGTCAATTTAGCAATAAATCTGGAATAAATTTATTTTCCCGAAGCTTTTTCTACAAACTATGTAGCATATGATTAAAATGCTCTTCACTGACCGTCCAGCTTCTTCTCCTGCAAAATATTCGCATTTACCTGAAGTATTTGAATGCACAGCCTTCCTTCATATCTCCTCAAACCCAACAGCTCTTCCCATATTCAATTCTTACTTAACTACCCAGGGAATCAACTCTGCGTACATTCCCTATCTAATTCCATCCAATCATAATTATACCACGTGGAAATTATTTTGTGTGATGGTTAGTCTTGTGGATTGATAACTTTCTCTCCTTCCGAACTTCTTTCCACATCCATATCGCGTACTTCTTCATATGGGCGCGTTAAAGCGATTATTTTTCCTCACGTGGTACTTTCATTCTTCCGTTGGTCCGACGCTAAAGGCAACCGAGCAGGAGAACCCATGGAGTCAAAATCAACATCCATCTTCTCCTTTTAGAACCGGGGTGACGTCTTTATCTCCAAGTCAATTGAATCCTCAATACTCACGCTCCGCTGCCCTATCTTTCCTGCGTTCCTCACCCCTCCCTTTCTCCTTCGACGCCTTCCCCTTACTCCATTCCCCGCTCATCCTCCCCCGTCCCACGACATTGCTCTTACCTCATCCCCATTTCACGTCATCATTCACCCACCAACTTTCATTCCTCTGCCCACACATCTCACGTCCAAATATGCGCGAACCTAATCCACTCTAGCCCGCTTATCCTTCACGCGAAAAGTCGCTGCCGTCAATGCCAGCCGGAGCTCCTGCTTATTCTCCCTTCTCTTATGTGCTTTTCAAATAACACGTTACGATTCGGCGCTCACCTTATAGTTTACCGTTAGAGGGTGAATAAAGAGGGGAAATAATGAGGTGGTGTTTGACTACTATTTCATGTTTTTTTAGCTAATGGGATCGGTTGAACTCCGCGCAGCGCAGGATCGAAATTCTTCTGAGATTGTAGAGGAAAAGCGGCACTAAGAATTTAAACAACGTTCACGGTGTGTAGGATACACAAAATTAGCCCTACAATGGTAAAGCTATATTCTGGCAACGTTAGGTGATTATTTTCAAAAATTCGTGTTTCACAAACATTATGACTATGAAAGTCCAAGAGGGGCTCATTTATTTCGTTATTTTTTAAAATTTAGAATTACGTGACACATTGATTGATGTGAACTCTGGTAAATTTCCCGAGCTGCAAATTTAATTCAGCGAGATTTAAACCCGCTCTGGGGTGTTTTTTCACCCCCGTTACCTTTCAAGGGTTAAACCTAAGTAGAGTTTTGTAAATTGTGTATAAAAAACCTCTAACTAGAAATATTTTAAATATATGACACAAGGTTTCTCAACTTTGGAACGAAATTTATTTAACATTTTATCATGTTGAGAACGACTACAAGGCATTAAATAAGGGGTCTGTGGTGATTGATGACCTATTAAGTTGAATTGCAAAATTAATTCAATTTGAGCTGTTACTAGTAATCGTTGACACTTAAGGCATTTAGAAATTAATTCATAGCGTAGGTTAATTGTAAAATAAATTCAAATAATATATAAGGATTGGAAAAGAAAACCACAAACACCAGATTTTATTTCAATGCCAGAGATATAATTTATGTTTGTAAACAAAAAAATACCGAGACCGTAAACTTGATTTGCACTAAGTGATAAGCACTTATCACTTAGTGCCAATCAAGTTTACGGTCTCGGCATTTTTTTGTTTACATTGATTTACGACCGTAGCTACGTTCCTTGTATATTTGCAATAATTTATGTTCTTCAGCTTATGATAAGTGATGACATGAGAGACGATACGAGCATACACACGTATATACACATCAAAAAGCTCTCTCATTCTTTGGTATTACATCTGTGGTAGACCATCATTCCCATAACAATGAATGAATGCATGCCTAATTCTCGTTGGCATTCAAATAAGAAGAAATTGGAAGACATCCTTGGTAGGCTACCACATAAAGAGAGATTTGGACGTTATCCACACAGATCCTTGAATAACCTTACATCTGTTCACTCAATATTTTTCTCTCATTGATACTACTTCTTCGCATCTCCAAATTTTTCTTACGTTTCCTTTTCAGTCAAAAGACTATTTCTTTTCCATTTTTTTACTCGCTCACCCAACACATTTTCTCTACCATTACAAACTTCGGACACTGCCAATCTCTCAATATATTTCCCCTCTGCCTGTTACAATCAGAAGTATCCAAGTAAAACAATTTTCCCCGAAGAATGCTACCTGAGATGGATTATCATAATATCTCTTGAAATTAATAAATGCTTCTATCGCCGAAGAGACTCGCATCGTACAACGATTCTTCTCAGAACCACACGTGAGATTTTCTTTTAGGGAGATATGGAATCTTGTTGATCAAACATTGAAGGACCCTTAAAATGTCTCCTCAATGCCGGCAAAATGAAAAACTCAAGGTTATGGTGTATACTAAAATGAAAATAATTAAATAAAAGAGAGGTGTCCGTGATACGAACTTTTCATAGTCAAAATACAATTGGGAGAGAAAAAAAGAAAAGCGGAAAAGTATGAGAGGAGAAGCACCAAAGGAAAAGCAAAGATACGAGAGAGCACGGAATGTGGCATTGATATAAGAAGAGGGGTAAATAGTACCCTGGGTTACGGCGATGAACGAGAAGGGATGTGCTGCGACGGGGCACGGAGGTGGGTGGATATCGTGGGAGGTGAAGCGGGGGAGAGTGAGATTGGGCTGAGCGTGGAATCGCCGGGTGAAATGGCGGAGATGAAATAAGTCTCGAGGATGTCGGCGGTGAATGGAGTTCCTCCTCGATTGTGTGCGGGAGATGGAAGGGAAAGCAATGGTAGCGTGGGAGCAGGAGGGAGGAGAGGGAGAAGACGGCTTCATTCTGGGAGAACGGTATCTTCCTGGGGTGTGCGGGGGGAGGAGTCCTCCTCCTCGGGCCGATAGGGGTTGGCGGAGCGAAGATGGCGGAGATCGCTACGGAGATACAGCCGCGTGTGCGGGATGGGGTGGCGGTGGAGTTGGGACCGTGGGGGAGGTAACTGCCGAAGACGATGCGAAGCAAAGCGGAAAGGGGCGGAGAGACGGTGAATACGAAATGGGCGCAGGTGACCACGGAGAGGGCGAGACCCACCCCCCACCGTTGACTCTTCTCTCTTGGATTTCGAGGGCTCGGTCTGGTTAGGATGATGGGGACTACACTGTCCCAAACAGCAGAAATGTCCCGAAAAAATGAATCGTCCAAAATGGATGGAGGAAATGTTGTGAAGCCTGAAGTGTAAAAATCTTAACGCCCTAACTTCTAAATTCAGCATCCAGCTCCGACTCAGGTAAATTGACCTTGTGATGAAAAACTTTGACTTTATTACGAGTATTATTCTCTCTGCGTGGAGGCATTACTTCTCGGAGACAAAAATACAAACAAAATTCGCAGTCACATGGAAACTTTTGGCTGAATCAGCCATTCATTAAACATTATTTGCGTATAATTTTACCAGGATTGGGTAAATACTGAGAATTTGTTTGAATCCTTCCACGTGATCATCTAATCGAGAAACCAATTTGATCCAAATGAGTGTGCGTAGTGTCACACTGACAAAGTTACAACTTCGATGAGAAAGAGAATCTTTAACCAATGAATCCATTCATTACGCCTTTTTCTCCGACGCTAATTATCATCAATTTCAAAGCGGAATAGACAGATAATGTGAACAGGTAATCACGAGATATGTTCAATAAAGAATGACATTTTTAAATAATGTATGGTACATAGATTTTATTTGCATATAATATTGTCAGTATAAGGTGTCCGTGGTACGAGTATCTCTCATCAGAGACCAATACTGCGTCATCGGCAATAAAAACATGCTGTTCCCTTAGGCACGGTTCCGAGGGCGGAACACGCTTTCCGCGAAGATATCTCATTCCCCTTGGGGGTGAAAAAAAATTAGATGGGGCAAGTTTGTGCTATCGAGAGAATGATAAACACACTTCACATAGATTGTCATCGATTTCGATTTTACAGTGGGTTATGAGGAACCAAGTGAGCAAAAAATACAAGCGCCGAATGATAAAAAATCAATTGTCTGCTAATAATGTGTGGGTGGCACCCAATCACATTTTCAAGAATTATAATCGTAGTCCTTACGTTATTCGGCAATTTTCACCCATGACAGCGTAAAAGTTGTTAATGCTGGCTACCACTAAGCTAGTGACTGCAGCTTTCTGTGCTCATCACCTTGAAGTTGATTGTCACCCACATTTAAAAATTTGAATCCATCTTCTAGCTGTAACAAAGGGATGAACCTACTCTCCATAGGCCTCCTGTAACACTACATGGGCCTCAGCTGAGAGGTGAAAGCAGAATGTCAATGCTGCATCGAGCGTTACCGCCATCGTTGCCGTTGACATTATTCGACATGCAACACTTGACACAAACCAATAAGATAATGTAGTTAATGAGACTTTATCACATATGCATTACACATGAAGTTAACAATAAAACAGAAATTAAATTATAGCACAATAAACCATGGAAATGAGGATTTAGGATCATTCATTATTGAACAGATTTCGCAGAAAGAAGGTGCGTGCTGAATTTATGGAACAGAAATGATGCGTATTAATGATAATATTTGCGCATAATCTCATTGTGCGAAGTGCGTTCAGTAAGGTATAAGCAAACTTTCGAAAAAAGTTAATGGTGACAATTATCAGTCCACATGAAAACAAAAAAAATCTCGCATCTATTCATTAGGTGAACTTCTCCCGCTGTGGAAAATATATGCTTAATCTATCATATTTTGCTCATCAAGACGTAAAACATTCGTGTGGTTTCGGATCCTTTGAACCTTCTCTTACAATGCCCCACAGGCCCTTTTGTCTATGCCGTACGACACCAAAGTTTCAGACAACTCTACAGCAACCTAAAGGGTTTGAACACTCGATTTTATTGAACTAGAATTAGGTATACCTTCCTAAGGATTATAATCAATCAATTAACGTCGCTCTAAATCTCGTATCAACAAATAAGTTAGGGACTTGACACATGAAAATGGAAAATACTACCTAAATGAGAGCATGTGCTTTAAAATTATTTTTAAAGACTGGTGACGTAAATTACAAACTTTTTTTAAATATTACAATGACTTTTGACAAAAAATGGAATGAAGGGAAATACTAGCAGTATGATAATGGGTAAAATATTGAATGATATCTATGAGTTCCTAGGAGTTTCCTAGTCTATTGAATTAGTCTACGAGTTTCTAGGCTCAAAAAATACGCATGAAGATTCAGAAAAATCACGGTAAAAAATTAAAGAAGATAGAGAAGTTTTTTAAAACTAACATGAAGTTAGTGTCATACATTCAACTGACGCTCTCGATTTTGTTAAACAATTAGCTCCCCCGGCGAGTGAACAACATAGTGGTCGCGGAAATGATTTAAGAATCAGATAGTGTGAATATCTCCTTACTCCCTTCCATGCATATTTAGCTGCATAATTTCGCTTTACCTCTTATTTATTTTTAGTTTTCTCATCATTTATAACTGAAAAAGCATTTAATGGCTCAGAGGTAACAAAAAATAAGATCTGGAAAAGAGAAAATTATGAATCGATTTATAGTTAATAGTATGATAACTAGAATCGTGCATCTTACAAAGTAGTTTGACGCATTTCCATAGACAAAAAATTGACTCTTTCTCTAAAAATCAAAACAAAACCAAATAGACTTGCAAGTCATATGGTGCGACGAAAGTGACGTATGGGCTAAAGTTAATTCTAAAGGATAGATACGTAAACCCGATTTGTATTTGTTTGTTTCTGCCATTAAAACTTCATAATTTTCTAATTATGGATTTTCCTTAGAGAAAAAAATTGTCTAATCTCCATTGATTAGTAAATAATTCACCATCTCGTTAAAGATATTTGATGTCAGCACATGGCAAAAACGGTGGAAAGTTTTTTTGAGGATAGCTTGAAATTCGATTTGGATTCTCACAATCTCATTTGGCCATTACCAAAAGAAACGGGATCCGGAAAATGTACTAAATCATATTATCTTGAATTAACTCATAAATAAAAGACTAAATGCAACGAATACTCTATGACATTATGGTACTGGTATATAGATCTCAAATCACTCAAACATGAGCTAATATTAATTGGAAAGTCGCAAGAGTTTTTTTGTATAGCTCGTAGATCTGCCATCTAATGCCGCAAACCATTGTTCTAATGCTTTTGCTGCGACGTATTTCTGTGGAAGCATAACGAACTATTGTGTCATTGACACTGAAAAATTGTATTCATAAAATGAAGCAGTATACAATGCATGGGATGGGAAGCTGCATCGGGAAAGCCTTTATCATCAAAGTCACAACGCAGAAGAAGGCCGTCATTGTTTAAATATTTCCTTTTCTTTACTTGCTACCATATTTAAATGGATCTAATCACTTAAGAAAGTAGAAAAGCATTTTTTTTACATTAGACCACAGAATATCTACTGCCACTGAATGAACAAAATAATAAATACGGACTTCAAACTAAAAATAAAAAATTCCAACATGCATGTCCTCCGATGAGGACAAAACCTGCATCGTATATTCTTCATTTTGGTGAAAAGGAAACAGTTTCGGGGTACAAAACGCGTCCCATCCAAGCAGCCTATCAGCACACTGGAACGGACATCGCCCGAAAAGCCTTGTTCATGCATGGGCACCCTCCTTCTCCAACCATCCACCCTCCCTCCCAACCTTGCACCCTCATCCTTCGCCCCCAAAAAGAATAATGCACCCCACCGCATCAGATGATGGGCCATTTTTATGCCCTCCTCCCTTACTTCACCGTTCTCGGCTTATATACGTGTATATATCGCGAGCGAAGGCCTCCTCTTCTCGTGAGACACCGATTCTCAGGAATAGCGACCGAGGAGTGAACGGGGGAGAGGAGGACGAGATAAGACCAAAGACGCATAAAAACGTTCTGACGCCACACAATCATTCCCCCAGATCCCCAAGCCCACCCCCAGACACCCCTTCCACGCACCCTGTCCGCTTCCCCGCAGCACCCGCCCTTCCACCCTTTTTGTTCCTTCCATTTTCTTTATTTCCCATCAAAAATCTCGTTTTATCGGGACGCTATCGTTTCACTTATTCGTTTCATTACTCGCCCATATCTTTTTTATCCGGCCTCGTTCCTACTTCATCCACCCTTTCAAACGCCGGGTCCTTTCTCCCCCTCTTATCCGTTTTGCCACTTCAACGTTTGAAACGCTATTTATCCGTTTTTCTCCGAAGTTGGAAAGCGTAGGTCGACCAGTAGGAGGGGGAGGAGAAGAGAGGGAGGGAGAGAGCAAGGACAGCAAAGGAGAGAAAGGAGCAAGAGATAGAAAAAAGAAGTTATCCCGCCGACACGGTTACGAAAAGGATGGACGGGAGATGGAAGAGGGAGATTCGGGAGGGCGGACGGGGGGGTTGGTGGGTGTTTTAGTGTGTGTGATGGGGTGTGTGTCTCCCTCTGCTTTTTGTACGCGTGCTGGTGTGTATTTGTGCGCTGGGTGCGAGGGAGAGGAGAAGGGAGGAAGGAATGGGCGCAGAGGGAGGGATCCGAAAACAAATTCGTTCCGGCTCGGTGTGGAGTCAAACAGTGTTATCACTTGGCGGTGGAGAGGGAGATAGAGGGTGGTGGGGAGGGAAGGCGAGAGAAAGATAACGGCAAAAGTGTGTGGGCAGAAGAATTGAATTCGGGAAAAATGTTTCTCCGAAAGAAATGCAATGTTTGTTTTTTCATTCCCTGACTCATTCTTGTGCGAGGTTTTTGTTTAGTCGGCAATAATTTGGTGGCATTTCATTTAAGGGCTTCTCAGATTATCTCGTGAAATGAGTGTCATTCTTTTGTCCCAAGTTATTTTCGTAAATGTAGAAGACTATATCTACACGCACGCGTTCGCGTCAAATGTACATTAAATTCACTGACATAATAATAAACTGCTCAAAATTCCGGCATATCTATCCCACTGGGTTACCCTCTTACTTTTGTCTTTCGCGTAAGTTGGTTCAAAACTGATACACATGTCTTTATTTTTAATTTTCATTCATTCACTAGTAGCTCACCGTAAAACATTGTCCTCAGTATGAAGCAGCGATAATTCAATCGGAGAGAAATATTCATTCGAATTTTCAGAAGCGATAAAAAAGTGAGTAATGAAGTGCTGCTAAAGATACTAAATTATTGAAAGCACTTTCATTTTACTAAATAATTTTGCTCATATTCATCATATTTAATGAGAATACTTTATTTGATACATAAGTAATCGCTTTACCTTTAACACTGGCGGAATCAAGCAAAACGTGCGCAAGAATCCCAAACCACAAATGTAAGATGTCGGACATTTTCCAAAGTTATTTAATCTGCAAAATTATCGGGAGAGTAAAATTTGTGAAGAATTTTTTCTCACAATGCAACAATTTCAGAGAATAAAAATCATTCGCATTGACCGGGATTTTTACTCTCTGAAATTGTTGCATTATAATGCACACGTAGTGGATGACTCCGTTAAAGTTACTGTTGCGAAATCTCCCGCAGTTTCTTGAAGCTTGACATTTTCTCAATACAAACGTAATCTCTACGTAGACAAACTTTGAAAATGGATAAGTCAAGGGCCACTAAGTTAATAGAAAACCTAGTGCCTTATTTGGATAGAATTTCTATGACTTGGCTAATCAAACATTGATAAAATTTTAAGCTGAATAAAAAAATATCTTTGCTTTAAATTTATAAAATTACTCCGAAAATAAATTTCAATTCAATATATCATGCATTGTTCTCATATAAATTTCACAGACCAAGCTCCAACCATATTCCATACCGATGGAAAAAATCCTTAAAGTTCTTGAAACATCAGTCAACTTCTCAGTGAATGATCACTTTATTAACTTTAATATTATTACATTACACATTCCTATGGTCTACATTTTCTTGAATCTGAATGAGACATTTCATAGTTTATATTTAGCATATAAATCTACAGCTTCAATGATGTCAAATATGATTTCTCCATTTTTTGCAAGCATATTTGCAATCATGCATGTTTATTATTATTCATTTGTGTATGCTTAGCTCTTTACACTAAAATATCCATTAATAGATGTATATCTTAATTGACATTAAGCATACTTTTGCGCTATTATACTCAGATACACTAATAATATAACGTTATATAGTATATGTATATATATAATTAAAATGAGTAGAATGGATCAATGATTGCTGCTTGCCTCTAGAGCACTTTTTTTCCTTGGAATTTGCCTCATAAAATTTATATTTTGTAACTCCGTAAAAATTAATTACATTAAAGCCACTCTATAAGTAAATAGACACTATATATTACGGAACATTAATGTTAAAGTAAAATATTTAAATTTTCCCCGGACAACATCAATATAATAGCCTTCATGTTGGTGTCATGAAGTTTCTGCGAGTTTGATCAGTTTAAAAAAGTACGGGTGCATGGGAAAATGTGTGGTAGCAGTAATTAACATAACTCTTACCTTATAAAGATTTAAAACTGTAATTAGTTTTCAGAAATTATAATTATAGCTATAAATTTTCTTACTCGGAGCCATGCAAGAAGGCATCCATGTTGAACTAGGCAGGCGAACTGATATTCAATGACGAAATGTTACGCCGTGTCAATGGCGTTCAACGTATTAGGAAATTAAAACTATACCCGATATCAGCGTGATTTCTTGTCAGGTTGCTTAATAGACAGGATATAATACTCGAAAAACATTTATACATACTGTGCCGGATTACTACACACGTCTCCTTAGCGATGGAGCCACCCTGCTTCTCGAACGGAACCCAGTAGATATCTGCGCAAGGAAAACTCCCCTCAGGATTTTGCCTCTGTCCTTAGCTTAACCTCAGTGAGGGAATTATCAACCACGCGTAAATGAAGACAAGTCATGTCCACGTGTTAGAGCAGTGGAGACCGGAATGTTATGGGGAACTGTGCTCTAATATCGTACCAGATGTTAACGCATTTCCGTGTCAGCGCCAACGGATTTATACATCTAAACCGGCTAAGCTCGCACAGTAAGGGGCCACATATTACTTAAGTAAAGTTTAATGAAATAGATTAAGGGTCATCGTACGTTTTGTTCAATTCGACAAAGGGTGTGGGCAGAGGTGGATGAGAAGCTGTCATATGTAAGGTAAATTTCAAAAGTCTATTGAGTAATGAACGCACAATCTAATGAGGAACGGTATTACCAATGTAGAAGTACCATTTCATACAGTCTTCCTATGGTAAAGAATCATACAAGAATAATTGTTGTAATATATTTTTTAATGACCTCCATTGAAATTGAAATGGGTGACGATTAATTAGTGCTACACATTCTCCCTAGAGATTTTAGTTTTATTTATGTGACCAGCGTGATCTTCCCTCCAACAGCGCAAAAATACGTTATCTGATAAATAGGACGGCATATTCACAATATTATTCTTATAATTGGTTTTATCATGGATATTTCAAGCTACAACGAAAGCATATTTCCATTTATAGAAATAGGGTAAACGCTCAGAATCGCAATTAACACAAATAAATCATTCTACCAAGAGCACATGCCAGAATAGAAAAAATGAGCGAAGTTACCACAAAGTCGAGGTGATTATTATGATCCGGTCACGTCTATTTTTCCTTGCAGCGGTGGCTGAAGTTTCTCACGTCTCAAAGAAAAAATATCTGGTCGAAAACCACCTTCCTTGGATTTTGATTTAGAATTCCGACAAGTGCAACTAATCTTTCCCCTTTCTCTCTCTAAAAAAAATTGACCCTCGAGGAATGTTAATAACTGAATTCCACAAATTCATGGCTTTATTTCCAAATAAATTCCTCACCACTGAAAATCATGTGAAGGTTAATTAAGTAGGAACGTAAATTTAATTATTGCAAATGTTTCGTTAATGGCTTTGGTGGCCATTTATATTTGAGTTCATCAACTCAAAGATGTCGTCACGAATGGCCTCATAAAAGCATACGGACCCAAAGAAGGGACCGCTTTTCCGTTACCAAGTAACTATCAGCAGTCAAAGAGAAGTAAGAGTGCGACGAAGGAAACAAACGCTCCAGTGACAAGCTCTCTTCTCGCAAATCATTTGACACCCGTGCCTCGTGCGTGCAGCCGTCGACGAAACAAAGCGCCAGGGCCTCACCTCTCTTCTCACTTCTTACTGCACCTCCTCCGACCCACGCACCCGCAAATTCCGACGGGGGTTGGAGTGCACTTATATACGGAAAGAAGACGCCCATGTGGGAAGATGCTCGTGTGCGAATAGCGCCAGGGACGGTGAATGTAACGAAGGAAAAGAAGATATAAAGTGTCGAGGGCGAAACGTGAAGGGAAAGGGAGGCTTCGTTGGGAAAACGAGGGAGAGGGGGCAGTGGGAGAGAGAATAGGAAACATTAAGAGAGAAATGAGGGCAAAAAGCAGCAGGAGAGGAGGCTGAGCTGTCGAGGGTGAATTTTCTGCAGGCAGGAAGTGAAAAAAAGACCGAGACAAAGGGAGAGCGCTTCAGAGAATGCTTGTCCCTCTTCGCCATTTTTTTCTTTCCTCTTCTCGGCACCAGAATGAGTTTTAAGAGCCGTTGGCTGGACCGGAAAATCACACAGACGGCAGAATCCGCTTTGCTTGAGAACGTATGTCCCACCACTCTTAATTAACTGGAGGTAAATTAAGAGGAAAGTAAAAATATCGACTCATGTCTCTTGGCAACGTATGAGCCCCTTCAAGTCTCACGAGACACTCAATTCCTTGGGGAATAAAATAATAACTGCGGAGAACTCACAGCGGTGCAACTGAAGAGTCGAAAATGTCAACTTTTGTGATATCAAGGATACGATTTGAGTAAATTATGGTTAACTAAAAGTCTAAGTGAAGAGAAAAACCTGTCATTGACTCTCAACGAAAGTATTTAATTACTCTATCCTTCGGATTTTGGCAATCTAGTCCAAGAACCGTTACTGATTACGCAATCGTACATGATCCACTCAATTCCGTGGTCACGGATTCAAAAAAGTCTTCTACTTGGAGACCGAGGTTGTAGTGACTCGGTGAGTAGGGTGCTAGGATACTGACTGGAGGGGCAGAGTTTGATTCCAGGTGACGCCTGTGGTCATCCTTAGCTTCACCCTGGCTGTGAAACTGGTTCCCCCTAACTTGATGTGTCACTTCCACATGCCGTAATCTAAGACTTAAAATTAGCCAACTTCGAGTATTTTTTTCATTAACGGACTCGTAAACAAAAATTGAGCTACGCCTGACTCTTCACTTTCTGTAAAAATTGAGTTATTTTATAATGACATTGAAGTAACTTTTTGACTAGAGGAATAACTATAACTTATTTTACCTACATTGACTTAACTACAAACGAATGAGATGATATATAATACGAGATACTATCTTCTTAATGACATAACCGGCTGCATTCAAAATTATTTACTGATGTTTAGACTTATCGCAATCCTAGGATGGATAAAATATAAACGTTTGACTCAATGTGCATTTTTCTTTCCTTTCGAATTAAGTTTTGTGCATACTTTCATTCTTGGTCGCAAAGATTTTTGCTAAATAGGAACAAAGTTGAGAGATTTTGAACGAGCCGATGGAAAATTAATTTAAATACATTTAATTAAGAGCTAATGCCCAATGCCTCCAAGTAATTGAATAAAATGTATGGATTACGAGGATTGTGCTGCTAAGCAAATTCAGATGTAGTTTTCAATAAAGTTTCCAGCAATAAGAATATTTTAAATGAGTAATTGACAAAAACATAAAATGTACAGCAAATGACATGCGCTGGCTGAAAATTAGAAAGCATCTCGGCAGACGGATACATGTATACTCGTATGTACGCCGCACTCGCCAAATAACTCATTCCAGACAGATTTCTCATCAGCAGGCAAACCAATATTACATGATTGCATCTCGTGAACTTTCTTTGGGCATTATTATTGCACATACAACCCACTCCTGTTAATAACTGCGATGACTTTCGCACCATTTTATTTTGCCAAAGAGGGCTTAAAAACGCCTAAATCGAGCAAAAACCACTAATTTAGAGAAAGATGACCCAAGTAGTTATAAAAAGCAAGACGCGTTAAAAAATGCTTCCACTATGAGACGCGATTAGATGACAGGCAGGTGAGTAAGGATATTAGGAAAATATAGGTGAATTCTTTAAATTGGATTAGTCATTATGTACTGAGTGAATAATTGTTCGGAAAAGCAAAATAATGGGTGTTGATAGATGACATTTAAGGCGCAGTTTGACACCCAAAATTAGGATGTAAAAGGCATAATTGTCCAAAAGGAAAACAAACGAGGAAGTAATAGGCGTGGGGAGGGGAGAAAGAGAATTGGAGTTTGGGAAAAATCCGAAGGAGGCAGATAAGGTGAATTGAGAGGATTTTTACTGGCGGAGGAATGTTGAAAACTGTGACAGAGGGGAGGACGTTAGGGCTGGGTATGGGGGGGAACTGGGTAGGAATGCTGAACGGAATGTAGGGAGGAAGTATGCGGAATTTCAGAGGGGTTTATGCTAGTGTAGGCTGTCTGGTTGTTTCTCTTTAGTTAAGGCTTAGAAGCGTTGCGTTGTGGCCCGCAAAAATCTTTTCTAAACAATGCAATGCTAATGAATAACAAAGGCGAAGATAACCATTCTAAATATAGTAACTCATAATACCTTGGCAATGCTATGCACAAAGTTTGTATAATATATTGCAAATGGATGGTTTAAGTGACATTATTTAAAATCTGTTTGTCTATATCTATGCTCGCATTTTGGGAAGGTATTCGAGTATCATATTGACACAAATTGTGTTATGTCTGTACACAAAATAGAGATCTTCCACATATATATATATATATGTATATATATATATATATGTATATATATTATATTGTATATATATATATATATATATATATATATATATATATATATATATATATATATAGTCACTTTCTTGGAAAAGCCACGAACGTGCAGAATAACATTCACTAAATAGTCATAGCAAGCACAGAAACTAAAACATATAAAAGAGGGACTCACTAGTTCTCGAATTTTCGGTGGTGCAACCACCTTTCTCAAGAGGAATTAGGAACAAAACTCTGTTCTGTTCTGTTCCTAATTCCTCTTGAGAAAGGTGGTTGCACCACCGAAAATTCGAGAACTAGTGAGTCCGTCTTATATATGTTTTAGTTTCTGTGTTTGCTATGACTATTTAGTGAATTATATATATATTATTATTAGGTAATCTACCGGTTAAGGTAGGTTTTTGGATGGACACCACTATCAAATAAACATTTTGTGACTCCCCACCTAGCAAACTAATCTATATCAGGTCCCTCTTCATCTCGGTGTACTTCTTTCCTCCCTTCATCCCGTCCAACATCCCTATCCTGTTCCTACCCTTACCTCGCTTGCCCAACATTCTCCCCTCTATTACCTTCTTCAACATTCCACTACCGCTCAATACGCCTTTCATCCATTTTTCCTGCCTCCATAGGATTTCTCTCAACAAACCCCTCTCCTCCCCCCACCATTTCTAGTACTTCCTCATTTGTTTTCCTTTCGGTCCATTTCACCTTCTCCATTCTTCTCCACACCCACATTTCAAAAGCCTCCAATCTACGTCTATCCTCCTGCTTCAGCGACCACGTTTCCGCGCCGTACATTTAAAGCCGTAAAGTTATTCTCAGGATCATCAACAAAAGGATTGAGAGTAAGGCAAATGATTACTTAGGGGATGATCAGTTTGGGTTCAGGAAAGGAAGAGGTACGCGTGATGCCATTGCAGTAATGAGATCACTAATTGAGAGGAATATAGAATACAACCAGGACGTTTTTGCCTGTTTTGTATATTTCGAAAAAGCGTTTGATAGAGTGAATTGGGAAAAAATAATGCGTGTATTGCAGAAAATGGGAATGGATTGGAGGGACAGGAGTACCTACGCCACGTATCCCAGGCACCTGGAATCGCACCCACCAACGGCATGGGAAGAGAGGTAAAGGAGGGGGGCGGGGCAAGACGGAGGAAGGCGATAAATAAGAGGGAGAGGGCGAGTCTGGTGAGAAGGAGATGTGAGGAGATAAGTATCTCGGAGTTGTGAGAGGGTGGGTGGGTAGATGGTGGGAGGGTTTCGGCGGAGAGGGTCGAGTGGGTGGCGGCTGCAGGAGGGATCACTTGATTAATGGGTCTGCAGGCGATGGGAAGGGAGAAGAAGAGAGAGGGGTTAGGGGTGTGTGTGGCAGGGGGATGGTGGAATGGGGCTAATGAGGAAAAGGCAGCCCCAGAGAAGAAGTGGTCTTTAGGACATGGCGCTGCCCGCCTTCCCCCCCCCCCTCGACCCTCTTCGTGGGGCGGGAAAGGGAACGCCCACCCCCGCACTACCAAAACTCTCTCTCTCCTCCCCTTTCTCCATTACTCGCTCCTTTTTAAAATCTCATTTCCCCTTCGGTTCCTCGCTCCCTCAACTCGCTCCTCTTCCCAATCCTCCTCCACACCTCTTCCCTCTCCAATTTTCCTCTAATTTAGTTCGTCGCTTACTCTTCGCCCTTTCTTATCCTTCCGCACTTTATTCACCCTTCCCTTTATCGTGAAATTTCCACTCACCCGCTTACCAATCCCTTCTCCTCCTCCCCCAAAACTTGTTTCCTCCCTGGTTTCTCTCGTATTTGGAATTCAGTATCGTTCCTTTTTTATTACCCCGCTCCATTAAGCTTTATTTTTTCCTTTACGCTATCCTGCAGCTCCGATCACACCTCCCTCACTTTTTTTCCTCCATCTATCCACTACATGGTTGCCTTCTCTTCCCTTTCCCCTCTCTGCTCTCCGTCCTTTCTCCCTCTCTTTCGCCTTTTCTCTCTCTCCCTGCTGAAATTACACATCCTTCGTATCCTTCACTGGAGAGTTTCCCGAAGGGCAAATGCCACTATGTTCATTCTTTTATTTTCATTCAGAATATGCAGCATGTATATGGGATCCTCAGGAAATTGGATTGATTTCCGAACTGGATCGCGTGCAGCGTAGAAAAGCTAGATTTGTAAAACGATGTTATGATAAACTTAGTAGCGTATCCAAAATATTAGAGGAGATAGTTTAGGAATCACGGAGCGAAGGTTAAATTACAGATTAAAGCTCCTGCATAAATTGGAAGGGCGCCTCTTTGGCGGTGATCTTGAAAGTGTATTATTACCCACATCGTACTAGGGTAGGAGAGATCATGTCATATAGAGAGAACAAGTATAAAACAGATGTAATTAAGATTTCATTTTTTCCACGGAAGATAAGGGATCAGAATAACATTTTCCGACTGTGGATTGGGGTAAAAGTACTCGGGTCAAAATTAGTCAACATTAGTGACTAATCTGTCACACAACCTAGCGGTTGGTACCAAAAAATACAAAAATACAAAATATGTGAAGAAGGTGCGCTACCAAACACCTGAAGTATTATCACCGTGTTTGAGCCCAAAAATGATGCATACATGAATGGAGAAAATGGGATATTAGCTCATTAAGTATACATAATATATTGCAGCAAACGGATAATTGACATAAATCAACATACTTTCGACTTCCCTATTATATAAATCAAATGAGGATCAAACGTCCATAGTGATATGTGCTGTAAAAGATACGCTAGCCAATGAGTAGGTTCGAGGCAAATTACACAATTAGATAGAGGAAAAAGGAATTGTTGGATACACCTGCCAGAAAACTGTAATTTTGGGATGAAGAGTAAATAGGGAATTCCTTAACTTCAAACTTTTCAAAGTAGAGATACATTTAAGATGAAGTAGTATTCATTTAGGATTAAATAAGCAATCCCCTCAGAAATACTTCCAGAACTAATTTATTTTCAATCATACTAATCCATAAATAGAAAGCCTACCAGAGTCGATTAATAAGGAAAAAATTCACATTATCACATCTTCGTAAAATGTGAACGAGGGTGGTGAGAATTTTGATAAAAAATCTGGATTAAACCCTTTCATCTACCAAATTGATGGAAAAACTTTCACGGGAACCTTGCCCGTCAGTGCAGTGCGAGCTATAGGCCTGGAGAGGGTTATGCGAGGAAGGGAGAGGCAGAGAGAGAGAGTCGTCCTCCGCGCCACCGAAGGGAAAATTCCTCCACATGTGGAGGAGGGAATAAAGTCGCGTGCATTCTCAATGAGCTCAGTCCGCTGTGAAAGTTATTTACAGTTCCCACTTCATTGCGTAAGGGGTGCGTGAATGAGGGATCGCTACTTACGTGGAGAGGAGGGAGTCTGGTGGGAGGAGGAGAGATAGGGGAGAGGGACGGGGTGAAGAAAGAAAATCACTCAGGCTTTGGTTGTCCGATATATATAGGGATACAACGATGAATATTGGTCTAATGAAACAATCCTTAATGAAAATGGGCGTTGACGCGAGGATTTCAAAGTGAAATTCGGGTAAATGAGGCAGAAGAGGACTGGCGGAGTGGGGGAAAGAATAAATAAAAGAAAATGCGAAAGAAATGGTGGAGAAATGACAGGAAGGGGGTGAGAGGGGTTGTGCCTATGCATGTGGTGTGGGTGAGTGGTTGGGGGTTGGGAAAGTGGATCGCAGGGTTGGTGGTGGCTTGGAGAGGGGAGTGGATGGCGTGGAGAGGGAAGTGATGCTGATGGCTGCGAGGAAGGTCTGCGGGAGTCCGCGAGGGAAAAAGAGTGCGAAAATGTAAAAATTAAGAGATATGAAGCCAGTGGACGAGATCAAGTAAACATCCTAAAGATTCCTTGGTAAAAGATTGATCACTTCACGAAGTTATCTCTTCTACGTCTATTAACTCCAACACAGAAAATAAATAACTTCTTCTCTATTCGCTGGTGAATAAAGAATCAGTTGCTATTCAAATCAAACAATAAGCTATTTTTTACCGTTTTTTTCAAAATAGACATTATAATGATCACGAAATATACCATTAATTACTGTTATGATTTATTCTTACAAATGACTTAATATCATGCTGCCGGCTAATCCATCATTACCTGGCGTGAGGTTGTAAATTTAAAGAGCCTGAAGCAGATAGAAAATATTCTCAAAAGAGTCGTTTGCTGAATCCTGCAAATATTACTGAACGGTGTGACTAAGGTGTCACCATAAATAAATTGAATGGAATTCAACGGCATTACTAAAACATTTAACGAATTTCCGTCCGAATAATCCCTGCACGCCAAGGACTTCAGCACGAAGTAGAGTTAAACGCCCAAATTTTTTAACTCCTGAAAGATACTACCGCTACCTTGAAACAAGATTACTTCTTTCACAGTCACTACTGACGAGGTGGAATCTTCTAACTTGGTCTTCCTTCCGACAAGAGCTTGAAATAATTGGCGTGGATATCTAATTGTGTTAAAACAGCCTCGCATGCCAATAGTCCTATTGCTATTGAAACTGAAGGACCTGTATATTACAGCAGCTTCGCAAATACATCGCATTAATGCGACTCCCACTCGTTTACTCGTCCGGGACAAAAGGCCAGTTTTTTTTAAATCCTTGAATCACCATTCTCCGTAGTCCACCAAAAGCATCTGCTTAAATCCGTCATGGCCAAGTGACGGCCAAAATTCTGATGCAGATAAGCAAGTTAGCACTAGTGGAGGAGAATCCAAAGTTTTAGAGACATCCGGGGTAATTGAGGATGGCGTGCGTCGGGAACAATGTGCTCGTCTGCGACTGTCAGCGGAGGGGGAGCAGGGTCCGTGGGCCGTCGTAGGGTGCGCGGGCCGTCGCAGGGGGCAGTGGGAGCCGCGATCATCAAGTGTTTTCGAAGGCTTTGAAGGGAAAGGGGAGCGGGGGCCTAGGGGGGTGGTTGTTAGGGAGGGGATTCTCCCTCTTTCCCCACGGACGGGAGGTGAGGGTGGGCAGCGAGGGGACGGATGAGGGGACCGAGGATAAGGGCTGTCCACGGACAGCCGACCACTGCCAAGAGGGCGTGGTATGTGTGTAAGTAGAAAGAGAGAGGACAAGCGAGCGAACGTTCTGTGTGTGAAAACGCTCCATCGGCAAACATTGACGGAATCTATTAGAAGAAAAACAACGTTTCCAACGAAATTCATCTCACCGTTTGACCTTACCCCTCTATGTCACTAATTTATCATGCTGCATATGAGTTTCAAAGAGGGTTCAATCGGTAATTTATCGTGAAGTGTACTAAAGGGGTCGTTTTTATATTCTAGAACACAGAATATATACTCCATTGTCCAATTAAAGTTTAAAAAAATTCTTCCTCCATATTTTCCTCAGTCTATTTGCCATATAAATTGGAAAATTTTAATCCACAACGAATCAAATGGAAGGTACACACAAATACTCGTAAACCCTTCAAAATATTGTATTTTTGTGTTTTACTCCGTGATGATCCAATGGAGGAAAAATACGAATTCCTCCACAAATACCTATTACAATCAATTCTTAAAAACGAAGATAAAATACTTCAGTATTTTTAATTTTTATTTATTACTATTATTCTTTCTATAAATGGAATCATGAAAATCAAACATCATTCTTGAAATCTAATAATTATTTATACAGGATGAAGCAGAATGAAGTTCGTAGTTTCAAAAACCACTTAAGAGCGAGCACGCAAATAAGCGGAGTGGAAGTAGTATCGTTAGCTGGCAAAAACAACGCCATTTTTTGTAGTTATCATGCAGTGGTCTCGTGAGATTCGAGGCTATGTCGTAGAAACATTTGTTAAGAACAATGATAGTGTTGTGGCGACGCAGAGGGCGCTGTGGTCTAGTGATAAAGCGCTTTTTCACCTCTCCGGCTCAGTTAATAAGCAGAATTTTTGTCACTGGGCGACTGACAACCCTCGTGAATTTCTCCCAAGACATCTTCGTAACCCAAAAATGACAGTTTGGTGCGCCGTGTCCTCCATAATAATTATTGGGCCTAGCTTTCTTGAATCTCGAGGTTCAAATGATATTGTGAACTCTGTGCGCTATTCTGAGATGCTGAAGAACCTTTTACTTCCCAAAATGGAAGAGTTTGGTGAGGAATATGACACGGAAGCCTTTTGGTTTCAACAGGATGATGCCACGGCTCATACCGCGCATCACTCATACTAAATCCTGCAAGAACAATTTCCCGGCCGCCTGATCTCCTAACGAGGGTACGTTGCATGGGCCCCCCGCTTCCCGGATTTGAGCCTACGTGAATATTTTCCTGTGGCAATATCTCAAAGCTAAAGTTTATAAAGTTCGACCAATAACCTTGGAAGCTGTCAAGGAGCCAATTAAAGATGTCATCGAATCGCTGGAGTAACGCCACATATGCTGAGAATAGTTTTCCAAAAAATTTTTGAACGACTCAGCATGTGCATTGCTCACCAAGGCTCACCTGGACGAAATAATTTTAAATACCTAATGAAAAAAACATTGAATAAAATCTTGTATTATATTTTAAATGTTTGTATTAATCTTTTAAATCATCGGAAAAATATTGCTTTAATTAACTTGGTTTGTTTTTTTACAGTTCACCCGTCAAATAAAGGAGTCCATTCTGCTTCACCCAGTACTATCAAGGATGCAGGCCCCTTGGAGGTCCTTATAAGTGCAAAATTCACACAAGTAACGAGAAACAGTCCTTTCTTCTTAGCAAATTAAAGCTCATACGAAGGTATCTAGGAAATACGGAGGTCATACTGGTACGAAGAAAATCACAATTAATCATTAATATAATAATAGACCACTGTTTCTAAGCTTAAAATTTACTTTTTCTCAGCGTTTGGTCATCGATATAGTAATTTCAATCATCGTTAATAGGCAATAAAATTACAAATTCTCTTTCGTGTGCATTAATGCGTTCAAAAGTTTCGTTTATATCAAGATAAATGGAATGGAACACTTTTCACCTTGCCACATACGCTAACAAGAGACACATGCGGCCATAATTTCAGAACTCGGAAAATACGAAAGCGATCGGGCTGAAGGAGCACTTCAAAATTTCTGCAATAGGGCATTCAATTTGAAAGAATGAGTTTGAAAGGCCACATCCGACCAACATAATGTGGTCATTTTGTTTATATTCCAAGCCACTAGTTCTTTCCTCAAGTAATGGTATGATTTTCCGGTCCATTAAGGACACTGAGGAATCGATTCAGTCAAAAAGGAAATGTGATTCGTTTATGGATCTTTTTCTGTCAAAAATTGGTGAAATGGGTAAAAAGGAAGCAAGGTATTTTTTATACATCAATGGCGCATGAGAGAGCAAGATTTGAGAGGAGGAAGGAGGGTGAAAGGAATGCTTTGCCCGGAGGGATGAATGCGGCGGAGGAGTGTGGGTGGGATCCGGGAGAGGAATAGTTCCGTCGGAGGCGGGGTAGGGTCGTCACTTAAGGAAGCTTATTAAGCGAATAAAGAGACCGATTGGAAAGAAGCGGAGACGTGAGAATGGGCGTCAGGTGGTCGCAGGGCGGAGTGGCAAGGGGGCGGGGAGAGGGGGGGTGGAGTGGGGAAGGAGGGGCGGATTGAGAAATCGAGGGCGAAGGGGCGAGAGAGGGGAGGAAGAGACACCGGATTTAGGAGATACGGGGAATGACTAGGTATACTTCGTATATGCCCATATTACGAGGCCAGATGGCGACATAAAATAAAATTGAGATAAAATGAAGGGGCCACTTCGAATTCGAGCCTTTCCCTAAGAATGCAATTTAAATTAAAACTTAATAAAATATAATTAAAATCATCAGAGCAAAATATGAAACATGAATTATCTTTACTAAACCATATCATAACTGGAGAATATATGTGGAAAAATATTAAATAATAGATTTCATATTTCATCGGAACTTATTATTTCGTTTATATGGAAACACTCTAGCTCGCCCCATTCTTAAAACACTGCTAGTTTGGTTAAGTGATTGCATTTATCAAATGACGTTTAAATAAACGGGTGACTAATATTAAATTGTGATTGCCATACTCTCTAAGGTTAGCTTTGAATTAAAGATACAACTACCTTGTGTAGGCATCAGATTTACAGACTGAAACCTTCAAGGTATATTTGTATGTATTTAAAATTTAAGAGAATAAATACAATAAAGCTGATGTGTTAAAAAGGTTGAAACCTAATCCATAAAATTTTATGCTATTATGTTACTTACATGGTCACAGGGAAACTCAAAGTTAGTACCTAATTTTTCATTTAAGGAGGTTTACTCAAATGCGATTTTTCAGAAAGAAAAAGGCTAAGCTAAACATAAAAATATGAGGGGAAAAAATAGAGCAGGTAGAGCAGTTTACGTATCTCGGAAGTGTTTTGGACCAATACGCCATCTATGTACGGCGCGGAAACATGGTCGATGAAACAAGAGGATAGACGAAGATTAGAGGCTTTCGAAATGTGGGTCTGGAGAGGAATGGAGAAGGTGAAATGGACCGAAAGGAAAACAAATGAGGAATTACTAGGTATGGTGGGGGAGGAGAAGGGTTTGTTGAGAGAAATCCTATGGAGGCAGGAAAAATGGATGAAGGGCGTATTGAGCAGCAGTGGGGTGTTGAAGAAGGTAATAGAGGGGAGAATGTTAGGCAAGCGTGGAAAGGGGAGGAACATGATAGGGATGTTGGACGGGATGAAGGGAGGAAAGAAGTACCACAGAGATGAAGTGAGACCCGATGTAGAGTAGGATGCTGGATTGGGTTTTGTTTGGAGTTGCAAAATATTTATTTGATAGCTTTTTCAATCCAAAAACCTATCTTAACCGGTAGATTACCTAATAATAATTCAAAGTGCTTAAATTCGTCATTCCTTTCACTTTAAATACTCTCAATATTTATCTTCAGACATAGTTTCAGGCATAACATGGTAGAGATCATTCTTGATGAATTGGGATACGTATGAATACTATGCGACTAGCTAATGCCTAAACATTTCTTTACCGTAGTGCATGACTTTAAACTTCTCATCATGGCGAATAAATCAGTGTAAATACCTACAATTATCATTTCCTAAATTTTAAAAATGTATAATATTTTGTCTCTGTTAGTTTGCAGCTAAAAACCTAATATAGTCAGAAATATAACCTATTAAAAATATAACAAAACGATGAAACATCATTATGCCTCTTTAACCTTTTATTATATATATGTGTGTTGAACAGCACCAGTGACAATGGGGAAAGGGGATGGCACTACCTGTACACCTCTTCCTAACACTGCCAATCCGGACTCTCCATCCGCCACTCTCACCTGAGCATTCTAAAATATGTATAGATTGCGGATAAACCTCCTATCCCTCTAACCTAGTCATGTTTTCTGCAAAACGTACATTATTTCTGCTCATTTAATTCTATAAAATATCTTCCCGAAATCTACGAAACAAAAATAACCATCACCTTTTATGTTTCTCTCTTTCATTCACTTCCTTGCTGATATGTCATCACGGGTGTCTCTCTCATTTCTGAACACAAATTGATCATCCCCTGACTACCCTTTGCTCTCCTCTACCTCTTGTTATTCATGGCTCTGACAACCATTTTAGTTGACTGCAAAATCAAACTTATTGTACTGTAGTCGACGTGGATGGCTGCTCATTTCTTTCTTTGGAATGGAAACTAACACTAATCTGACGAAATATTCCGATCAAATTCCGCCAACATAATAGCAACGAAATTGTGCATTAAATAGTTTCGCCCCTTTTTTCCAAAACACTAAGTAACTCGTTGGGAGAGTATTACCCCAAATATCTTCCTTGATTTCTACTTACTCAACGTCTTTTCTACATTGCCATTAAGTATATCTGGACCTAAGGTACTCTCCTCTAGGGCATAATTTCTTATTATATCTAAACTCGATGGCCTAATGTTGTTGCGTACCATACGTACGGCTCCCCTATGTATTCCTTTGACACGTATTTTTTAAATCTTCTATGGTTCAAATATTTTTTTATTTTTGATGATTTGCGTGGATTCTGTATTCGTACTTCCTGTCAGACCTTTCACATTTATATTGAGTGCACATATTTTAACCTTCCTTTATCAACTTTCCTTATCCTCTCTCTGCTTTTTCACTTCGCACATACAACTCTTTATATTTACTTCAGCCTAACTCCATATTTACTTTCTTTCATTTATTTCTCACGTCTATCTTGCTAATTATCTCGTCTGTTACGCAGGTTTTCCTTTAAATTTTCCTATATACTGTTCCTATGGTTTTGCTGTCGACTCCGATATCCCTTTGTTGAGATAAAGCTCTAAATCCGTATCCAATCCCGGGAAACTGAGCATATCAATCACGCTGATCCTGAGTCTTGGCCAAATCATAATATAATTTACCCGATACCTTTCTAAACCCCCGGGTATTTTCCATTAATGCTTACGTCTGCTGTGTAGTTTGAACGAAGTGTTCGTCATGATTGAGCCTTACCTCTCGTTAAACTGTTTTTTTCTCCACGCTGTCATTCCTTGTTCCTAAATCTTAGCTCTCTACCTCAATACCATCTCTCCCTGTGCTCACCGTCTCACTGGGATAATTCACTGATCTTTAATACAGAAGTTACTCTAATGAACCGGTTCTGTAATTTTTGTGCATCACTTTTTTCATCACGTTTTGTAATGGTGTCATTACACATCTCTTTCAATATACATGACATATTTCGCAACCGTATTCATTTGTCTCTCATAGTAAACTCCCAAGTACTTTAAACGCTATAGGTTTGAGCTCATTTTAGTTTCTCACCACACCAAAGCATTGTCAAAAGCGACAATTACAAATTAATGACTATTATTAATATCCACATTTTATGTTACAGAAAAATCATAAAAATAAATGTAATGTAAACATTACTGCATTTTTCTGAGTTAACTGATGACTTATATTAAGTTTATTTACGCAGAACGAGATAGAGGAGACATTAAATTTAGGAATACTGATTTGGATTTTTACGTTTACTTTACACAATAACTGAGTTTTTCTAAGTATTTATAATATTGGCAACCATAATTGGGGGAATATTTTTACAGAATTTCAATTTTTCATATGTTTACAAATGTAAACTTTCTTTCTTCATGAACCCATAAATCATTTGCAACCCACATACAACCGTTCATGATGAGTAGTTCCAATAGAATAATTAAAAAGGGATCAGATATTTTTTCAAAGTGTTTACGTTTAAAAAACCGAAAAGAATAGGACGGAACAGCATTATATCGCTATTAACCGATACATTTCTCAAAACCCCTTAGGTATCATTACGACGACGTCCTAGTGTGCCACGACACCGCAGTTTGAAACCACGACCACATACAAAGTCGCTTTAGAGAACTTTAAAGGTATATGCCATGATGGAAACATTTTATCGACAAGGAAGTAATATAGAGTTAAAAAAATAATGACCTTACGGATAATTTGGAAAAAAACTTCTTTAGAGAATCCTCAACATTGACCTCTCGGCGAATGTCACGTTGAACTTTTAGTTAAAACAAAAAATCGACTGCCGGTTTGAGTGGCGTTGAAGTTGAGCCATCGGTTATGAAATCCAGATGCCGACAGGTAATTCCCGAGGATATTACCGGATCTAGTAGATGGACCCCAAAATCACAAACATCCGACTATTTGTTGTTTATGATTGCCTCAAATAAATATAATTTAATTTAAAAGGTCAAAATTGGCTATTTAAGGTTAAATAATAAAAATGAAATAAAAATCTAGATATACTCACGACTATAAAGAACAACGCACCTTTTTCCGTTTGAATAACAACGATGAGGGTTAACAAATATTGATAGCAACGAATCAACCCCAAAAATTAACAATTTTTTTAATTGATAAAAATAAAATTAATATTTCTTTATTTTTACTAAAAATAGGCATTTTAGAAATGAAAATGTGATAAATCGAGCTATTTATACGTGATAAAATCCAAAATAAGCGATGACGGGCTCACAAATTCATACATATAAATTGAAGCGTTGTAAATTAATAACCACAGTAAATTAATAACATAATTGATTTCCTTTAAAGTCTATATTCCTAGGCTGGACAAAACAGACATTCATTTGATGCAATGAGATTTCACAATATTGATAGCAACGAATTAACCGTTAAAACTAATTAATTTTTAAATTGATGAAAATGAATATTTTGTAAATTTCCTAAAAAATCACATATTAAAAATAAAAATGTAATAAATAGGATTGAGACGTCCATTTGTGGAAGCGCTTCATATCTGAAAAGAAAATAATTTGTTTTTCCACATACATTAATGAAGACTTTGTAAGTCGAAACTTTGGTCGTGAATAATAAAAGAGATGTGGAAGAAAAAATTATTTTGTTTTACGAGATACCACAAACTTGCGATATAATACAATGCTTACTACATGGTAAGGATTGGAAGGATGATAAAAATTTATCAGGGATCATAATATTGTAGTCAAGCAAGAGCAAGAGTGAAGTAAGCAATGTCTCGCAAGAGATGAATAAGGATTATAAAACGGTGGATCATGGAATCGTGAACGGAAAAGAAATGAATAAAATCTGCTCATGGTCGGTCAAATCCTTTTATTTTTGAAAAAATTTCAACTTTTAATAAAGCTTAAATTTGCCCTTAAATTGACTGTTGCACAGCGAAGAGAGTATTTATCGACTAGGAAAATATCTTGGATTATTATTTTCGACTGACTCGTGTTTTTCAATTTAATCATATGAAATATTTGAAACATTTATTTCAACTATTATTATTACACCTTCATTCCAACTCCAAAATTTTCACCTTGGATCAGAATACCAAGCCTTTGCAAAAAAATAAATTTAAACATTCCTTAGACGCAGCTGGTCGAGTAAAAATACTTGCGTAATAGGACTTAAAGTTGCCCATTAGTGCTGGTGAGCATGAATGGGGGTTAGGGTGACACGAAGTGAAAGAGTGGAGTTAGCAGGGACGAGAAGGCGAGAAAAGCAGGCGTTCCGAGGGATCGAAATGGATGCCCGATTGTTGGGAGGCGGTCCATTAACGACACGTCTTCCACATGCTGCATTTGGAACCAACCCCCCCCCCCTTACCACTCCCTCCTTTCGCCTGCCATCCTTCCCTCCTTCGCCGCGACCCCCTGTTGTCAGAGCGCCGTCATTTGCTCCTCGATGGAGCCGCGCCCTTAAAAAAAACGGACGCCTGACTTATTTCTCTTCCCTTAGATAAGATCCCCTCTCTCCTGTTCCTCCAACAGATCCCTTAATCACTTTCAGAGAATGAGAGAGGGGCCGGAGGCAGCCTGAACCGTATTGGGTCGCACTTAAACCCTTGTCGTCGTCCCCTTTGCCACCCGCCCCTCCTCTCGCCTCCGCTCCTCCTCCGTTCGGCCCATGGACCTCCACCCCACTCTCTCCGCCGTCCCTATTCAGAGGGTGGGGGGAGTGGCGCTGGTATTCCATTCATCAATGCTAAAGTGAGAATATGAAGTCCTTAATGTGATTGTGAAGCGCCAAAAAATGCTTTGATCCCAATACTGAAGGCTATTGCTGCCGATCGATCGTCTCTTAATGACATACTCATTGGAAAATGATCACTTGATATCCTTTTCACCTCCACGGTAGAGAGTGATTAACAGGTTAAAAGGACTATGAATCATTAGAAGCATCAGTCAGCTCACAAATAGCTTTCACTTTAAAGTACCAGCTCAGAATTTCCCGAATATCTTAAATACTGATAACGCCAAACAATTGAGAGAAGGAACGTTATCGGGTCGTCCGAGTATTGGTTTCGTTACTGATATCTTCAATCAATTAGTAAACTTTATTTTTTTCACAAAAATTTCATTACATTACTACGGGTTTCGACGCATAGAATTTATTATAAGGTAATGTATTTTGAGTAAAAATACAAAGTTTATCTACTTATTAATTCATCATGAATGTTCAAAAGTAGAGCCTGAAACTTTTAATTCATAACTATTGATTTGTTTATCCATACAACACCTCCCTGATAATGTCCTTCTAAGAGTCACGTATACCTCATCCCTTAACATACCTCTATCCCTTCGATGTCTCCTTCCCGCTTAATCTTTATTTATTCATCCCTCCTTCCTACCGTCAAGACACCAATTGCCTGCCACCTCCTCTCAAATAATGACCACAATAAAATGGTTTGAGGTGCCACTTTATGGAAGTGATTCATATCGGAAATGAGGATGCTTAGTTTTTCCACACATAATTTGTTATTCGCGATCTAGGTTTCGACTTGCAGAGATAATGACTTTGTAAGTTGAGGCCTTGGTCGTAAGTGTTAGAGTGTGTGTGGAAGAGTAAAAAGTTTTCTTTTACGAAATGGCCCTCTTTGTCCCCGCCTACCTTACTCCTCACTCTCTCCTCCCCTCTCTTCCTCAAACGGTTATAAATATGATGCATCACTTGTTGAATCTTGTCTTGTACCTGAAAATGGTTCGGTGAGCTGAAACACGTTGTACGTTACAAATAAATTTGTGGAAAAGTGCAAATTTTGTTTTTCTCATAATGACGAACTTCCACTTCATCTCGCCTGAATCTGTTGAATTTATTTATTTGGTTCTCATTATGTCATTTAGACGTACTACAGTGATGTATTAAAATATAACTTGAATGACAGGCAGAACAAAGGCCAATTTTAAAATGCCTTCTAATTGAATATATAGTATTAGTAGAACGAAGTGGTTTCTTTCAATTTAAAATTCCATTGAGAAACGTTATCGACTGTGGAAAAATTTGATGAAAAATTAATCATAGAAGGAAACTTTTCACGGCCAACCTATCCGTGTTTTGCTTGGAAACCCAGTGTTTATTCGACAAATATCAAGAAACTATTTTAGCCATTACTTGGTGGGACGCTGACAATGTACCTTTACATACATAATGAAATAAATATATTCCACAATTTATAGTTACTCTCTACGATCATGATTTCACTATTATATGAGAGTACTTAGTAAGGTTCTTGGAATCACCATCAAATGTCACCACAGAAAGTGTCCCGCATAGTAATAGGTAATCCTTTACGACCAACCACGTAACGTTTCAGTGTTGTAGAGAGCTGTGGTGCGGACGCCTTTCTGTTGTTGTTCCGGTTTAGTGATTTGTGAAGATGGAAACATTGAGCTTCGAGCAGGAATTAAATACAATTAAATAAATTTGTGAAAGCAGAGGAAACACATGCTGACTTTCAGAACACTTTGAGGGACCCTGCTCCATGTTCGACTGTTGCCAAGTGGACACGTGAGTTAAGGTTCGCTCGGGACAGCTCAGATAATGATTTTACGCAGTGGTCAGCGTAAATGTGCCATTACCCCAAATATTATGGCAAAAGTGCATGCAACGGTCATGTAGGATCACCGAATAAAATTGCGAGGAATTTCTGAACTATAGGGATGTCACCTGAACGGGCATTTAACATTTGAACATTGGAATTAGATTGGAGAATATTATCTGCCAGATGGGTGCCGCGACTTTTACCGAATGCATCAGAATGGAAATTTCCGAACAACAATTGACCCGTTTAAAGAGCCACCATCATGATTGTCTTCGCTGGCTGGTGACCACAGATGAAACTTGAGTCTACTACTATACCCCGGAGACAAAACAGCATCAAATAAGTGGAAGCATGTGGATTCACCACCACCACCGTACGAAGCAAAGGCAATACGGTCAGCCAGAAAGTAGATGGTTTCAGTTTTCTGGGATGCTCATAGATTCGTATAGCATCATCGTCAGGAGATGGTGCCGAACTACAATTACATTTTCAGCTAAAAATTCTACACAATGATGAAACCATCGTTGTAGGGAATAAATATTGATTGTGGAGTTGCTGCATATTATTTTTTTCGTGCGACAAATATCCTGTAAAATTCCGGAGATGCTTTCCCCTGCCCTTGAAATTTAGCATAAAAATGAATGACATCTTCTTTTAAAGAGTTTTGACGTCAGACTACGTATTACTATGGTTACTTATTATTTATGTTAAGACCTAGGAGGATGCGTGGCACTTAAACCTCGCGCTGAACAAAACCTGGGGTTGAATTGTTCACAAATCCCAGAAACATGTATCATGTAAGATGTATCAAAAATCGAATGGTTTATCAATGGATTTTTTTGTTTACATGAACATGAAAAATACACAAAATTGAAGACAGAAATCACAATACTAATGGAAGTATACCTCTAAGGACGAATGCCTTTTCTTAAAAATAGATACATGAAAAGGTAATTAAGTTAATTCAAAGTCGGCCATCTCAAACCACAATAATAAGCTCGAAGTTTAATTGGCCGGTTTTGAGTCAACTTCGTACTAAACCATAGGGCTCGAAAAATTTATATACAAGGGTTCATGTAATGATTCATTCCACTGCAATTTCTGCTGTTTTCGAAAATTACATGTATGTATCATCTTGATTGAATCTGAAGGTGCCCAAACGAATGACCCGGAAACATAATTGTAAACTTTAGTCATTAAAACGTTTCCGGCTAGAAATCCGCGATAATCACAGGAACACGTAGAACTATCAAAAATTGAATGATACTCGAATTTCAGAAGATGAATTTCTTAATCGGATTTCCCAACAAAAAATTCGGGAGTGCACCAAGTTGTGACTTACAAATTGCACTTGGAATGAATTTAAAAGCAGGCACCAAGGGGGAAATACTATCCGAGTGAGAGTCAGAAGAAGTCGTTACCAGAGACGAAAATGAAAATAGCAAAGTCTTCGGAAACTACCATCAAATGCAACTCGCATCTAGGGGCCTGGAGAAGGAGGGAGTAATGGTGCCTAGAGCTTACGGAGTGGGGAGAGGGGAGGTAGAAGGCGGGGGAGAGGGAGAACGGAAAAGGCGGGGAATACGGGCGTGGGGCTCAACTGAGAGTTTATGAGGGAGGAAAAGAAATCGAAAGTTTGGACCCTTTCCACCGTTTTGATTCCCAGGCAAAGAGAAACTTCTTCTTCGTTCCTCCAGCACGCCCAGGCAATCGCGTCTCTTCGTACCACATCCACTCGTTCCCCGGTACCCCTTCATTCAGGTGGGCGATCGGATAAAGCATCCGGATCAACTCAAATGAAGTTTTAACTCTAACGTAGGGTACCCAAGGGCATTAGGGGTGGTTTTAATTTGAGTGTAACTTTAACAACTACAATCCAAGTTTAGCAAATGAGGAAATCTGGCATCCAACTACCTGTGAATGGTTTCAAATCCGTGGTAATTCACTTTTTGAGAAAGTCACGAATCATATAAACGAACACTCTGCTGTTCCTCTTTTAGTAACAGAGTAAGAGACCTTTAACGATACTTCTCAAGTTTCTCATATCTTGGATTGGAATTTACGAGACTACAAATCTCAGATAAATGATCGCACGCCTGTGCAATTCAATTCAAAATCAGCCCCCTCCGTAAACATGGTAGCACTTGTTCTAATGAAAAAACGTTTTAAAAGGTCTGTAGCTTATTTAATTCATTTTTAAAGTACTCTAAAATACATTGTGATACTTCAAAATATCTTTCGATTGACTCAAATACTTTCTACAAGACAATTTGTCAATTTTCATATGAAATGCTAACAAATTCTATACACATTTCTAGTGAATTCCTTAAAAGCCTCATTCATTCAAATAATAATCTAAACGAAGAAGCGAGGTGGCGCTAGCGAACAAAAACACAGAAAAATCCAAATGAGACTTACACGTATTCCGAATTTTTGGTGGCAAGAAGACCATTCTCAAGGAAGACAAGGACCTTCAGGAGAAGGGGTTCACATACGGGTTTACCGTTAAGTTAAATTCTGTGTCATTTTTTATAACTTAAGGAGCAATATTTCTATCTTTTAGTACGAAATGTTTCCTTGAAAGTAAAATGACTAAGCCCTTTCAAATTGTAACCTACGGTTATAACTCATTGAGGTACACAGTTATAGCAGCTGATGCGTTTTACATTTTTAAAAAACTTTTTCCTTATAATTTAGGCATTAAAGGACAGCATCTCGACAGAGTTCTTCAACCTTTGTTCGCCGAAATAACAAGATATAATATTGGGGAAAATTCGCCTCCTCCTGCCGGGAATTTCCTCAACCGAATGCCTCAAGACACTAGAAATCTTTTCACCAATGAAACAATAGGATAAAAATATTTACGGGCACCTTAATATGTATTTTGCTGATCTGTTTCCTCCAACGGCGAAAGTCAATCCACCCCGCAATGGCCCTATCTATCCAGCCCAGATGCCTAAAACACCCACCCCTTGATCATTTTCCAGATATACCGCTACGGAGAACGCTTAGCATGAAATGTGTTTGCCGATGTATCGAAAGAGAAATTTGGTGATTTTCGCATGTAATTATAGAAGAAGAATGAGCGGATAGAGAAAGGTAGGGGGGGATACCGAGTATTAGTCGCTTCGGTGAAATACGAGATCCATATTTTGTTAATCTCAAAATTTCTCGGTCTCATTTTTTCACTCCAAAAATTCGGTGAATATATATGTTATGGGAAATAACGCAATATAAATCCAATATAGAAAATGTTCAAAGTAGCTCCAAAATGCAACATATATATATATATATATATATATATATATATATATATATATATATATATATATATATATATATATATATATATATATATGTGTGTGTGTGTGTGTGTGTGTATGTATGTATATATATGCTTAGTCATATCTTATCTTCCGAAAAAGACGGAGCTCAAGTCCGTCGAAATTATCAAGACATTATTGTGAGTGTTCTTTTTATGTGTTCTCGTGCTGTGTGTTACTGTCTAAGTTTTTTATTCAACACTTCCGTGTTACTTCGAAGAAATCATATATATATATATATATATATATATATATATATATATATATATATATATATATATATATATATATATATATATATAATATATCATCTATATATATATATAATATATCATCTATATATATAATATATATCATCTATATGTATATTACATATATATATATATATAACCATAAACAGAGTAATCAACCCGAAGTTCGGTTTAGTAGGTGATGGTAGAGCTCACTCCGACGGCGTGTGAATATTCACACATCAGGGTAGGGGGCCGGTCCCTTCTCCTGTGCCGGTTATGGTTTCCCAGGAAGATCTGGTACCCGAAAAATCAACTTGCTTGGGTAGAGATGCAGATGCCCAGAATGCCACGCCCGGGAATCAAACCCGGGACCGGAGGGTCCCGGGTAGTCCAACGCTCTACTTACTGGACCACCGCGACCCACACACACACATATATTTTTTCAATATATATTTTTTTATTAAGTAATCTACCGGTTAAGGTAGGTTTTTGGATGGACACAACTATCAAATAAATATTTTGTGACTCCCAACCTAGCTAACTAATCTATATCAGGTCCCTCTTCATCTCTGTGTACTCCTTTCCTCCCTTCATCGCGTCAAACATCCCTATCATGTTCCTCCCCATTCCCCGTTTGCCCCACATTCTCCCCTCTATTACCCTCTTCAACATTCCACTACCGCTCAATACGCCTTTCATCCATTTTTCCTGCCTCCATAGGATTTCTCTTAACAAACCCCTCTCCTCACCCACCATCTCTAGTACTTCCTCATTTGTTTTCCTTTCGGTCCATATATGTTGAGAGAAATCCTATGGAGGCAGGAAAAATGGATGAAAGGCGTATTGAGCGGTAGTGGAATGTTGAAGAGGGTAATAGAGGGGAGAATGTTGGGCAAGCGAGGTAAGGGTAGGAACAGGATAGGGATGTTGGACGGGATGAAGGGAGGAAAGAAGTACACCGAGATGAAGAGGGACCTGATATAGATTAGTTTGCTAGGTGGGGAGTCACAAAATGTTTATTTGATAGTTGTGTCCATCCAAAAACCTACCTTAACCGGTAGATTACCTAATAAAATATATATATATATATATATATATATATATATATATATATATATATATATATATATATATATATATATATATATAATTCACTAAATAGTCATAGTATATATATATATATATATATATATATATATATATATATAATTCACTAAATAGTCATAGTATATATATATATATATATATATATATATATATATATATATATATATATATATATATATATATATAATTCACTAAATAGTCATAGCAAACACGGAAACTAAAACATATAAGAGAGGGACTCACTAGTTCTCGAATTTTCGGTGGTGCAACAACCTTTCTCAAGAGGAATTAGGAACAGAACTGAGGCAGAGGATACCCCGAAAGCAGTGGTAGCAAGGAGAAGGGGGAAAATGGGGGAAAAAAGAGGGAAAAAGAAAGGAAAAGGGGGGAAAAAAGGGGGGAAAGGCATTCGAGGTGAGGGGTTTGGAGGGGTAGTGTATGGCGCGGGAATTTTAAAAAAAGGTGGGGATAATATGGAAGTTGTTAGGGGCGGAGGGGGATGAAATTATATGCATAAAGGGGGCCAATAATGTCTAATATTAATACCTGGGTGATTCCAGGAATCCAAGTGCCAGATGAAAGCTAGCTCTAAAGTTTTGAGTTTCAGTGGAGGGTCTGAGTGTGGGAGGGATGCTAAGACGGATACTTTAAAACATTGGTCAAAGGCAGTGTTGTGTTCGGAGGCATGTTTGGGGATTGGGAGCATACCAATAAGGGAAGAATTGTTGCATGAGGCTCGATGATTATTGATTCTAATATTAAGGGGTGTGGTACACTCTCCAATGTAAAAGGCAGGGCAAAGTTGGCACTTGAGTAGGTAGACAACATTGCTGGAGGTACACGAGGAGTAGGGAATTGGTGGGAGAGAGTTAAAGAGCGGGTGGGAGAGGGATGGGATTTTGGTAAGGAAAATAGGACATGTTTGCATCTAGGTTTATTGTAGGGTCTGGGAGTGATTTTGGAACGGGGCGAGGATTTAAGAAGTGGATTGGTAGATTTTAGAAGATCTGATAGATTGGCGGGGCGTTTGAAAGGGACTGAGGGGCATTTGGGCATTTGGGGAAAAGGTTGGTGGTGGAAGTGTGCATGTTCGTGGCTTTTCCAAGAAAGTGACTATATATATAAAGGAATATATTATTAAATTATATATATTTATTATTTTTAAGAATATAAAAATTTATTCGCATGGAAATCAGAAAAAGGATAGGAACACATAAATGACGATTTATATATAAATATATATATATATATACATACATATATATATATAATGTAAATGGACTAGTTGACACAAACACAGAAACATAGTGGGTCTCGAATTTTGGTGGTGCAACCACCTTTAGAAACCTCTTGTGGAAGGTGGTAGCACTTCCGAAAATTCAAGACCAAGTGAGTCCCTCTTTTATATGTTTCAGTTTTATATATCACACAAAAGTGTGATATATATATATATATATATATATATATGCATATATATATACATATATAGTGGGTCGCGGTGGTCCAGTGGGTAGAGAGTTGGACCACTGACCGGGTTCAATCCCGGGCGAGGCACTCTGGGCACCTGCAGCTCCACCCAAGCTAGTTGATTTTTCGGGTACCAGATCTTTCTGGGAAACCATAACCGGCACGGGGAAAGGAACTGGCCAACCTACCCTGATGTGTGAACATTCACACGATGTCGCGCTTGGTACAAGGGTGAGCTCTACCATCACCTACTAAAGCGACCTTCGGTTTGATTACTGCGTTTATGGTTTTATACATATATAACTTTTGGACGGCACAATATAACACAGAATAAAACAGATAACACGTAAAAGCCACTTGAAAAATATTATCTATCTTTTGTCGTGCAAACAATGCACTTCATTCTACATAGTCGAATGCATTACCTCCTTATCCATCCGAATGAACAATCACCGCTACTCCTGTAATTCTGCTTCACTCTCTTCCCTTCCTATCCCTTTAAATGCAAGTCCACACAACCTATCATTCGACGAATGCTTTTCCCTAACAGTTCTAGAATCCCTACCCGATTCAGCAACCAACATAGAGGGGAGAACTCACGAATCCGCATACATCCTATATTTCCGATCCTTTAAAATTCCCACCCTTAACCGCCATCTTTAATTTCTTTCCCAGCAGTCCCTAAACCCTCCGCCCCCCTTCTCTCCCCAGGCACTCTTCCCTCAAAACCTCTCAGTGTGACCTGAAGAAGGCCTCGGAATAGGCCGAAAGCTCAAATCATCCACAGTGAGAGTGTCCTTTTACGTGTTATCTGTTTTATTCTGTGTTATATTGTGCCGTCCAAAAGTTATATTGCTCTCGTGACTACTTCCGCATCATCGAAGTAACACGGAAGTGTTGAATAAAAAAATAGAGTAACACACAGCACGAGAACATATAAAAAGAACACTCACAATAATGTCTTGATAATTTCGACGGTCTCGAACTCCGTCTTCTTCGGAAGATAACATATGACTGAGGAAAAGGGTACGTGGTGCAGAGAGAGTAGGGGACGAGGAAGAGGGGAAAACAGGTAGTGGGGGAGGGGTGAAGGAGGGGTATGTGGAGGGGGAGAAAGCGGAGCGGAGAACAGGTGGTGGGAGAGGGGTAAAGGAGGAGGTTATGGAGGGGGAAAGGGAGGCCAGAGGGGAGCGGAGATGGAATAAGGAGGATGCGGAAATAGTAACAAGCGACAAGGAAAACTAACAATTCATCCACAGATCCCACAACACCCATGACCAAGGCATCAACTCACCAAGTCATGATAAGGGCTCGACAAGTCAAAACCCAGGCAAGGATGACAAAATGTATGCGGATGAATAAATTGTCCCACCATCTCGCAAGAAACAAATCTACTCCCATCCACCCCAGCCTCCCCCCCACCCATTTAGTGAACGACATTGAGACCCGGATGTGGATATACATATACATATTCATTTACATAGAAATACAGATAAGGAAAATGGGAAAGGAACACACAGACATAAAAGACGAACTCATGAGGGGTGCGGAAGATAGAATCGAGCAGTTCACATGTGCAAAAATAATATTTCCTTGACCTGAACGTAGGTGTGCCAATGATCTAGCTGTGTAGCTATCGAGTTACACTGAAATCTGCGGTGGGTTTACGCAACCAAGCGCCCCGATTCTTTGGCCAGAAGATGGCTTTTAGGAGCTGTTTCACCCACCTAAGGAGAAATAGACGACCCAAAAGGAAAGGATAGTAGGCACAGCAATCATACAACGTTACAAAGAATGGGAACAGTGCTCAAGTAGTGAGAGCGTCGTCCCGGTAAGTCGAAAGATACGCGGTTCAAGTACCGCCCAAGGAACTATTTAAAATCAGTTATAATTACTCTCCTAAGTTAAAATAAAGATTCTGTTTTTTTTAATAAAAAGCTTTATAAAAAGTTATCTGGGTAGGAAGTGACTCTTTGCCTTTGGTAACTGGAGTGAGGAGGTTGGATGAGCACTTGACTCCTGGAAAATGTGACGGGAGAAGGGCCGTGGAATTTGCGACCGTCCAAGGTCCATTCAGCGCATTCATGTTGGGTTGGACCTTGCTCTCACCGCACCGTCTAAATCTTATCGAATCCCTACAAATGCACTCCTGCTACTGATTCTTCATTGTACTTTTGGGAACTTCCAGCACTTTTTCATAGCTTGGAGGTAAAAAAATATTAATAATATTTCCTATTCCGGAACTTTTATTATTACCCAAACCCAAATACTATTGAACCCAAATATTATTGATCTCACCTGGTTAACAACAGTTTCTCTAAATCTCGAGGCTAAATGTCATTTAAAACGTCTTCTACCTTGAAATTATGTAAACATTTCTTTATATTACGCGATTGCGCATCGTATAGAAATTTCCACAAAGGACACTGAAAGATTAAATTCAGCATTTACCTTAGCATGTAAATGAACTCTGCCATATCGTTTTTTGTTAATTATTGTTAGTGTGGTAATTTTACATCACCTTTTACCTTAGTACCTATCAAGGAATAAAATTAATAATGGTTTATTTCAGTGGAACTTTTTGAGATTTTAAAATCAATAGCAACTATACCTACGAGCATGCTTCCAATTCGAGATAAGTGGGAATAATAGAGATTTATGTTAAGTAAAATGTTGGAGTGAGACGAGTTACACATTAAACATCGGCTAGAATTAATTAATTTTTTTCATACAGCCTATGCCCCAAAAAGAAATAGAATTATTTTTATCCTGCCAAAGTATGCGGATAGTGTTGGGCGATTTGTAGCGGGAAATTTGGTGGAAGGTCTTGAAAAAGCAACGAGTGACTTGTCTGCGGGGCGTTAAAGGTTGCTGATTGCTACTAGATTGGGCCCCTGTTTGAGGACCGCGTCACGATGCCACGTTCAATGAAGAGACGACAGGCGATAAAAGTTTGTGTTGAGCTAGGAAAATCGGGTTCTGAGAGCATGGTCATGGTTAAGAATGCTTCCGGAGCTGAAGCGATGTCACGAGGAATGGTTTTCCGCTGGGACAAGGTGTTCCGGGATGATAGAGAAGAGGTTATGAAGAGGAATGGCCGTCATTGTCACAGTGAGACGAAAATGAGCAAGACGTGGGAGACAAGCTCATTTCCGATCGACGCCTGAGAGTGCACTATGTGCTATCTATTTATTTATTTGCATTAGCCTGGAAACAGCACTTCAACCTAAACATCAGACTTTGAAAATTTTTAATAATTTGTACTTCAATGCACATGATACATTTTTTCTCAAAACAATTCTAAAATGTTTTGGACAGACCCTGTAATAGTTGCCCCTCAACATTGGAAGAACCCAAGTGATGAATGTTTATTACTACAGCGGATACGATCTTCACGGATGGTAGTCGTCCGCTAAGCACCCGTGGGAAGAGTTCCGCGGTAAAAGGGTAGGAAAGTACGCGTATGATCAAAAATGTGCGTGGAACACATAAGACCAAGGCGTGGCTCTAATGAGTCCTTACTAAATGCTATTAAAGAGATATGAGATTATTGGAATGATTGTCTTTATTTTGAAGTGAGATTGAGACAATGAATAGTACAGTTAGTAAAATAGTAAATGGCCCTTCGGTCAGTTTGTCAGAGAAAGTATGACATGCCATCAATCGAGAAAGTTCCATGTCATAATGGATGTTCAATGTTTTATCGATAAATGTTTGTGAACTGGATGTGTTGATATAGCTGGTGTAATGGCTGGTGATGTAAATTTCTCCGTCATACTATGTTCTAATATTGCACGCTGTGAACCTATAAGATAAACTTAGAGTTCACTACGCTTCAGGGAGGTTTAAAAAGGAATTAATTTGAGGCAAAATGTAAATGGTATTTTATAAGTAGACTTGAAATAATTATTAATTTTGTAAGAGAAAAGAGAAAAATAATAGAATGAATTTTCAATCTTATATACACTGACAAGATATATGTGAAATAAAGAATAATATACAAAAATTATAAAAAAGTCCTCATGCCAGCATAAGATGGCTATTAGCATACAAAATATAAAACAAAATGATTTCCCAAAGCAAAAAAACTAAGTGTGCAATGCTGTACTTTTCTTAATCTTATTGCACAGAGTCAAAACTTGTAAATTACAGAAACGGAATGATTTCTAACTTCTGAACGGTACTTGGGATTCTATGGGCCACTTGAGGTAAAAATAGAAGAGTAATGGGTAGGTCACGATACAATGTACAATGAACCAATAGTGAATTACAAGAATGAAAGAAATGTGCTTTACTGGTTCGTTCATTTGGAAGAAATGGGTGAAATTCGAGCTACCTACTAAGGAAATATTGAGAAATAAGTTAATGTTTTGGGTAGTCCGAGAATATCATGGTTGACTGTGTTCATATGAACTCCCTAAATGTTTTCAGTTACGGAAGAAAACTAATAGAATAAAGAGCCACTCATTAATATTACATACGTGAAATAATATGACGAGAATAGAGGAGTAGGGATGACATTTGATAAAAGTTGACAAGGTTAGTGAAAAAACTGCAAATGATTTTTTTTGGTAGATACTTCTTGGAAAGGATATTGGAAGGGTAGATGTGGGAATTTTCTCGTATACCCTAATGGTTCATCATTATACAATCTAATCTCTTATAGAGAATAATTGATGTTCAGGGGAGCGTAGGGGGACCGCCGAACTGAAGGGTTCAGATTCAACTCTGAGTTGTGCCTCTCTATATTCTCAGCTTTAGCCAAGCTGACTTCTTTTTTGGATGTCAGATCTTCCAGGGAATCATTAAGCGGTGCAGAAAAAGGAAGTGGTAATATGATTGATTATCACACGCCGTATAAGGCCTAGGCAAGCTCCATCTTCACCTATCATACCAAATTCGGGTTGAATACTGAGAATATTTCTATTTTCTGGTTATATAATAGGAGAATTGAAAATTAAAAATATTATTCCACTTTTATAAGCATGAGAAGAAATTACTACATTTTCTGGTACCTAGCAACCGAAAGAATGCATTTTTGTATGTTCTACACCTCTGAGTATAAATACACATTTATTACGCTTGAGCCATAAGTTATGGAAACTATTTAGTTCCTCATGAATTCCTATTGTAAACGAAGGTAAGTATGTAATAATCTCTTTCTTCCATCAAGGCTGGCATATCGTCTGGAACAAATAATTTTGCTTGCTTAAAAATGTGCACGAAAGAATGATTATGCTCGCAAATGTTTGAAATTGACGTTTTAACCTTCTGTCTATGACTAGAGAAAGTGATTCATTTCACTTCAAGTACATATTCTTCGAGGACAGCAGGTAAGACGCCGAGAGAATGAGGGAGGAAGCCCAGGTCTAATTGAAAGCGCAAAGATGAGGCAGGTTTAAAGAGGAGCGAGGGAGGAGGAAACCCTTAAAGCGGAGGAGGAATTCCCCCCCCTTCCCAGGGGGCGCTGACGTCCCGTCACCCAGATAGGGCGGCGACGATATTACCCCCCTCTTCCTTCCCCACCGCCCGCAGACATCACCCTTCCTCACGCACTTGCATAGAAAAGAAGGGAGAGTGGGGGAGGGAGGGAAACGTGGAGATGGGCAACCGCTGCGAGAAGCGATCCTTTTGATGTGTCGGATGTACCACACAGAATGCCCGCCGTGTTCCCTTTCTCTTCCGACCCCCTCCACACCGCTTCCCTCTCGGCAGTCGCTATCGCCCGCCCCCTCCCGAAATCATACTCGACGCAATCAACCCACATCTCCATCCTCCATGCCTTTCCTGCTCTTCCTCTCTCTCCCCTTTATCGCTCATTTCCTCCCCCACGACGTCTTTCGACCTTCTGCAGACTCAAGAATCATGCCTAATGATCTTCTACGCGGTTGGCTTCCACGGCAACAACCGTTCCTTTCAGAGGGAGCGGAGTGGCGGGATGAGATGAGAAGGGCCCCGACTCGTGATCCATCGCGTTCTCCCTCATCTCTCGCCGCTCGCCCCGCCATCTCTAGGGTTCTCTCGCGATGAAGGGGGGCAGGCAGAGGCAAGGGGTACCTATAGAGGCGCATGGGGCACATAGGTATGTATAAAGAGACCCCAGGGGGGGGTTCTGGGGTGGGGTGGCAAAATCGGAATCCCGATGGGAAATTCAGAGCAGTCAGTGGTCTTGGGAGAGGTGATGAGAGGGATGCTGGAGCCTCGATTTCAATTCCTGGTATCGATGGTTTAGCGACGAACCTAATCCCTCTCATTACGCTTCCATGAATGTGGAATCTCGATTAGAAAATGCTTTTCATTGAACGGGCATTTCCAAAATGCCGTTTGCAGAGTTATTTTTCAAATTCAAGTCGACTTGGCTTAAAGTACTCCTATTACCATTTAGCATTTTTTCAATTCATTTTATTTACAGCGAATTCAATGTGAAATAAAACTTTACGTCCTGCGGATTAATGGGATGCATTATTTTGTGAACCAATCATTAATTCATAACTCGTTATCGATAGCGTTTAAGGAAATGGAGATGAAACGTTGGAAGGAAATGAGCCATTTTACAGAAGAAACATTCATAGAAGAAGTTTCATCGTTACATCGGTAAAAATTATGTGTAAAAATATTCATTTCTCGCGGCAGAAATCTTCAAAAATAAAATTTCCTTTTACTTGTGCCGAATGATTAATCAAATTATTTTTTATATAAAAACTTAATATTTGTGGTGCGAATTACTTATTATCTCAAGGTTTCGACGAGGAGAACATAAAATGGATATAAATTTAGCTTATTAGTATTATTTACATTAGTTTCGCAGAATAATAAAAAAATGTTAGTAGATTTTCAATCCTAGCAGGACATGTAAATTAACTGAGAATTTTATTCCACTACAAAATTAATTTTCAATATTCTTGTAGGAGGAGGAAATTCGTCGAGAAAGGTGTCCATTGCGAGAGGTGAAAGGATAAGATATTAATTTTGCAAATTTACACTTCAGATTGTAGAGACTAACGCGAAAAGAACCTCGACCATTTTTAATTAATATAATAGAGTTGTAGTTTGCATCCGGTGCTTAAATATTCATGTTGCCGTCGCCTTTTGTGGCGGCTGCCTTCTGAGAGAGGCCGCCGTCGTTACCGCTGCGAATGCTCCCTGGGTGCACGCGAAACGTGCCCCACCGGCAGAGCGGGAGATAGCGGCGGGGGCGATTGGCTTCATTGGGCGCACCTTATCAACGCGCGCTCTCCGGCAGACGATGCCGTTGCGAGGCGTAGGAAATCCGCCCTCTCTCGCCCCGAGCATTACGTTTGCACCTGGCCCCCTACCCGTTTCACCTTTAAGATGTCGCGCTCAACCCCACTCCACCTCCAAGATGGCGCGCTGGCGGAAGAACCTTCATTAATTCCCTCTCTTATCTTCTCCCCTTCCTCCGCCAACCCGTCTCCCATCCCCTCTCTCCCCCCTCTCCACCCTACACCCCTTCCCCTCTCACTCCATTCCTTCTTCTTCTTTACGGCCCCGCCACATGCTCCCCCATCCAAATTTGAAAGAATGCCGCTTTCATTTCCCCTCATCGCATCTGCTGATCTTTATCCAAGGCGCGTTTTTTTGTTTTAATCTTAATACAGCGTGCTATTATATCGTGGCCAAAATTGTCCTCGACCGAATTATTTCTCTCGGAAAACCCGAGCGACGCAGAAATGTGAAGCAAATGTACGGCAATATTTCGAGGATAAAATATCGTCCCTTATCTATCTATCTATGAATACATTATCATGCATAGGCACAGACTCATGCGCCATCGTTCTGATAATTTTCGTTGATCTACGTTTAAATGTATGTAATTCAGATATTTTACTCTATGCACTTATTAATGTATATTTTTGGTTGCTGAAAAGTTAACAGAACGCACTGTTATATACCTAATTAATTAAATTAGGCAACGAACACTTTATACTAATGTACATACTGTTTATAACCAAAGTGGATAAAGCATTAGAATGTAATTAATCAAAACGCTGAAGACAATAGAATTAAACATAGAATTATATATGCCACAGAGTTTTAAATATGCTATTTACAATATTCATCATACTATATTCGAGCACCCCCGGTTTTGGGTGTTATTTTCAGATTCACGACCTTACAATTTTTGATTGACTCAAAAATGCCTAGCCAATACTGTTGCTTTAACTCGTGCTCACAGATTTAAATGTTCCAATCGATTAGCTCAGAACATCTGCGCCGTATTTTCCATTCTCTTAATCGTTCGATTGATAAAATGTATATTATATTTTTATATAGCGTTGATGTGATAATATATTAAAATATCTAATTGCAGACTTCAAAACCTACACATTAAAGGAATGCACGAAGGCACTAACCGACCCGTTCGAATCCACCGTCATTACGACTTTGTCTCCGTCTATTTATGCGCTGGGGCAGGTATTTAAATGCGCTGCCTTCCACTCAAGCGCGAATGAAAGGGAATTGGAACAAAGGGAAGTTGGGTTAAGAGGCAATGAACGGAGACTCTGTTTTCTTGACGGTTACATGCAGGTAATGGACTCTCAGTGTACCAAAGCACAGGTACAATCAAATTGTGTCCTTGGGATGAAATATTGTGACAGGATTTGTTACCCTGCATTCCAGGGGTATTAATTCCTGGAAGTCAAATGGCTATTAATTAGCACAGGCTGACTTGTTTATTTGAAGAAAATTTGCTGAGTAAATATATCAGAGTGTTGACGGAGATATTCTAACGAAGATTTTTTACGTGAAGGATTTAGAAACGAATTAGAAAGACAGGTTTATTTGGCGTAGGAAAGTGCATTAATGGTGTGCACTCGAATGCATGGGCAAAATTACCAAATTTTCCGAAGCAAAAAAAGTCTACGTAGATGATGAAAACAAATTCCGTGTTTTCCTTTCAGGAAGTCGATATTCTTTCTCTTTCCAGGTAGGAGAAAATCCTCTTAAACAAACGTGAAACTGTGACTTGTGGAGTCCCGGCTCCGTTCTCACTACGGCGTCAATTTCTTATCCCCATTTCGCTAGAAGGTCGCATTGGGTTGGTGCGCAAGCCTCTCAATGCTCGGCTCGACTGGGACAATCCAAATCCAGCCGATGAATGCTCCGGCAGGGGAGAAAACATTACTCACCCGCGAGCGCCATTGAGGTGACTACTCTCGCGTTCCCTCCGCTCTTGAGACGCGGAATCTGAGTGGAGGGAGGGGCGGAAGAAGGCACTGGAAGTGCGTAGCGGGGCAGGCAGGGATGGAAAGCGGGCAGGAGGGGGGGAGTTTTGTCAAGGCGGATGCGGAGCGTAGGAGGGGAAAGGGTAAGGTGTGGTGACACCCGAGACCCACCTACCTGCAATATTAAGGAAAGAAAGCGTGGCGGTTAGAAATTGAAATCAATCCATCTCCGGTCTAAATTGTATTACGCGATTATAATAGACTCCGTGGAAATATTACACCTAACATAAATGATTTCCCTATAAAGGAGCATTATTTAAGACAAGCTCGCGATTATTATTATTATAGAAATATGATCATAGAGAATGCTCTCGTAGTTTGAATAACGTAAGCATGATATTAAAATAATCTTCCTTCAATCTATTACATCTAGTTTCTTCATTACGAAAAGACAACGGTCAAAAGAGGCCGATTTGAATGAATCATCAATTAACAATGCAATAATAACACCAAAGGGTAAAATTGTGCCAGATATGAATTTTTTTAACCTCGACCTTCAATGATCAAGAGTAAAGTAAGATGTTATAGTATATCTTTGGGCTACATTTGAAATTGATATAAATAAAATCATTGATAGTAAAAATATATATAACTTCATTCAACATCATTATTTTCAGCAGAGCTCTTCGTAAGAGCAAAGAACATAGTTATTAACAATCACATCTTCAGCTATTACTCCCATAAATAATCATTATCAGTCAACATTAGTGAAATAGTTAAGGAGAAACAGAATTAAGAGAAGAGATATAGTATAATGATCCAAACTGCATAAATTATCACATATAATACAATGATACTTGCATTAACTTTAATTTTTTAAGTAAAAACGACAACTTTCTTGAACGAAGTGTTATCCTTTTTCCTCTTAAGATTTGAAAACACTCAAACCTTGAAACAAATATAACCTCTAATATTAATGAAAACACATCCATTATTAAAATATTCCAAAATTGTCGTTTATTATTATATTATTTTCCAGGAACACTAGCCTAAAATGTGACATAAATAGAAGCACATGAAATCGATTATTCATTAAATAATCATTCACGGATCCTGAAATCATGAAAGATGATCGCTGACTCTGAGTGCCACAGGATGACTAGCATGTTTTTCCAGAAGATCTAAATTCGGCAACGAGTAGCACAAATATTATTGGGGGATCAGGATGTTGCGGTGGATAACTTGCTGGCTGGCTAGGTTCGACTACCAGGGGCGACAAGATTTTTAATTGGTATCCTCATCCCTACTTGGGGTGTGATTTATGGAGCAATTTAAGTTTCTATGCCGTCTGTCAAATGGGGCGTATTTACGTGTTAAGGGCACATGGACCCCTAGGCAACAATCGTTGGCAGTGGGGTGATGGAGACAATGGGTTTCACTAAATCCTTCCCCAGTACCCTGAACATCCTGAAACTATTTAAACACCCACATATCTCTAATACTGCCAAATACTTTAGCCTTTGGTCGACTCACCTAATAAATAATACATAGAAATGTAAAACATTAAACTCATTCTTCAGTTCTACCATTCCTTTTGCTTTGAGTAATAATCGAGAGTAAATGTAAGTAACATGACACTTTGAACTGTAGCCAAAAATAAAGAATTTTACAGAAAAGTATAAGGAACATTAATTCTTTCAACATGATTTCACGTAAATGAGACATTATCTCTTGTGGAAAGAGGAGCAACGTGTGATACTGAGAAGCAGGCTGAACTATATAAGATTACTTACTCACAAACCTTTAGACGTTAAGGAATATTCTTAATTTAATATACTGCAGAAAAAAAACATCTAACGAGAGGATATGCTGTACAAGACGTGAGTAGGTCAAGCAAAGCTAACATATCAATCAAAGGAGAAAATATAATATGTATCAAACAAACTACTTGAGCGAACATCGTTACATATTGGCAGTTTAAGAGCATTACTAAATCCACAAATTACTCAAGGGGGTCGTTTTACTTGGAAATTTATTTTCTACACATAACATTGTAATTTTTATACATACTTCTAAAGAAGGAAACACCTATTGAGCATACATATTTTACACCTTACCAACAAATATATTTTCAATTGTATTGGAAGCAAAAACCCTAATCTTACTTTTGTATTCATATAATGGTAGAAGGTAAAAATTTCTAAATTGTAATTGATTAATATATATATATATATATATATATATATATATATATATATATATATATATATATATATATATATATATATATATATATATATATATATATATATATATATATATATATAGGTGAAATATCGTGAATGAAGCATGAAAACGGGGTTTCCCAAGTGCAGAATTGGTAGATTTATTTAGTTTGCTGGTTCCATCCCAGATTATCTAGAGCAAGCCTGCATGTGAGTCAACTCACGTATGCTGGATTTGTCAGTTTCAAATGACCATTCACAAAGTGAAATCCATATTACATCGACTTGATATAGTTATTTCCGGACGATCAATTAGATTCCACAAATTCCAATTAAATATATAGCTCCAATTTTCAACATTTTTTTAACTATAAGGAGCAACTAATTCGGTTGCACTACATCAAATATGGAATTCAAATATATGATCGTTGCGTGATTTCTCTCAACCCCCATTACGCCCGAAACCCGGAAACTACCCTTCAATCCCTTCAACATGCGAATAACAGGCCATCTTTTGGTAAGAGTCCTCTCTCTCGCTCATCTGCCAACATGTCCTCAGACTTAAAACGACATAGTCCAACAACCGTGCTCAAAATTATATTTCTGATGATTATCCACCTCGATAACTATTGAATTGGAAAACTTAATACATATTCAATTAAAATGAGATCATTAGTATTTGTTAGATGCAAATATATGCTTCAATTATTATTATTTTCCCACAGCTTCAATGTACCTCCTCCCCCTTAGCAATCCTCCAACTTGTCCACTCCAAATGGAGCGTTGCATTGTTGAGAAGCTTCCTCATCATAACCTGCAAATGAAATCACTTGCTCGATATGAAAAAATGTTAACTGTTAGAATAAAAAAAGATCTGAAACAAGGGCTATAAAACCGAAAATTAATATGTTAAACTAGAGCCCACCTGAAGTAAGATTAATGTCACTCTTCCAATCGCTTTGGACTCTTTGAACTTCACTCATATACAGAAGGGATACTGTCCTCTCTTCTAGATAATTGGCAGGGTATTTTTCGGTGGTAGTCAATTGCAAAAAAAACTGCAACTTCTTGGGTTTTCATGGACGTTATAGACCATTTTAACCCATCGTTTTCTTCTGCGTCCTCCCGAGTACCGTCGCTAATTGTCCAAAACACTCCTTTTACGTCTAGCACACCCCGTATTTTGTGGATAACCCTTACATCTAGACGTCTGCCTATTATCCGCAACCCGGTTAACCCAATCCATTGTCTAAAGATCAACCACGAGGAAAGCATAGAAATATGGAGTAATAAAAGGAATTAAAATGCTTCAGGCAAAATTGTAAACTTGTTATCACTTTCGCAAATGCAGAATATTTCGAGTAAAATAATTATCATTCAAATTTAACTGCAGATCCAGAGAAATTTGTTCATAAATTCATTTAATCATTTATGATGAATTGTAATACTATATTTAACCATATCCTGTATATATTTATTCATCAGACCTACCAATACTTCAACAGTGGCTAGATCAATAGGTTGACGAAAAGCAGTCAATGCGCCTAACTGCTAAGGTAGCGTCTTAAATATTTGAAGGCTGCATGATATACAGTACTCTATCTGCAGTTAAACAAGGTGACAAACCAAGATCTACGGGCCGACAGGAATTTCAGCGCAATCACCGCTAAAGACCTCCGGAAAGAATATAGAATTACCCAATTCATTTCAATAAAAATCAATGACCAATAAGCATACTTTATTCATTAATTTAAAGAACTGGAAGAGATGCCGCGATGGTAACGGAGTCGTCCATTAATGAGCATTATTGCATTATTGAGAACTCACATCTTCGTGATTCTGGTCACTCGAAAAGCACTCAATGCGAATTTCCTGTTATAATTTTAAATCCTGAAACAGTTTTTTGCTTGTATATTTATTTCCAGTTGTCCAGTTTACTTGACGATTCTTTAATATTATAGAATTATTAGCATAAATTACCCTGCATTTATGATATAGTTTAGAAGTATGAATTATCCATTCGGATTTGTTTTAAAGGCACCAATGTCAAGAGATTTTCTACGAGACATATTTGAAAAGTAAGTACCGTTTGGTTAAAAAATTTAAATCTTTCGGGAAAAAATTGCCACATTTAGTTTCCTAGAAAGCCTCCTTCACTTTTCTGCAGACTTTCCGTTCTCTTCTTAGAGCTTTTCTTAATGCTGCGACAGCTTCTTTAATCCTTCAGCAGAGAAGTTTGCCAACTGATAAATGCCACTAGTTGACAACGGCGGTCTCGATTTTCTCATCATCTTCAAACCGTTGCCCACAAAGCCAATGTTTCAAGCACAAGAAAGGGAGATAGTCGCCGCAGGTGCAAGATCAAGTAATAAACGTCTTGTTGATAGCAGTGAAAATACGCTCGTCCAAACAACGTTGTTTGCTCTTTGTGTTGGTCGGTAAACATTTTTGATACCCAGCTTGAACACATTCTGTATTATCCGAACATTTCCATAAAAATCATGTAAACAGAAGTGCATCCAACAAGAGGAATTTTATCAGCCAGAGCACTTTATGAGTCAATCGTTGATTGCAGATTTACTTGTTGAACGATTTCGTCGGAGCCTTGATACAATGTGCCTGTCACTTCTCTCTCCATCGTGCACTTTCGTGCGGCTATTTTGGAAGTCTCGACACCATTGACTAACCTTTTCTCCAAAATACTATACCACTGTGGGTCCATATACTAGGCATACATCCCAACGAATTTCGGTAGCTGATGATCCTTTTGCAAACGAAAATCGATTACAGCGCACCAACAATTTTCGGTGTCACCATTATCTGCATCCACCGAAAGGCAAACGACAGCTGAATCAAAACAATATATTCAATGGTTTCGGAAAGAATCAATTGATTGCATTACATGTTTAAAACTTTTTTTGACCCACCAATATTTAAATTTAATAAAACGGGCAACATTTTTTAATATCCGTCGCATAAAGGGTTCTTTACAGAACTTTTGGAAAAAAGGATATCCTCTCTAAAATACTCGCTGCATTATGGCATGATTTAATGGTCCAGTGGTATATTTCATTTGATTAAAAAACTTGCGAGTGGGTATGTGATGTGGTGCAAGGGTGAGTAGATGAGACGGGAAGGGAGGAGCGAGCGCCATTCACTTCCTTCCTTGGAAGGAAGTGAATTCACACCCCTTGTAAGTTTAGGGGCCCTGACGCCGCAGGTGCGCTGCAGGGAGAGGGTGAGGGGACGAAAGGTTGTGTCGTGGGGAGGGTGGTGATTGGATTTGTATAAACAGAGTGCCTGGGGTGGTGGAGGAAGGGCTTCCGAGGGGGCTGGAGAAGGGGGAGAGCTGCCCCCGTGGCACTGTCGTTGTTCGTGGACTGCGGAAGTGCAGGGTGGGGCGGAGAGGACCGGGGGAGGAGGTGAAAGTGGAGGAGAGAAGAATTTTGGGCGGGGGGGTGGATTAAGCTGACAAGCAAATGCTCTTTACTGTAGGCCGTGGCTTATATGAGCGACTTGCAGAAGCGGGGGGAGGGGGGGAGTTGACGGCGGAGTACTTGGGATGGCAGCACGGAAACGGGCAAGAAAACGCTGCTCTCGCAATATATCGCCAAACAACAGATATCCCGCTTAAAACACCTAGAAGAAAGCTAATTCATGGCAAAAATACTCTGAAATTAACTGAAACAGTGACAGGACAGTTCTTTTTGTCAAGTACTTCTAGTGTTTATACGGTACGTGACTTTTTCGCCTGAAGGGTGGCATTCAACATGCCTCTCATAGTTCAATTCATAGATTCAATGGAATTAGTTGGTGAAATGACTGGAACATATATATGTAAAAAAATGAAATAAGTGTATAAAGTGAATAAGTATATAAGTATTGAAATATTTCCAAAGAGCTAATCTTTCCACACTTAAGACCATATTATTGACCTGATCTTCAAAGGGAGAAAATGGCATTGCATAGAATATTTACTCATTCACAACAACTCTAACTATTAAAAACTAACTATAACAACTGTCAAATGCCAATTGACACAGAAAAGAACGGAGATGTAGAAAAAACCCTAATGTTAAAACGGGCTCTTTGGCAACAAGATATTCTAAGAAAAGGTTGCAATGCATTCCATGCAATGACAAATCATTGAATGTAATACGGTACGGTGATTTAAATAACCGAGTTGATCTAACAGTGCCCCACACTGAACCAATGGAACCTTACCTGGAAAGATTTTTCATTCAATTTTAAGTGTTGTTGATTCTAAGTGGCATGACCTGCGCAGCTGTCACAAGCAAGAAATGACTAAATGATATGTTAAAGATTATATTTTGAGCTGTCCTAAATATCCTCACATTTTGTCCCGGAGTATTGCGAGCAATCCAATAACCAAATTCACACATCTAAGGCCATCCTTCCCGGCACGCTCCTTGCTGCCTCTAGAATTTTCCTTCAATAGATGATGAAAAGTTTAAACCTCGACTCCTCCCTGTGGACCAAACCGAATCTCATTCCAGAGGCGGGATAAAATAGCTAACGCATTGGGAGAAAGTGGAGGGGGGATACGCGAGGGGGAGGTACCGCGAGCGGCGCTCTTCTTTTGTTTCCGCTGGTGCGAGCACATGCACAAACTTCACCCCTCTCTCATTCTCTCGCCCGGCGAATTACCGCGGGAGTCGTCAGGAAGATTGAGAGGGCTGAAGGAGGCGGGGCAGGCCGTTGGACCGGGACGCAAGGGCGGGAGGGGGTCCACGGGGGAGGCGGGGGTATGGGGGATTTGGAGGCAAAGAGGACTGGAGAACGGCCCCATCCATGTAGGAACCGCGTACATTTCGGAGTCGCAATTTGTTTGTCCGACGAACAAAGACTCTCGGGAACTCCCCGCCTCTGGTACACTGCATGCCTACCCTGGATTGAAGGAAGAGGGTCACCACCCCCGCCAAATACATCCTCCCTCCTCCCCGCTCCCTCCCCCTCGCCCTGTAACACCCCCTCTCACCCTGCCACATCCATCCGCGGTGCGCCTCAAAAACACCCTCTCGAGCCGTCCGCCCGCCTTCCTCGCCATCCTCCGAAGGTGAGCCGAGGGCGGTCGGATATCGCTCTTCCAATCCGATGAATCCGCGGAAGTATGCACGTCGCCTCGACCCCCAGCACCTCAAAACTTCCCTTCCCTCCATCCAATTGCTCCCCTTACCCCGTCTGAGCGGCATCGGGGCACACGGGCTCATCGCCGAGCGCTTATCGCCGGAGGGGTGACGCATGGCGTCCTAGGAGCACGAGTGTGTGTATGGACATGTGTTTTGCACGGAGGAGTCATCGCCGGGATAAACTCTTTCCGTGGATGGGGTAGGAGTTAAATTCGGGAATAGGTCGGCAAAACTAGAAAACAAGAAATGCGTTTGTAAATGTGTTACATGGAGGTTAACGAAAAAGCTCAACGTTGGAGTTTAGATACCATCTGTGCACCTCTTCCCCTCTGCTCTTCGGATCATCCCTCACACACGAGGCCGCCCTTCGCCCCCGTCCCCCTCCGCCGCCTATATTTCATATCATATTTGCAGACTTCCGAGGATGTGTCACGCGGCCTTTACACAGGAGAGATCTTTCCCGTGAGTTGGCGCTCCACAAAGCCCAAACTGCCGGCCGTTCCATTGATCCTTCATTTTTATGGAAACACGCTGTCGCAGACAATCGCAATTTTTTGCATGCACATGTTATCTCTCTCAGGATACCATGAAAATGAATGGTTGTACAAAAAAAACCCTTTTTGAAAATTTTCCATGGAGATTTAAATACTGATTATCAATTTTATTGAGTTAATACCCGAACGTTAACAATATTTATAATGCCTCATTATTTAAACAAAATTACGGCCATTGAACTCATTCTATGGGTAATACGTCATTAATGACGGCATGTTTAAACCTTGTTGCAATTAATTCACTAATTAAACAGGTGGCCCATACACATATTGTAATTGCCTGACATTCTAACATAAATGCGTATGTGATGGTTTACTTCTGATTAGAGAATGAATATTTCAATCAAAAACAATATACCACCTTTAAAAATTAAAAATCGAAAGAACTAGAAGTTTTCATCAAATTTCACAATTCAGTGTGGCCGCTTAAAAGATTCGAGATGTTGACGGACCACAGTCATGGACGTATGTACTCGTACTTACGCAAAGTCTAAAAAAAGGAAAAATTAAAGACCGAGGCTGCATCCATACCAATACCTTTTTCTCTCGTCATAAGCTTTTTAACCATTTTAAATGGCAATGAAAAAATAATGAAGGCGTGGTATCCAAAGCGATTCAATTAGTTTCCCCATCATCACAGCCTTGAAATTTTTTTTAATTAAAGCCGGAACAAAGCTGAAATATTGGACATTTTAAATCGCCGTTCGCTTCTGTCCGAAGTGCGCATGCATCGCACGCCTGGTGTGGCTCACCATAATGTCAACAGATTTCATGGCACTCAGCCACCCAAACCGCCTAATTTAGAGGGTTCAGGACCATAACGGATTGATGGAATTATTGGCATAAATTTGGTCCGCAAGCGAATCGAGATCTCAAGAGAGTGGAAGAGCAAGGCCTCCGTCTTTGGTCTCACCCATTGTCGTTCGACGCGGGAATGGGGGAGGGAGGGGGCGAGAACGGGCGTCTGAAAAAGCGAGAGATCCTTTTATTTCTTCTTGCCACTCTCACATCCGAGGCAGCCGATGATGATGACCTACTCCCACGGCCCGCACTCCTCTTGCATATATCACCCCTTCGGCCGAACAAAAAAAACCGGGGGTCATATCGCCCCGTAGTTTTCCACCCCCCCTACACACACACACACACACACACACACACACATATACATATATACATATATATATATATATATATATATATATATATATATATATATATATATATATAACTTTTGGACGGCACAATAGAACACAGAATAAAACAGATAACACGTAAAAGGGCACTCACACTGTAGATGATTTGACCTGAGTCTGACCTGAAGAAGGCCTCGGAGTGGGCCGAAAGCTCAAATCATCTACAGTGAGTGTCCTTTTACGTGTTATCTGTTTTATTCTGTGTTCTATTGCGCCGTCCAAAAGTTATATTGCTCTCGTGAGTACTTCCGCATCATCGATATATATATATATATATATATATGTATGCATATTTATAATATATATATATATATACATATATGCACACAGACACCCGTCCTCCTCCATTCCCTCCACCGGATCGATAATCCCTTTTGTCTGCCGCGGATAGGGCCGGCGTGCATTCGGCCGGTACTCAGTGACGTCTTTTTGTCGTATCGCGCTTTTGCCTCCCTCCCCGGCCGGGGGAAGTGCCGGGCGATCCCTCCCAGCCTTCGTCCGCCTGCATCTCGGCCGCCCAATCAGACCCCTAGCTCTTCTTCGTCGCCACAAAGGGGAGCAGCGAGCCAAGGGGCCCACAAGCGAGAAGACGACGTGCGGGAGTCAGCTAAACAGATCCCCCTCTCACCCCCCCCTACTCTTTCCCACCGAAGGCCGCCGGGCTGATATGCACTGCGGAATTCCTATGCCTACAAACTCAAGGATTACCTCTGTTTTTTTCCGACTGCACTCGAGGCAATCTGTCTTCCGGGACACAATCCATTCGGATTCCTTTCCACACTGTGTTCTCCGCAGCTGTGAACTCCGGAGAAGCCGTGTCCTCGGAGGGTTGGGTGAATTCAATGTACTCAATATGCATATGTGTCACATTGGAAGTTTATCTTTTCCATTTAAAATTGCTATTTTTCCAACGTGGTTTTTATCATTTTCCTCTTAAATCTTAACACATATTATTTATTTGACACATTGGCCCAATGGACAGAAATTTGATCATTAACGAGTAAAAAACATTTTATTCTTTCCCTTGTCTACAAGTTGTGGTCGTGTTTGTAGCAGCTCCGGTAGTTCAACGGGAACTGTCCGAAAGCCAATTTTTAACGTATTTTTAAGCATCAAAACGTATTGTATGACAATTTGGATATTGAGTCCATGTGGTGAAACTCGTACCCAGCTTTTTCTCCTTTTCTCAGTGTAAGTATAGGTTTTGCGTAAAAATATTTTTGAAAAACCGTTTCCAGGTAAGCAAATTACTTTGAAATTTAATGAAGAACATGAATAGAAAAAGTATACAAATTACGTTTCAGGAGCTGTGGATTAAATTCATCCACTGACGACTTTCCAATATGATGCATGCATAGCTGAGGAAACCTTAATCATACATTTTTACTAATTACACTTTTAATCAAACGTCACATACATGAGTGATAACTTAATGATCACTTCCTCGGAAAAACCCTTTCATTGTTCGAGAAAATTGGAAAGCACATCACGCAGTCTGACTTTTGATTTTTTTTAAAACGGCTCTTCCTGATCCCTATTTTTGTTATTTCATTCACTTTTGAATAACTGGACCAGAAAAACATACTGTTTCACTTTAAAAAGAATTCCCCAATATATCATTCATAAATATATTATTCAACCAAATTCAACTGGCAAACTCGAATGGTGATCGGTTATTGCTCAGTGTGGTGGTATAAAAGAATTATTTCAAAAAAGGAAGTTATAAGATGGGTTCAAGCAAATATAATTCATGAGAAGAAAATAATGTCTTTTAACCTCAAATAGACGTCTCGACAACATTTCAAAGTTAAGTAATGAAATTATGATTTATAACACTAATAAACGACTGCTGAGGCTGATTGAAATATCCGAATGATGTAATCTGCATTGATATGTGTTTTATTCTCTTATCCCAAAAAAGGTTTGCGAGCAACACAACCAATTAGATTCTCTTTTCAACATAGAGACGATGAGAATTCAGAGGACACGAGAAAAACTACGACGAGAAAGTGAAATAAAATGCAGAAACCAGGTAAAAAATTTTCTCTTGATTCAATTATCTGAACTTTTTCAAAGTAAACAAAAAGGAAGCACGTATAAAGTGTCACACTTTTTGAGAACTACTCTTTGGTCCCGTACTTCACCCTCCGCCCAAATGGGGACTCCCCGCGTCCCTCCAGCCAATCCTCTCCCGTCGTCAAATCCACCCCTTGACAGAGGGCGGCATGGTCCACTCCTCATGGGGCCTGTTTCTCCACGACGACTCCCGTTGCAACACTCTTCTCCTGCGAAGACAGAGCTGACTTCGCGCGACCCAAATCACAACAGGCTGAACCGCCCAACCCCCCAATCCTTCCCCTCGTTTCTTCCTCGCCCCGCTTTCGTTTGTCCAATGCCACTCCTCATCCCCCACACAAACTACCCCCTGGCTGCGTGCAACCATAATTCGGAGAATGAAAGAGTCGGCTCGATCGTGGAGAACAATTCCCCTTCCGTTGACTAACCCTCTGCCATTGCAACCTTCCGCTCGTAGAATACCTTCGCCTCGCGTCCCACAATGCCCACGTCTTGTTTCCCCTTTCCTGGTCACCCCAAGTCCCCACGTGTGCCACGTTTCCACCTCTCTTGCAAGGGGAGAGCCCATTCACGATGGCGAGCGATGCACGTGCCCACCCCCTCCCCCACTGCACCCCGGTTAATTAGCCCCCTTTCCCCCCTGCCCTCGGCATATTGACTCCCTCTCCGAGTCCTTCCCGTGCATCCACACGCACTCACTCTCAGGAAAGACCCCCTTGCCGTCAATCACTTCTATCTGACCCTCCCATATCTGTAATTGCCCCTATCTGCCGAAGTCGAAGGGAGATCACCTCACTCGCTCAGTGATCTACCGACAATTGTTATCTTTGAAGTGAATAAGCGCGAGCTGACCAGTGCAGATTGTAAGAGCGATCATACTTTTTATGTGATTGCATTCAGAACTAAACGTTTCATTACACAAGTTTGGGGTGTAAAAAACCGTGGCTGTCCACCTGAAATGTTTTTTTTAAACTTAAAGTACTAAGAACAAGAAGAAGAGAGACTTGAAGAAAACTAAGAACAATAATACTTCTGAAAAACATGATAACCCATTTCTAATTAACATTGATATTCACATCATACCTTTCTTACTGATACACTAATGCATTGCATTGCTTGTAACTCACTTCGGATTAGTTATGTAGTGACCGCTTGATCATCCGAAAATCGAACCAATTTTATGAATTCCCCGCCGGCCTTCATTCCGATGTTAAAATCTCCCATGGCTCTTTTACCATTTTTTTACGCATGGGTTGAAAAGCATAATCCACCCCTTTCTTGCACCTGTTTCTAACACTTCTAATCCTGACTCTCCACCCACCAGTCATCTGAACAGACTTAGACTTGAACAACGCGGAAAAGCCACATATCTCTCCAATCTATGTCTATTTTCTTTTGTACGTACGTTTATTAAGTCAGCTGAAAGCTCTTTTAATTAAATTTGCAAGACAAACAAATGCATGTTAAATATATTATATGTTTACCTCTATTTTAATGGCACCATTACTTCTACGGAATCAGGCAGACCCTTTATAGCAGTACGGAAGACGATATGGAAACACCTCGAAACAATACAAAACATCTCCATCCGGCGCTTGTTAATGGTTAACCGCCTCACGCGGATGGCCGAGGTGCGTGCCGCTCATCGTCTTCCGTCCGCCGCGGACTTCATCCGTTCTCAGGTCGCGAACTTTCGTTCGCGACTCGGCAACACTGGAAATGCTCTGCTATCTGACATCTGGGATTACGATATCGACTGTAAGCATACATATACACTGCCCTAAGGACGTAACTCGCCTATGAGTCTTTCCTATCTCTGTTACTATTAAGTTTTATTCATTCTCCTCCTCATGCTAGTCTGTACCTCGCGTTTGTATTCCGCCTTAGTCCACCTGTTTGGACATTATTCCAAATTCACACATATTCTTTCCAATTGTATGCCATGTAATAACTTTCCTCCGCCAAGTTTAACCTAGTTTATAAATGAGCCGTTACCTGTCGGCTTCAACCACCATTGTAAACCTCTGTTATAGCATAGCTTAATCTAAATCTTAAGTTTCTCGTCTCTCACAAACAACACGCACACGAATGAGAGGTTTTTTGGAATGTCATGGTTTTATCTTGTATTTAAAATGGCCGGTTAAGGTGGGTTTTCGCTCACCGGAACGGTGTATGTGTGCCCGTATCGGCCGACAATGAACGCTTGACTGACTCAAAATTCTTTTTTGTTCTAGTTTGGGATATTATTTGAACACTATCTAACTTCTTATCTTAATTCACCGATGTATACCAAATATTTGTAGTTTATTCCAATCGTACGTTGTCACCAAGTCGAAATTAATCTTCTGCAAAACTTTTCTGTACGTTTCATTGGGGTAAGTCTAATTTGGTGTCCTGCCCTCTTTCTAAAACCGGCTTTATATGACGTATGGCTATTTTTGACCTTTGTACCTCTCCCTCCTTCGTAAGAATATGTACGATATAAATCCCCTCATGTCTTCTCTCAAGCCATTATCGACGCTAAAATTAATATAAAATAGATTTTTCATTAAATAACTGAAATAAAAACTATTTCTAAACTATGAAATAATGTCCAATATTGAAATATGGCTGAAGATCTTGAATGGGAACAGTCTAGTGGAGGAAATCCCACCCAGACGGGAAACGAAGCCACAACCCATGGATTGGCATACGAGGGCGTTGCCCCGCCGCCACCGGGGCCGGCGGGGTAACGTTCATATATACACTTGAGCCCCACTTTATTATGTACGTTTCCAAAAATAAAATCCATATAGTAGGATTTTTTTTCTTATATTTTGTATGTGTTGTAATGAAATTCGATTCGATTTGAGGTGATTTTTACCTGCGATGGTCTCTTTGCCACAATGATATTCAAAAGGGTTATACTTTGGTCGTGCTCAAAGACCCGCGTCTTATCACCAATAACCACCTACTCTAAAATATTCGAGTCACTTTCACCGTGGTCAAAGAGGTCCAAGACAAGATTGTCACGCAAGCAGTCCTCCGAAAGCACCTCGGGGAGCGTCTTGGCACACCTTTCTCGTGGCTAAATCTGATGTAAGAATGCAATGCATAGTGGTTTTTGGATATTCCACACATTTGCTAATATACTGACTGTTGCGGATCAATCAGAATTCAGCATGTGTCTCACCTTTTGCACGTTTTCTTCACATTGTGTTTTTGAAGGATTTCCAGGGTATTCTTTTTCGTCTACCTCCTCGTTAACCTCCCAAAACATCCTGTGCAAGCCGAAAAGCATCACTTGGGACAATCCTCCATCTCCATAAGCATCCTTAACCGTGGTCATATTCTCCAAACCCAGTTTCCTTGCTTAATGTACAATATTATCGATAACATTAATCCATGGAAATTGGCATCGTGAATTCGTGACGTAGACGTCAAACAGGGGTCCAGTCTAGTATCAATCCGCACACTGTAAATTACCATAGCTAACTGACGTGGGCCGCGTTGCTTTCCCAAAATCTTCCATTACTTTTTCTACCACAAATCAATCCACTCAGAATATCAACACAATCAGTTCTCTGCATTGACGGCAAAAAGATCACTCTACTTAAGTTTAGGAAATACAAATAATCCATCCTTAGATGGTGGAATTCCCTCTGGAATGACTGAATTCGAGCTCGCATCCTATGAATGGGCAGTCGAGGACCTTGATCCACAAAACCGTCTTGAATATTACTACTCATTCGATCTAATACGTTGGATGAACTACAATTCCTTTTCTTGCTGAGTATTACTGGGAATATTTTTTGTTTTATTGATACAAATGCCTTGGCATAGTTTAAGTGCTGGGAGCGGAGGCATTGAAAAGGGAAGACGGTCAGTGGTAGTTTTGCTTTCCCAATACTTTTTGTATTTCCACAACTTTAGATGCCTTTTATTTTAAGCATAATACCTGCCAATCTCAATTTATACATTTGATACCTTCAATTTTGGCAACGTATGATCTTTAGTCCAGGTTGTTCGTCACAAATAGGCTTTGAGTTCGCGAAATTTATCAGTGTTATTGAAGCATTTTATTTGGCACTCAGTAAATATAATAGCATACCAGTTCTATTTCGAAAGCTTCCAAGGATAAAAAATTGTATGAAAGGAGAATTCCAGTTAACTATAAATTAGCAGCATCTCAAATCAGTACTTAAAAAATATATCATGAACTCAATTACGATTGGTTCTTACCAGAGAGTAAATATCTAAAAGATTAACACAATTCAAAACACTCCCTTTGGGCCTCTACACATTTTTCCCAACGACTCTGCCCTGACCAGTACGCGCCCTGGAATGCGTCTTCGGGGACCTCTCGCAAGGTCTTCGTCACAGCTGATTGGATCTCTTCTATCGTAGTAGGCAGCGTTAACTGTCTGTCCTTGAGGAACAAACTCCTTATGGACCACTCCTTTGCTGTCGAAAAAGACAATGAGCTTTGTTTTCACTTTTGATTTGCTCAATCTTGCCTTTTTTGGCTTAGGTGACTGGTCGGCGGGCCACTCAGAGCTTTGGCGTTTTATTTCTGGGTCGTATTAATAAACCCCAGCTTCATCACCAACGATGACGTTGTTTAAACAATCAGGTTCATTTTCAATACGTTGCAAATTTCACTTGAAAATTTCAATGCTCCGACAATAAAATCCTAATCAGCTAAAATATTAGCTAACATACACTCATTTTTGCATCAATTTTGTCTATTTTAGAGAGCAAATATTTATATTATATTTAATATCACAGTTAACGTGGTATGATTGATAAACGAAAGGGCGGAGGCCAATGATTTTTTAAGCACCCACAAGCAGATTGGAGGCACATGCTGAGATGTACGTCTAAAATGGACACATTAAAGCAAATTCTGCGCATGGAAAGACTCACGTCATTCAAAGGAGGAATAAGAAAAGACTAGTAGACGAAAGAACGTGGGAAACGGCATGGAGCAGTATGTAGTCGGAAGGAGAAAGTTGGGGAGAAAGAAATGTTGGGTTGCACAGGTAGCGGTGAAGAGTGCGGGCAAGAAGCGTCTTTGAGCCTCTTTCTAATTATTATTTTCATTATTTATCTAAACCTCCACACTCCTGCCCACCCCCCGCAACTTCCCCTTGCCCGCCCGACGGTCCTATCCACTCGAGAACTCACTCACTCTCCGCACTCTCTTTCCGAATCCTCCTCTCCCTTCCACCACTAAACGTGCAAACGATTTCACTCGCGAATTTTTCCCTCGCTCCCCTCCGCTGAATTCCAACAACATTTTACTCCCCAGGCACTCCTCCCGCCACCCTCTCCCTCTCATAATGCCCATACACTCGCTTCTCCCCATCTCCCAGCACTGCACCCCAACCCTCTTCAGAGAGGCTTTACATGCATTTTTTCTCATAAAACGATCCCGCGCGTATTCTTTGAGAGCCCATCAACGCTACTCGCGGGAGATTAGAGACTCATTCCCTCGGATCTCGCGTGTCTGTCTGTGTGTGTGTGTTTTTGCTTGCATGTGTTTGTGGGTGTGTGTGTGTGTGGTCGGGTGGGTGCTGAGGCACACACACACGCGAATACCGTCGCTATGGTTTCTTTCCTCCCTCTCAACCTTCTCCCTAGCCTTTTTAAATGAGTGTATTTGCGGAGATTCGCGAGGCATTGCACGTCACGCCCGCTAATTCTGTGTCGTGACTGTGGTGAACGTTTCTGATGAGGGGAGATGGGAAGAGGGGAAGGGATGCATGAAACGAGGGATTATGAGCAGAGTGCTTCGACTAATTCAGTTACGGAGCCGCATTAGGCGGCAGCGTGGTAACAAAGAAATAAAATTCGACCCGCCGCGGAATCCTTTGAGGTTGAATAGCCGTCCGTTTGGACCGTTAGGAAAGTGGGGGTAGGGGTGTGAAGGGTGAATTGGCGGGGGGTTTGGAAGCAGACCGCCCTTAAAATGGAAATTTCTGATGGCTGGAAAACTTTGATTCTGCTCTCGAGTGGAAAGCATTTACGTGATCCATGAAAAAAATTAAAACTGCTGCTCTGCCTCGAATGTAAACGTATGCCCAACCGGATTTGCGGACTCGATTACAAAAATCATTTCATATTCATTCGTGATTTGATGTGTAAATAACATTTCAAGATCTGATGGAATCCAATTCATTGGCATTAACTGCATTTGAGAAATAGGCAAAATCTATGGAACGAACAAATGTCAGTACTAGCAGTTGATACATTTTGAAATCAACTACGAGTAACCCGTTTAAAAGACAGGTAAAGTAGATATAATTTGCTGATTTGGACAAAAAATCATTGTTTTCAGTGAGTGAGTGAGATATTATGCAATTCTAATCGCAAACGAATTTATCTCATGGGAGGGAACACACTGATCATTATGCTCACCTTTGTTCACATATACCTAGGTCAATATACATACGATCAGTAATAATTTGTCTCTTTTAGTATATTTTTTAAAGGACAAAAGTGACTGACGTGATGATATATTTTAAATTAGAAGTGATTATATTATTTACGACGAATAACCATTGCATTCTAGCGTGCAGAAACTTTATGCGTTAGATCTCGTTTTTGCAATTTGAGAGTAGTTGCACCGGTTCAGGAGTTTCGACAAAATCGTTAAAAACGGAGAATTAAAAAATCAGGAATTTTATGCTAAATAGATAAGAGCTATAAATTGATATAAAGGCAGGAATGGTGTTGTGTAGATTTGTAGATATCATGTGTAGATGTACAATGTATTATATGTAGATTTTATACAATATCAACACCTTCTTTATCAATGCTTTTAAGGTTATTATATATTTACATTAATCTTTTAAAATCATTGATGGCAATTAAAAAGTACATTATCGCTTTAAGGTCAACTGCAGAATAAAGATAACGTATGTTAACTTAATATCAACATACATGAAATACCTATACTTATAACTATTTCATATTCATAAGAAATCTATCACTGATTATAGATAACTAAATGCACAATAACTTGGCGATATGCTAAATAAAAAAAACCATAAACACAGTAACCAACCCGAAGGTCGGTTTAGTAGGTGATGGTAGAGCTCACCCATGTACTAAGCCTGACGGCGTGTGAATATTCACGCATCAGGGTAGGGGGGCCAGTTCCTTTCCCTGTGCCGGTTATGGTTTCCCAGGAAGATCTGGTACCCGAAAAATCAACTAGCTTGGGTGGAGCTGCAGGTGCCCAAAGTGCCTTGCCCGGGAATCGAACCCGGGACCAATAAGGAAAGTGAATTTTTGATAAATGCATATACATGGTTTTAAGTGATCTGTAAAAATTATTATTGAAACCTATTTGAGATTGTAACGACTAATGCTGAGATAGAAAATGCTAAATATCGAATAATAAAATGATTCAGTATTTTATTAGCGATATATTATTTATTTTAAATCAGAAAATACTCAATAATGCATATACCTTCGTCGGAGTATCTCTAAAATCTCGAAGTACAGAATGTACCAACTGAAACTTTTATAGACAGCTAAATGTAATAGCGTTGGAATGATTCCAGCTGTGAACGCTTTTCCCGAACTGCTTGTACAAAAATTATATATATATATATATATATATATATATATATATATATATATATATATATATATACATATGTATATATACATATGTATGTATATATATAATGTAAATTCACTAAATAGTCAACAAAAACACAGAAACTAAAACATATAAAAGAGGGACTCACAGGTTCTCGCATTTTCGGTGGTGCAACCACCTTTCTCAAGAGGAATTAGGAACAATGCACCACCGAAAATTCGAGAACCTGTGAGTCCCTCTTTTATATGTTTTAGTTTCTGTGTTGGTGTTGACTATTTAGTGAATTTACATTAATGTGCACGTTCGTGGGTTTTCCAAGAAAGTGACTATATATATATATATATATATATATATATATATATATATATATATATATCGATGATGCGGAAGTACTCACGAGAGCAATATAACTTTTGGACGGCACAATAGAACACAAAATAAAACAGATAACACATAAAAGGACACTCACACTTTGGATGATTTAAGCTTTCGGCCTACTCCGAGGCCTTCTTCAGGTCAGACTGTGAGTCTAATATAATAGCGACTATTCATAAGATTTTCCGTATATATATATATATATATATATATATATATATATATATATATATATATATATATATATATATATATATGGAAAATCTTATGAATAGTCGCTATTATAAAGAGAGCCCTTAGCTGATTTAGACAAAAAACATGCAGAAGTCATACAGTGTTGGTGCTCTACTTTTGGGTTGAAAACTCATCGTAAATATCGCTCAAAGACAATCTTGAAAATTTGGTTTTTCAGCGGCGAAGGTGTTTTTGGCACCCTAACCACAATGTGTAGGTATGGATGACAAGGCGAACCATAATCCCTGAGATGTTACCCATATCATCTGGTGGCATGGCTGTTAAACCAGCAAAGATAAACCACCCCCACGGACGGGCACACCGTTTCTGACATTTGCATGAAACCAAATAGCACAATTAGCATTATTAGAGGATAGCCTCTGGCAAAGAAATGAAAATATCAAGATTAAACTACGGAATAAACAAATGAATGACTCTTAGACGGAGTCTTGGCAAATTTATAACCACTGGGTTGCCATCGCTGATGCCAACCGCCAAAACGGCAGTGGATGGATGCAGAGTGATAATACTATGAAAACTATTATACCTACTGCCTAATGTACTCAGATAAACTGTTAAAAAGTAAATCCTTCAAATCAATGGCGGTAATTTGAACCATCTCATTAATAACGAAGAGCACATGAATTTCTTTCCGACCGCAAGTGTCGATTAGAAGGACGAGAGAAGAGAACGTAGATGCAGCGAAGTAAAGACTGTCAGAAGCGTAGAGACATTCTCAAAGGTGTAAATGCAGTCCGCAACTATGGGATTCCATTCGCTGGGCTGTTGCGTATACGGCAGCGGGTGAGGAAAGACTCCCGTGGTCGTCATTTCACGAAATCCTTGAAAAACAAAGTCGAAATCAGAAGAACAGAAGACAAAGAAAAGGGTTGAACCATTAGAATGTTACAGCGATGCTGAAGACAAGAAAATTAGCAAGTAGAAAGCAAGAGATAAAAATATATAAAAAGATGTTCTAAGGCTGTGTGAAGTGAGATGGAAAAAACAGGAATTACTAGAATAACACCTATAATATGGACCAAATAGGGTAGAGAATCATCGAGATGTGGCAAAAAAATTCAGTAAAAAATTAGGAAAGAAGCGTACTTAACATGACCCAAGCCAGTGAAATGTATTATTTATATAGAAATAAAATCTGAACAAACGAACTTGGTTATTGTTAACTTCTGAATGCCCACAAAGAATCATTGGGAGGAAGGAGTCGACAGGGAAGTCGATACGTGGTGGTGGTCCTGGAAATTATAGTAATAGTGATTTGGAACGTAATAGTATGTTAAGGAGGAGATGGTAGAGGACTACGCTTTTAGAACAGAGAAGGACTGCGGTTAGAAACTGGTGTTAGAAACCTACGGTTAGAAACTAAAACACTTGGTAAAAAAAGAGACGTTTTATGCGTGATATGGTGGAATATCATGATTAATAAAAATTGGCAATTTTCCACAAAATAAAATTTTAATATGACCGGAGAAGATTATATAGTTACATCAAACCCGGTCGCATTAATATTTTATTTTGTGGAAAATTGCCAATTTTTATTAATAAAAAACTTGGCGTTAACTCCAAAATAGGCTCCGGCATATATGGACAATGCCCGAGGCTTCAGATAGATATCGCTTTGCTTTATCCTGAAAAGGCACAGATTTAATAACATGAGAATGGAATTTTCGACACGCTGTGAGGAATCTTGTCGAAGTCTTTCTTAAAGTATTTTCCGCATTATGATGTACCTTTATCAAAGAAATAATTCAAGATATCGCCGACATTTCTACGCGAGTGATAGCTCAAAATTTGATCATATATCGAATGGCCACCCACGTACCTTAAAATAGTGATCCCATAGACTTAAAAATTGGCAATCATGAAGCATTCATCCGAGAAAATCAACTTTAAAAGAGTAAAACAGACTGCGAATACAATAATTTGAAAAAATGAGGAAGGATAGATTAGTAAGTAGGGAATGATGATCATTAGGGAAGAAATTAAGAATATATTTGAAAATATTTTATAAATGATCTATTTTTATAAATTTTTCATTTGATAGTTATTGATATTTTTTACTTTTTTTGAATTACCTACTATACACGAAGATACATCGAAGATATATACGTTAAACTACCTTAAGGATAAAAATAATTCGCCTTGACAGGGTAATGTTTCAGAGCATAAAAATCATTCGCCCGGTAAAGGCGAATAATTTTTACACTCTGAAATTGTTGCATTGTAAGGCACGCGCAGAGGATGACTCCGTTAAAAGTTACTGTGGCGGCATCTTCCGCAGTTTCTTGAAATTTACCTAAAGTGGAGTTTGCCACTACTGATGACAACAGACCACGCCTAATCCAATGCTACCAAAATATTCGAATTACGGTTTAGCGAATGTTGTGCATGTGAATATTTTTAAAAGAACCATTGATTTGCGTGTCTTCTGACGCCGCTGCCAGCGCAATATATGTGAATACTGACATTCTTTTGATCTCTATTGTTTTTAGGTGGAGGGACTACCAAGAAAGCGAAAAGATGTGAATTTGTGAGAGACGAAGTCGTTGAGGGAGGGCGCCGATCCATCGGAGTGAGAGAGTGTGGGATATGTTATTTGGCTTTGATAATAACTGCGTGACCACTCACCCAATCCTCTCGCCATGCATGGCCTCGTGGTCACCATTCTCCCATTCCCTTCCGTTTGCTTCTTACTTCTTCCTCTTCCGTGCACCTCTTCCGTCTCCACCTCTTTCATATTCCTATTCCTAAGGGGATGAGCCCCTCGCCCTCTCTCTGCCGCCACACGTCTCTTTTGTGCCCGCGCAGGGGCGAGAGGAGGCGAGGAAGGTGCGGCGGGGTAGAGAGGCGATAAAAAACCCGCGCTGCTATTTACTCTCCCGGTGCACCTCTAGACCGTTCTTCCGCCAATAAACAGAACGCACACCGACAGACAGTGTTGGCATAGGATTGACGCCACGATATTTTTTGCTTCTAAAAATAATAGCACCAGAGTGGTTTTATTTTTCCGAGCCTTTTTTTCCTCAAACGAATAAAAATAACCCCTCGGTGAAAACTTTCGCTTTATAATCACTTATAAAAAAGTCTATCCTGTGTAAAAATAAAGGCTTTTACGTTTAATCTCTGCGCAGTGAAAAAGGCTATACGGAGAGATTTATTTCTAAACGCGGTGGGAATATGAAAATGTAAGACATATTAAAAATGATGGTGCATGAAAAAAATAAAGGTCACAACCGGGATGCTTGTTAATGGGTTTCTGAATAAAGAACCAAAATTAAAGAAAACTGGAAAGCCAGAATTTGGGATGCGTCTTTCAAATCGCAGTTTCGATGAGAATGACGGAAAAAATAATGAAAGGTTCGACTTTAGGCCAGCGAGAATGAAGAAGAAAAAAAATGCCTAGAGGAGAAAACACCGTAAAGGATCATCACGTATCGTCGTTATAATCAACTTCCAAAGTTTCAAAAACAATACTACTGACTTTAACCATATGATCTGAAGTACCGAAACCGAAATACTACCTTGATCAAAAAGTTCCCGGAAAAACCACCGTGTGGCGCTCCCATCGTTCCGATTTGAGTTCTGTTTTTTTTGTTAAATTGGTACATCTGTTGTTGATATTCCCTTTAAATCTTAGTGTCATAACTTGACATTTGCAAAAGTTACGTAGCCAAGAGTACATCTATCTCTGTGTGTGTTGGCGATTTTTTACAATTGCAGAAATGGATTTAAATTTGCAACAACGAACTTGTATTAAATTTTGCGTAAAAAACGGATTTAGTGGCGCACGGACGTTGGAAATGTTGGAAAAGTGTTTCGGCAACGATTCTCTAAAAAAAACGGTCGTTTACCAGTGGCACGAGCGGTTCAGAAGTGGTCGTGAGTCAATCGAAGATGATGAACGCAGTGGCAGACCATCGACATCGAAAGTCGGTGAAAAAATTGATAAAGTAAAAGAAATGTTGGTCAATAACCGCAAATTAACCATCAGAGAAATAGCGGAGGACTTGAACATTGCCTATGCATCCGCCCAAGACATTGTGGTTAATGATTTGGGTTTCCGTCGTGTAGCAGCAAAGTTGGTGCCAAAAGACCTCAATTTCATGCAAAAAAGAGACCGTGTTGACGTCGCAAAAGACATGATTTGCGAGGCTGAATCCGATCCCACATTCATCAAAAGGATCATTACTGGAAGACGAGACGTGGGTTTATGAGTACGACACGCAATCCAGACATCAGGCAAGTGAATGGCGTTCACCAAATGAGCCGAGACCAAAAAAACCACGTCGTTTTCAGTCAAAAAAGAAGGCAATGCTGACGGTTTTCATGGATTACAACGGTGTAGTGCATCATGAATTTTTGCCAGAAGGCCAGACAGTAAACAAAGAGTATTATTTGGGCGTTATGAGACGTTTGCGTGAAGCAATTCGCCGAAAGAGACCAGAAATCGTCGCACAGTGCGTCGAGACCGTCGCACAGTGCTATCATTATTCGTAATTTTTTGACGAAAAATGCAACAAATACCATCCAACAGCCACCGAATTCACCTGATTTGGCTCCCTGTGACTTCTTTCTGTTCAATCGAGTTAAAAAACCATTACGGGGAACGCGTTTTAGCAGCCGAGAGGAAGTAATGGAAAAATCGCAGGAAGCACTGATGGACATACCGAAAACCGAATATAAAAAATGTTTCGAGGATTGGATCAAGCGCTGGCATAAGTGTGTTGCAGTCGATGGGGATTACTTTGAAGGGGACAATATAGATTTAGATGAATAAACTTGTATTTTTAATTTTCGGAATAAATTCCGGGAACTTTTTGATCAATGTAGTAATTATAGGAACTATATTCGTATATATAAATAGATTGTAAATATGTTTCTAATAGTAAGAAAAAAATGTTCGCTGTTCATATAAATCATAAAAAACTTATATTTGTGTGGTTTTATAGACCTCCTAATTCCAGAGAAATTGCAATTTTGCAACTAGAAAGAGCGGTCGCCAGTTTTGAATTCCCATAAAAAAATAGAAAAGTTATAATCGGAAGGAATCTTCCGTAGTCTACATAAATTACAATTATACAACAGGAGGTAAAGGCAATAAGTCATTGTGATGACTTCTCCATGTATTTAATAACACTCGTTGAATTAATACAAGGAAGTTCTAAAACTAGAGAAATGTACTAACCACAATAGAAAATAATATTCTCGATCTATTTCCAACAAATTTATATGAAGGCATCCTAAAGATAATAATAGAAGAAGAAGCAAGTGGCAATAAGATATAACGAGTTGATTTAAATATGTTTGCTGATTAACATTCCACAACCCAATAGAAAGCCTTACTTGTATGAACGGATTACGGATTGTTTCAGTAGTGTTATGATTTATTTCAGAAAAGTAGAAATAGCTGAAACAATGAGAGCTTGTGCAGTGCTCTCCTAGGCGGCGTCAGATGGTCTGCAGTAGAATAATTTGTGTATCTGTTCATATATACATATATATCCCCTCCCAATCAACCTTGACGTGGTGGAAGGGTTTGTGCGTTCCAATGACCCCTAGAGCTGTGCCAGCGTGAGTAATAACAATTGCTCCTGGTTTGGTCATCCATGCCAGATAGGTCGAAGGTTAGGAGCCAGACGAAAGGTAGTCCACGCAGCGTCAGTTCTCAGTGACGGGGCTGCGTCAGACCCCAGTGGGGCGACCATTAACTGATGGTGTCACGTTAAAAAAACACTATTGAGGAAGGCAATGGGAAACCACCTCAATTGTTATTCCCATACAAAATGATATGCACAAGTACGCTATTGAGTCCTGGCGAGTGTCGTTCCCGGCAGCGGAAGAGGCAAGGCTTCCACGGTCGTCATCCCACGAAACTATTGCAAGGGAAATATCACAGAAGAAGAACAGAAGACGTAGAAGAAGACGAAAGTAGATAGAATAGGAACATGGAATGTCAGGACAATGTTGAGGGAAGGAAAATTAGAGCATCTAAAGCGAGAGAAGGAAATATGTAATATAGATGGAGTGGTATATATAGAATAATATACAGCGGCGGAGACGAAAGCCAACGAGGGGTGGCCGGAAAATTAAATAAAGAGGTAGTGAGAAATGTAGTCAACATAGATCAACTGACGAATAGAAAATTAGAACTAGAGATTAATGCAGAATCAAAGAACTTGGTCATTGTTCAGGTATACATACAGGTACCACCGAACAACAAGGAGGAAGAAGTCGATAGGATGTACGATGAGTTAGAGGATATAATCGCGTGTGTTCCTGCAGGGAAACATTTCGTAGTGATGGGGGATTGGAATGCGACGGTAGGCGAAGGAAGAGATGGTGGTGAGGTGGGGGACTATGGGTTAGGCAGGAGGAATGAACTCAGGGTTAAAGCAATTAAGTTCTGCAGGAGACAGGGGTTAGTCATCACCAAGATAAGGTTTAGACATCACAAAAGGCGTAGGTATACATGGAAAATGCCAGGTGACTCAGAAAGGTATCAGATAGGTTTAATTACGGTTAGGCATGGGTTCAGGAATAGTGTGATAAATTCGCAGTTTCCAGGGAGCGGATGCGGATTCACACCACAATTTCATTGTAATGAAATATAACGTCAGTTTCAAAAAGATAAGGCAGGGGCGGCGGGTTAGCAAATGGCATGTAAAGGCATAAACAGAATTCACAAGGAAGGACTATCAATAGGCTGTAAAGAAAATCATGGATGAATTTAAAGGGCTGAGTACTCTCGAAGAAAAATGGGAATGTAACAAGAGTGTGATATCAAAAGCCGCAAAAGGCAATATATGAACCGGTAACGGGAAAATGATAGAGCAACAATGGGTCACGGATAAGATGATTGCAAAGATGGATGAGAGAAGACAATGGAAGAATGTAAACATATTGTTCGGCAAAATTAAGTGCAAAGAGGTGCGAAGTGAAATGGGTGCGCTATACAGCAAGGTTAAGTTATTATCGGGATGTAAGAAGGTAAGATCGGTGCTAACAGCTGCAGATATTTGGGGTAAGATAACAGTTGAGCCAGAAAAACTCCAAGAAAGATAGAAGGAATATATAGAAACACTGTATGGTAGAGAACTTATGCACCATTTTATACATAGAAAAGGAACATGACGTAGAAGATGATAGCATACGTCCAGGAAAACTCGACGATGAAATAGAAAAGGCATTGAAGGAGATGAAATTAAATAAGGCCGTGGGGGTAGACAACATTCCTGTGGAACTGTTGAAACGGTTAGGAAAATCTGGGAAGAGGAATATTGATTGATTCTTATTAACTATGAGGATGGATTTTGGCCGAAAGACTTTGTGAGATTGGTGTTAGTTCCTATTCCAAAAAAGGCAAAGGCTATATCATGTAAAGATTACAGAACAATAAGTTTGATATCCCACGCAGCTAAACTTATTCTCAAGATCATCAACAAAAGGATAGAGAATAAGGCGAATGATTACTTAGGGGATGATCAGTTTGGGTTTAGGAAGGGAAGAGTTATGCTTGATGCTATTGCAGTAATGAGATCACTAATCGAGAGGAATATAGAATGCAACCAGGACGTATTTGCCTGTTTCGTAAATTTCGAAAAAGCGTTTGATAGAGTGAATTGGGACAAATTAATGCTTGTATTGCAGAAAATAGGAATGGATTGGAGGGACAGGAGACTGATCCGCAACCTGTACATGTCTCAGGCTGCTCAGGTGCGAGTGGGGAACGGAGAGTCCGGATGGGCAGTGTTAGGAAGAGGGGTAAGGCAGGGTTGCCCATTGTCACCGGTGTTGTTCAACGTATATGTGGAGGAAATGATTAACGAGGCATGGGAAGAACTGGAGGTAGGAATGAAAGTCGGAGGGGAATTCGTAAAATCGGTTAGGTTTGCTGATGACCAAGCATTAGTTCCTCAGTCAGCCAAGGGGTTGCAAGCATTGCTGAGTGAATTGGAGGTTCAGTGCGATAAATATGGAATGAGAATCAATATTAATAAAACAAAGGTTATGCGATTTTCCAGAAAGAAAAAGGCTAAGTTAAACACTAAAATAGGAGGGGATAGAATAAGCAGGTAAAACATTTTACATATCTCGGAAGTGTTGTGGACCAATCCTGTCGAAGTAGTCGGGACGTAAGGAAAAGAATTGCGCTAATCAAGAGGGTTTTCTCAAGGAGGGAACAGGGAGGTTAAGAAAAGACTCGCAAAACCTTTGATATGGAGCTTAGCTATGTACGGTCTGTGTGGTAGGTGATGGTAGAATTCACCCAGTACTAAGCCCATTTAAGCCAGTACATATGTACGATTATGTATATATATAAATACAATTATATGTGTGCATATATAAATGCATACATATTTAACTAGGACATAGATTTCCGATGGAAAATAGATAGCTTACCATTCATTCACTACTTCAAAACTAGGGAATCCAAAAATTAGAATTGTACTTTCTATCCTCTGGTTCTAATATTTTTGGTTTGATATTCTTCCGACAACACGATCGGTGTTTTCTTTAGAACAGGTTTTGTAAAGCAGCAAAAGCAGTTTTTCTAGGTAAAAACCAAATTGAAAATATATTTAAATGTTTTTATTAATCTTTCTTTATTCCAGTAGCATATTTGGTAATTGAAGGACTTGGAATATGTCACTTAATAATTGAGTTTAGTACAATAACCAACAAATATAAATAATACAAATAGCCATCCGGAAAATGCCGATACACAGAAGAAACGCAACATGAATTTCTACTACGTTTATTTAAAGTAGATGGTGCGTTAATGTTCATGGGAGTCTTTTCCAAAAATACGAAATTCGAATACACTAATTAAGCGTGAGAATTCAAATTTTTCTCCTGAATGGGCATCGCGTTTCTTATATCTTGTGAAACATGAGCCCGGAAACCAAAGAGTCATTAATTGGAACGTGGCGCGCCTTCAACAATACGAGAGTTCGATAATATCCACGGTATCAACTCACTTGTTCTCGTCCTAGGACGAGGGACCAAAATAAATATACGTAAAACCTGTTTTTCTTGGCACAATCATTAGGACATTTGTCCTCCCTCTAAAGCAGTCGGAATATAAAAAAAAAACAAAAAAACCATATTTTAAAAAAAGAGCAAGAGATCACGGAGACAATATTTTCCATTCGTCCCGTCGCGCTTACCCTCCTCCCTCCTTCACAAAGTCCCCTACTTCCCCCCACCATCCTCCCCGAACCCCCTCCCAGAGACCATTAACGGCACCTGCGAAATCTGTCAAGCGCCCTCTCCCTCAAAACCTCCACCGGAATACCCCTTGCCCTCAACGCCGGCCACAGAGCCTCCTTCCTCCGACCCCTGACCTATTCCCCCCTCCTAGCTTCATCTTCCCCCTGCCGCCCTCCGTCGGCCTTCGCCCCCTCACCTTCCCCAGGCCACAACCCCCGCCCCAGCCATGGACGCACGTCTCGCAGGAGAGGAACACACGCGGAAGGGAAAATCAACCGAATCCCATGACGACGAGAGAGGGAGACGCGGAGGGGTGGGAGCTCTGACATACCCGATGCCGGATATTCAGCCCCGCGCTGCCCCTAGCGGCTTGCCTATCGACCCCTTACACAGCGCGCACATGCACCCCGGCCTCCCCGCTCAACCGCCGCCTTTCCACCATTGCTATGAATCCGCTCGCTCATACATATGTACACATAGGGCGGCGCAACGCATCTCCTGGCCCCCGCATCCGATAACCGCGGCAGCCTACATAAAGCGAAATCCCCTTCCTTCACCTTCTCCCACGCCTTCCCTCCTCTCCCTGAATCGCTTTCCCCCAACCCCTGCCATCCCCATAGAAAGTCTTCGCATTTTTAATAACCTGTCATTATGAGAGGCAACTCTTTATTTTAACACTACGTTTACAAACCTTCTTATCATTCCTTGCTCATTAAATAGGCATCGTAAATTATTGTTCTTATTTTTGAGACGCTTTTCATGGTTTCGTGGAGGTTTCTGTTCCAACGTGTTTTTTATTATCCGAATTGCCGGACTTCACTTTTTTGAACTGCCATTAAAAATTATGGGGCCCGGGAGACATGATTAAGATTCTAAATAAATTAATTGCCAAACGTATTTTTTATAGTGACGGCGCGTAACCTATTATTTTTAAAAACCATTATGAAATTTTCCCGCAACTGAACCTTCCCTTTAATGCAAACCACCCTGTCCATATTTCATCAGAGGTGAGTGTTTAAATAGGATAATGCATGTTAGCCATAAGGTATTCATAAACGTGTGGAAATAATTTTATATCTCATGCGTGAGTTGAAGCATTGTAAAGCGAAAAATGATGTACAGCCAACGTGAAGAGACACAATAGCTTTTGAATGAATACTATCTATATGGGTAAAATATATGCGAATAGCCACCATTATATTTAGTATTAATGGGAGCTTAAGTAACTCCAGATGTTGTGTCATATGAATGATCATGGAACACTCATTATGTAAGTATCTGTGTTCCAAGCATGAATTGAATTTGAATATGAATGCTGCTTGCTCCGCCAAAACGTGTTTGCCCCTCACCTCCGGCCCTACATCAACTAAGCTTCCCCCGCCCTACGCACACACTCTTCCACTCCCTCATCCCTCGGGACCTTCCCCAGCTGAGACCATCCCTCCCTCCTTTCCGACACACCCGACACCTCCTGTGCTCCATTAGATTTCTGGTACACGTAGATCTGCGGGTACAGGTGACATTAAATGGTAAATATGGGGAAGGAGACATATTGATGATTAATGATTGGCGTGTGTCGTAGAAAATATCGAAAAATATTGGCTGGCGTTCTCTCCCGTTGAGTGACAGGAATTGACGCCCTGGCAAAATTTGGCCGTCCGGAATGAAATCGCGGGAAGCACACGCGTGGGTGTCAAGAGAACCAAAACGTACCCACGGGGATCTTAGGTGGAGGGTGGAGGGAGGGAGGGGGCCGGTTGAGAAGGAGCGTCAAACGCTTCAGCATCACGAGGTGAGAACAAATTTCGACGTTCACGTGCGCACCTACATGCATGCACTCAAAGAGTCGCAATTCAATGCAGAAGCCATACCTTCACTTCCTGGTATATTTACGGGCCTTGAAGAAACTGGGTGTTCCTTCTAGATTGACTCGTAATTCTTATTTTGTGAGGTATTTGTCAGTGAGGCAACACTTCAGCGCCCATTAAGCAGTTGGGCAAATTAATAGGTCAAGATTGATGGGGGCATCGCATTTACACGACCTCGCATTTTTGGCACATCGACGGATGAACATTTCCCAAACCTTCTGCTATATCACTAATGCTTTGACGAATAGCGGTTTGTTTGAAGGCGCAAATGACAGATGATTGATGAACTTCTTCGAAAGAGAGAATTGGAGATCACCCGAAATCCATCAATAAAGGTAAACCTAGTTGCCCAAATCTTATGCATTGAAAAATGTATTGTGGTGAAAGATATTTTTTGCGCTTAAAAAAATTAATATTCAGTCAACAAAAGGTTAAATCACTCTATAGAGACTATGCGATGCTACAATTTCCCTACAACTGAATGAAATATAACTGTAAATGACTAAAATAAGGTGTAAATATATAGGAGCACTTTAGTAATTTAACATGTGTTTTCCCGCGTTCAATTTCTACATAATATTTGGACGGAGCTTATCCTAAATTCAGCGCATTAAACGTGATTTCAAAAGGTGCTGGCATTAAAATATTATCATGGTATTGGAGTCCACTTCCAAATTCTTTTCGTCGGAGCATTAACATATTTTGTCAGGAGCATCATCTTTTAAATAAAAGGTATATGTCTAAGGGCATTTCTCTTTTTATTCCAAGATAAACTCGAATACTATCTGCTGAGAAGGGCATAAAACACGCTCAGGAGATATTCGAAGCTCACTCTCCAAGCCGTAGCAGGCCACTGGGAAGACATCTTTCTCTGAATAGAAGATCCTGCTTAGCTGAAATCTGTACTCCAATCATGCAAATTTCAAGGAAATGTCAAATCAATTTCCTTTGTCAAAACAAAAAATTTAACTAAACAATCGTCAGATCTTTTAGAATGAAGGCATTTTTTTCACTCCAGGCACAAAATAAATTAAAATGACCTAATATGGGTGATTCAATATTTCATTTAGTCTCTTATTTAGAGCCATCTAGAATTAAAACGGCAGAAAATGCTTTCTTAAATGGAGTTCATTCAATGTCATGAGAATTGTCGGAGGGGGAGAGTGTTTGGACATTTGGTCCTCAGTCAACTCAACGACACATCCACACTTTCCGCGTTTGCCTAACGTTCTCCCCTCTATTACCTTCTTCAACATTCCCCTACCGCTCAATACGCCTTTCATCCTTTTTTTCCTGCCTCCAGAGGATTTCTCTTTACAAACCCCTCTCCTCACCCACCATCTCAAGTACTTCCTCATTTGTCTTCCTTTCGGTCCATTTCACCTTCTCCATTCTTCTCCACACCCACATTTCAAAAGCCTCCAATCTACCTCTATCCTCCTGCTTCAGCGACCACGTTTCCGCGCAGTACAGAGCTACGCTCCATATCAGAGGTTTTACGAGTCTTGTCTTTACCTCCCTACTAAACGTCCCCGTCATGGACTCCTTCCTCCTTGAGAAAGCCTCTTTACCTAGTGCAATTCTTCTCCTTACGTCCCCTCTATTTTGACCGTATAGTTCCAAATCACTTCCGATATACGTAAATAGTTCTACCTGCTCTATTCTATCCCCTCCTATTTTAATGTTAAGCTTAGCCTTTTCTTTCTGAAGAATCGCATAACATTTGTTTTATTAATATTGATTCTCATCCCATATTTTTCGCACTGAACCTCCAATTCACTCAGCAATGCTTGCAACCCCTTGGCTGACTGAGCAACTAATGCTTGGTCATCAGCAAAACTAACCGATTTTACGAATTCCCCTCCGACTTTCATTCCTACCTCCAGTTCTCCCCATGCCTCTTTAACCATTTCCTCCACATATACGTTGAACAGCACCAGTGACAATGGGCAACCCTGAGTTACACCTCTTCCTAATACTGCCCATCCGGAATCTCCGTTCCCCACTCGCACCTGAGCAGTCTGCGACATGTAGATGTAGCGGTTCATTCTCCTGTCCCTCCAATCCATTCCTATTTTCTGCAATGCACGCATTAATTTTTCCCAATTTATTCTATCAAACGCTTTTTCGAAATCTACGAAACAGGCAAATACGTCCTGGTTGTGTTCTATATTCCTCTCGATTAGTGATCTCATTACTGCAATGGCATCACGCGTACCTCTTCCTTTCCTGAACCCAAACTGATCATCCCCTAAGTAATCATTTGCCTCACTCTCCATCCTTTTCTTAATGATCCTGAGAATAACTTTAGCTGCGTGGGATATCAAACTTATTGTTCTGTAATCCTCACATGATGTAGCCTTTAACTTTTTCGGAATAGGAATTAACACTGATCTCATAAAATCTTCCGGCCAGATTCCTTCCTCATAGATACTACGAACAAGTCCAAATAGAGACTTCATCCCACATTTCCCTAAAACTTTCAATGGTTCAGCAGGAATTTTGTCTAAGCCAACGGCCTTATTTAGTTTCATCTCCCTGAAAACCTTTTCTATCTCGTCATCGGGTATGCCTGGATCTAAGCTATCTTCCTCTACGTCATGTTTCTTTTCTATGCTGTAGAGCGCACGAATTTCACCCTTTTTCTGTAAATTTTCCATATACTCGAATTTGCACTTTCCACCATGTTTCTTGCGCTTTATTTGTTGTCCGCCTCAACTTATTGTTCAAGTATATGTACTTCCTTGTGCCTTATTCGGTGTTTACATTCTTCTAATTTCTTCTCTAATCCAACTTAGCAATCATCTCATCCGTGACCCAGGGTTTCCTTATCCTTTGCCCGTTAACGGTTCCTATAGGTTATTTTGTGGCTTTCGATATCACTGTCTTGATACATTTACATTTTTCTTCGATAGTACTCAGCTCTTTACCCACATCCGTGATTTTCTCTACAGCCTGCTGATACTCCTTCCTTTTTAATCAATCTAACGTTTCTACGTTCCATTTCCTAATCCGCCGCCCCTGCCTTATCTTTTTGAAACGGGCTTTACATTTCATAACAACTAAATTGTGGTCGGAGTCCGCGTCCGCTCCCGGAAAATTGTGCGAATTTATCCAACTGTTCCTGAACCTGTGCCTAACCGTAATATAATCTATCTGATACCTTTCTAAGTCACCTTGAATTTTTTATGTGTATCTACGCCTTTTTTGATGTCTAAACTATGCATTGGTGATGACTAACCCCTGTCTCCTTCAGAATTCAATTGTTTTTTCCCCGCGTTCATTCCTCGTACCTAATCCATAGTCCCCCACCTCATCACCACCTCTTCCCTCGCCTACCGTCGGATTCCAATCCCCCATCATTATCAAATTTTTCCCTGAGGAACACACGCGATTATATCCTCGACCTCATCGTACATCCCATCGACTTCTTCCTCTTTGTGTTTGCTCGGTGGCATGTGTACCTCGACGATGACCAAGTTTGTTAATTCTGCATTAATCTCTAGTTCTAATTTTCTATTCGTTGGTTGCTATATGTTGACTATATTTCTCCCAACCCCTTTATTTAATATTCCGGCCGCCCCTCGTTGGCTCTCGTCCCCTCCGCTGTATATTATTCTATAATTATCACTCCAGTAATCCCCGCTATCCTTCCATCTCACCTTGCATAGACCTAAAACATCTATATTACCTCTTTCCATCTCTCGTTTAATATTCTCTAATTTTCCTTTCCTCACAATTGTCCTGACATTCCATGTTCCTATTGTTACTAATTTGTCTTCTTCTGCGTCTTCTGTTTTGCTGCTGCTATTTCTCTCCTTCAAGGGATTCTTCGGATGACGACCGCGGACGCCTTGCCTCCCCCGCTACCGGGCACGACACTTGGCCTCTTGGGTCGAACCTCGCAGTTGCCAGAACTCAATTGCTGTCTTGTATCCATCATTTTTTTGGGAATAATAATTTAGGTGGTTTCCAGTTGTCTTTCTTAAAAGTGTTTTTTTTAACGTGGCAACATCAATTAATGGCCGCTCCACTGGGGTCTGACGCATTTGCAACCGCCTCACTGAGGAACAGACGCTTCGTGGACTACCTTTCGTCTGGCTCCTAACCCTCGACCTATCTGGCATGGGTTACCCTACCAGGGGCAATTATTATTACTCCCGTTTACCCCATTTTTATGATAGTTATTTTCATTTTAATATATTTTCTCATATAATAATGTCACCAAATAATAATAATGTCACCAAATATCACACCTGTGCATCATTTTGAATAAATTTATTGCTACTGGAAATTATAATATTTGATATATATAAACATATATAATATATTGTAAAGAGGTTATCAACTTTAGACATAGAAAAGGAGCATGATGTAGAGGAAAATAGCTTAGGTCCAGGCATACTCGACGATGAGCTAAAAAAAGCATTAAAGGAGATGAAACCAAAGAAGGCCGTGGGGGTGGCTAGCATTCCTGCGGAACTATTGAAATATTTAGGAAAATTTGGAAGGAAGAGTCTCTATGGACTGATTTTTACAGTTTTCCTTATTTTAATTATTACGACACAATTTTTAAGACATTCAAGATACCAGTAGAGGACAAATATGTTTTACTATTTTAAATGTACATTTAATTATGTAAGTAATTTTTACTGAGAATAAATGCATTTCTGGCTTCGGATAACTTTAATTCAGTGGAGATGTAATATATAAACTAGAGAATGTTGGCAACTCTTGGCTCACTTTTCATCGTTTAAAATTTTGAAACTCCCTAATTGAATGACAGAAGGGATTTTGCGATTTAAAATCTCTCTAATTTAATTTCTTAATTCGCCTTTCGATCACTTTTTCGTGACTTGTGTGCGCTGAAAACCGTACTGTGTAGTGAATAAAATTTTCTGGTTCTCCGGTTATTTTTTCGTTAGGCGTCTATTCTTTGGTATTTAAAAAATATCCCAAACTTCTCCTTCCTTAGGAAGATTATGAAAGAAAACATTCGAGAACATAATTAATGGAGTACTATCCCCATTTATAGATTTTTTCAATAAGGGTGGAAGAAAAGCAACCAATCGGGAAGGTTGATGATAGTGGGGTGTCAGGGATAAGTTGCTCTTCGGAGGAAGGGAGGCACAGCACTGCGGGTGGAATATGACACCCTCTTCCTCGAACCCCTCCTCGACCTCCCTCCCAAACACTCACCCCCACCGTGCCTCCCCTTCGTTCTCCGCAACCCTCCTACTAGTTGAGAGAGCGCCGAGATTTATCGGAAATCCGAGCAGGGGATGAGTGGAGAGTGGGAGGGAGGGGGTTGGAGCGGAGAGAGAGAGCTTATCCTTAATGCTCTTGACTTGAGCTGTGGGACGTGCTTCTTTGATCCTCCGCTCTCGCAGCATCGGCCTGAAGACGTTACATTCTTTTATTTCTTTAAACGATTTCAAAGGGATACCACGTATACCAGATATGAAACCGCGTGGAGAAACTTGAAAAGACTTAAATAGAGGAGACCAATACCTTAATCTTTTAGCCGAATAAATATTAAATGGCGCTATGCAATTTACTTGGGCCATTTTGAATGGAAAATGTATTTTTTTCGAGGATTTGAGGTGGATTTAGAAGCTGTAGGAATACCAACAAGGTTCTGTGGCATTCCTGGAAATATTCAGCAAACAAAAAAAAATAATTTGTCTGCTGAAGTAAGGTATTGGATTAAAATAAAAATTTAAACGATCAATAGCGCAACGCAAAGAAATCAAAGGCAGCTCTATGTCAAGATATCAAATAATTATTACTAAAAGGAACAAGTGGTGAATCTTATGATTAAGAGGTCATGTCAAATAAATGTGCTGGTGAGTTTCCACTTATATTCAAAATATACATTGCATTTTTATTATTCAAATAATTAAATATTCTTTCATTATTATTTTTTTAATTTCCCTTCAGGCAGAACATCTCAGAAAGGGGAAGTCATGAAAGTGTTAGATAAATCAAAAGAGAGATGGTACTTTTTTCCACACTTTATTGCTTAAAGTCGACCGGTTTCGTCGCATAGGCGACATCATCAGGTACATAGATTCAGTGAGTTCCAGAATATATAGTTTTTTTGAGAGGGGGGGGGAAAGAGGAGGGATAGGGGGGAGGGTAGGAGGCGGTGGAAAAAAGGGGGGGGCGTGTGAGAGGGAGCGTGGTACTGGGCGTGGGTGACTCCAAGGCAGGGGTGGGCTAAGTGGAAGCTTGGTTAGGTATGCCGTTCACGTATGCCGTGGAAGAAGAATGGATTGTCTGGAGGAGTTGGAGATTAGGAAGCATCGAAAGGCAGGAATAATTGCCAACGAGAACATTTTTGTGAGCAATTCCCCCCTTTTGGATATTTCACTGACCACAATACCTGACGCCCCAACCCCCGCCGTGAACGGCATACCTAACCAAGCTTCCACTTAGCCCACCCCTGCCTTGGAGTCACCCACGCCCAGTACCACGCTCCCTCTCACACGCCCCCCCCTTTTTTCCACCGCCTCCTACCCTCCCCCCTATCCCTCCTCTTTCCCCCCCCCCTCTCAAAAAAACTATATATTCTGGAACTCACTGAATCTATGTACCTGATGATGTCGCCTATGCGACGAAACCGGTCGACTTTAAGCAATAAAGTGTGGAAAAAAGTACCATCTCTCTTTTGATTTATTAGAATGGATTTCCACAAAGTGAAGCCTGAAACCATCGAGTTTATCATCAATGCCAGTACAGCAAAGAAGGCTAAACTTTACCGGACTTTGACCATAAAATACCGAGTGGCGTCTCTAAACATTTTCTTCAATAGTAGATGTCTCGCTCTCGGTGTGACACCGAAGTATGTGACGCTAACCACCGCGTCCAAGACTCCAGCGGCCAGAGCTGCACTAGAGACTGCACGCAGAGTATGGATAAAAAAGGAACTCCAGACCTGGTACATGAGGAGGGACAACATCGCTCAGTACAGATTCCGCCTACACCTAGACCTCTGCAGTGAATTAAGTTGGACGGAATGGACAATTTTCGACGACTACGTACGCCAACGTAGCAGCGAAATCGCGCATAAAAAGAGGTTAGTGATTGTGAAAAAATTGGAAAATCTCACCAAAGACATCCTAGTTCCACCGCTGAAGTCCCGCACGAACGTACCAGCCAACAGTTTTTATAATAGAGTGGTGAACTTATCCAACGTTCAATTGAAAGAGCAAGACATCCGTTTCTTAGAGAAAGGTTTAAAATACGTCCCCAACCTTCCCCTAGGCATAAAAGAGCTGGAGAATTTAATCGTGGACTGTGACGCAGCCCTTTTTAAAAGTGATAGAAGATTGAAAACTGTCTTTTCCCATAATATTTCCAAATTAATTAAGCGAAGTAACCTCAACGGAAAACATTTTTCGAACGATTTGAAATCCTTAAAGTCCGTACAAAAGCTGTTAAGGGAAGAAAATTTAATTTTAGAAAAAGCGGATAAAGGCAATGCAGTGGTAGTTATGGAAAAGACCGAATATGTTAACAAGTGCAACGAGTTTATTGACAACAACCCAATAGTGGAGCTACCTTGTGACCCTACAAACAAATTCCAAAAATTAGTGAAAAAGGCCCTCACTTCTGCCCCGAGTATCATCAAGCCAAGTGAGACGTACACAGTGACAGTGATGAACCCGCAAACTCCACGATTCTTTGGTCTCCCAAAGATACATAAAACAAATGTGCCAATAAGACCAGTAGTCTCCAGTGTTGCTGCTCCATCAAGGAAACTAGCCTCCCATCTAAATTTACTCTTCAGAGAAGTCACAGGTTTCAAGCCAAGATACGGGGTTAAGAACTCAACGGAACTATGCCAACATCTTACCCAGAGAGAACTCCCGTCTTCCAAGCACATCCTAGTTTCTTTCGACGTGAAAGACCTGTTCACCAATATTCCAATTTCCGAAGCCGTTAAAGTAGCAGAAGGAACATTGAAGAAAGCCGGAGCAGAACCACCCTTCCTCGACGAGTTTCTGGCACTACTAACAGTGTGTGTGGAAGAGAATTACTTCAAATTCAATGGCAAATTCTTCCAACAAAAGGACGGCTTAGCAATGGGGTCACCCCTTTCACCACTTTTGGCGGACTTATATATGAACGACTTTGAAGAAAGGTTATTCAGTGATCATTCAGTGAACACCAGTTTTATACAGTGTTGGTACAGATACGTGGACGACGTGTTTGCAGTGTGGACTGGTACAATGAGACAACTGGACATATTTTTGAATAAGTTAAATTCCCAAACAAAAAATATAAAGTTCTCTTGTGAAAAAGAAACCAACCATAGTATCAACTTTTTGGACTTAACAATTACAACCACGGAAAAAGGCTACGAATTCGCAATCTACAGGAAAGAAACTACCACAGACCATGTCATCCCCTCCGACTCCCGCCACCACCCCTCCCATAAGATGGCCGCTTTCCACTCGATGCTAAACAGATCTCTCAACATCCCCCTGTCCGCCGAGAACTTCGCCAAGGAAATCAAGGTAATCAAAGACATTGCAGTAAAAAATGGTTACGAAGAAAGTGTCATTAGTAAAATGATCTTTAAAAAACTCTCCCTTCGAGCACAGAGACTGTTTTATAAATCATCGGTAACTAGTGAAGATAAGAAACGATGGTGCAAACTTAGTTACTACGGGAAGATTACGCAGTCTATTGCCAACCTTTTCCCGAAGGAAGATTTCAAAATTGCATATTACAACAAATGTAACTTAAGGGCTGTGTTAAACAAAACCAAGGACAATATTGACATCAATGATAGAAGTGGCATTTATAAACTTCAATGTGGTGACTGTGAAATCTGTTATGTTGGCCAGACTGGACGGTCGTTCAGAGTAAGAGCAGAAGAACACAGAAGACATCTACGAAATGGTGAGTTAAACAGATCCCATTTTGCAAAACATCTATGGGAAAGTGACCACAGGAGCGACTTTATCCCAGAGATTCTTCACCTTGAGAAAAAGGGAAGAAGAATGGATTGTCTGGAGGAGTTGGAGATTAGGAAGCATCGAAAGGCAGGAATAATTGCCAACGAGAACATTTTTGTGAGCAATTCCCCCCTTTTGGATATTTCACTGACCACAATACCTGACGCCCCAACCCCCGCCGTGAACGGCATACCTAACCAAGCTTCCACTTAGCCCACCCCTGCCTTGGAGTCACCCACGCCCAGTACCACGCTCCCTCTCACACGCCCCCCCCTTTTTTCCACCGCCTCCTACCCTCCCCCCTATCCCTCCTCTTTCCCCCCCCCCCTCTCAAAAAAACTATATATTCTGGAACTCACTGAATCTATGTACCTGATGATGTCGCCTATGCGACGAAACCGGTCGACTTTAAGCAATAAAGTGTGGAAAAAAGTACCATCTCTCTTTTGATTTATTAGAATGGATTTCCACAAAGTGAAGCCTGAAACCATCGAGTTTAAAGTGTTAGATGGCAATTTGTTCAAAAATTGAAAACTTAATATCTTTTAGCGAGCTATAGATATTCATAATCTAAAAGATAATGAGATGGTCTTATTGAGAAATGCAGAATAGATATCTAAATTATGCGTTCCTATGGTATCAGAAACACAAACACTATTACCAGAGTCGTGACACCCTATTAAATCCTCAAGTTTCGAAAAATTACCTCAGACCTTACCTTGTAGTTTATTACTTATAATGTCGAACTGACTCCTGGGGGATGTCGACTACAAACTTTCTGATCGCATATCGTTCTTGGAAAAAATGACGTTTTAAACCTGTCAGTCTTGCAGTCTAACTCTGTAAATTGATATTCATGAGTTCTCCTCGGCATATCCTATCTTTTGAGAAACCCAGGATCGTGGCTTTAAGTGACGGGGGTCTAGGGTCACCCCTCATTTAAAGATTAACTTATTTGCATAACAAAGTGCATGCTCTATATCTTCGTGCGCAAGTACCATACGTAAGTACATTGAAAGGCCCGCTTGTTTGGCTCTCGTAATCCCCTTTAGACGTTATCCTGATTGAAACCATCTGTTGTTATATGGGTGTGAGCCGAGAGGATGGATAGCATGAGTAGGGATGATGAAGTATTAGTTCTAGTCTAGGCTGGAAGTACTAGATTCTGAGGATGGGGTTAGGGGGAATATTAAAGTATCAACTTGAAGCTGATTTGCTGACCTTTCGGAAATTCATGTTAAACATGACAAATTTTAGCAATAAAAAACTACATGAGACAAATTTTTTCAACGTACGTTTTCTCCAACTATTAATACCAAAGTCACCAGAATTTGGAGTTTTGTCCGAAACTTAGTTTAACGTAATAGTTCGATGGAATAAACAGTGGTGATAGAAGGAGCCGCCATAACTTCTATAAGGGAACATACTCAAATTTCAACAGATTCTCCCTTCATAATTTAAGAAGGACTTCAAGCATATAAATGAGAGCGAGGAAGAATAAAAACATTTTGAATGCGAAACTAATTAAAATTCAGTTTGTCCTCTTGTTAACATTTTCCGTTAAACTTAAGAGACCCTTAGGCTACCATAGCTGTTTTTCCGGAGTAGGATATGGTGATCCATCTCCAAGGCATCATTTCTACACTTCAATCAATATACCTACCCGCCCAGGCCATAAATTGCTATTACCCACGTTCCAAAACAATAGTTTATCAAACACAAAATTACCAGCAGATAATTTCTTAATCCAAAAATAATATCAAATTAATCGTATCATACCTCATGTCATTTAGTAAATGGACGTCAAGACCACTCCAATTTCCTGTTTACTAGTCACTGAAGCCTATGTTCACGTATTACACATCACTTCCGTTCCAAATTTTAAGGAAAATTTATCCGCTTCAAGAAGAATTACCATAATATATTTTTAAAGTATAAAAGCTAATAAATTAAAGTAGAATTTAATCTAATGGCGTTACGAATTAGCTTTAATTAAAAGTTTTTCCAAGCCTTCTCCAAATGAAATCACCAATGAACTCCAAAAATTCACTTTCGTTTTGCTATGGAATGTACGTTAGTCCTACACGATTCTCTATGCATTGCGCATCGGATTTTAGCGAAAACTCTGGCACTGGGAATGACCGTTCTCCTGGGGAAATACTGTATGTTCCCAAAAGTGGTATAAATAATCGGCAACAAATATCTGTCAGGTTATTCCCCTGGGTAATCCAGGGTGATATCGTCACACATATTTGAAACGGAATTTCAATAATTTTTAAATTAATGCATTACTACGGCTGAAATGCAAAACTAAATATGTAATTCTTGAAGGTAGAGACAACGCCGGTGCTCTTAGAAGATTTTCCAATGCATCCAATTTATTAACATCATCAATTTGAACATGACATTAACCTATTTTATTGGGACTGATCACCATCATTTCGGTAGTGGCTGAAGACCTTTTCAATTTCACTTCTTTTATCGGAAATATCTTCAACACCGTCACTGCGTATCGATCGCCCTGCAACTTTAAATTTATGCCTTCTTTCTTTTTGTGAAAATGGTGGAACGGAATTATTGAGGTATTCAGTCTTCATTTATACAAGGGTATGTTAGCATGTAATTGTATAATTCCATCGTTTGTTATTACCCAGAAAACGATGGGAAATTGGTGGATTGAGACTGTTGTCTCAGAATTATTCTTGTGAGTAAATGCACTATTTCGTGCATTTACTCACAAGAAAAATGAAGTTCTAAGGGTTTTTTTCTTCGTTGTCAGGCGCATTTGTTAGGTAAAAATTCAGAATTCATCTGTTCAAGCCCCGTTTCATTGTTGCATTCGATTTATTTCATCCCTTCCTCATATTTCAATTTTTTAATTTCAATTTCAAGCTAGGTTTGCTCTCAGATCCTCTGTTTCTCTATGCCTTGTTCTAGGATCAATGTGAATACGATGCTGGATTTTTTAATGACAAACCAGAATTAATTAATAAACAACCAAGCTCCTGTCATTAAGTAAAGAACTTCAGAGCTTTTACTTAAAAAGGCGATACGGGAATACAGTGATTTGTGACATTTTTTCCGTAAGAAATGGTCAAGAAACCATGTTGAGTGTCTGCTCGTAATGCTTAATTTCAGTAAAAATTATTAAAAGCAGGCATTGCAATATTGTGCTTTAGAGTTCTTCCCTTCACATAACTTATTTTTCATTTCGGAAACACCAGGAAACGGAAGTGACGTCAGCACACGGGAGGGGAGGCGGTGAGTAACTCCAAGTAAAGACACTACCCGCACCCTTCGCTAAGAAACAAGAACCGCTCGATGCGAACTTGGTCAGAAGTAAAAAATTAAAAATGAACTTCCTTCAGAAATAAGAATGTTACAGGAAAGGGAAGAGGAAATGGAGACCAATAGGAAAAGGCGTGGTTACTTCTAAAGATCTACATCCTCCTAAAAGGATTTTGTTCGCGATTTTCTCTTTGAACAGAAGAAAAAAATAATAATTGATGGATATAGTTACGAGTTTGAGGCAATTCCATTTACCCTCCTCGTAACGAAGCGTCTCTCCCTCCCTTCTTTTTTTCTCATTTGCATTATCGCTTTTAATTATTAAAGAAACAGTATTATTAAGCTTATTCTCTGATTCAGAAAACAATACACACTATGACACTACAGACGTATGCTGACAACATGTACTGAAAAATTTTACCATTCTAATCGCTCTGATGATTTATACTATTGAGACCGTATATGATAAACATCATTTAGTATTATTCATTTATTTTTCTGACAAAATGGCATGAATGCACAGACCTTCATAATAGAAGATCAAATTATTACTTACACATCAGCTAACATGCTATACTTAAAGTTTTCAGTTCGTAGTATACCTATCTACCCGACTTTCTTACAATTTCCGCTTTCATGTTTTCTTCTATGCATCATATTTGCCTGGCAGTGAAGTTATTAGCAGATGTAAATTGTTCATTTGAGACAGTTCCATCTTTTCCAGCATACCAATTTACTTGTATTTACGTAACTATTACGTTAATTTCGTGTGGAAAATTAATAGTCTAATAATATCTCACTGTCAAACAAAATGCTCTGCAACTATCTGAACTGTTTTACACTGTATTTTCCCTAATTTTCTCGATTGTTTTTAATTATGCCTATGATAAATTTCAAGAAACTGCGGGAGAGGCCGCACCAATAACTTTTAACGGAGTCATCCGCTAACATGCATTTCAATGCAACAATTTCAGTCTGTAAAAATTATTCACCTTGAAAATGTCAGAGTTCAAGAGGGCGCCTAGGTAGCTAAAGCCCTTGGAGACGCCTTAACTGGCTAAAGCACTCGGCTGGATATCGAGGAGTCCGGGTTCGAATCCCGCTCAAGGCGAATGATTCTTGCACGCTTAAATTGTTGCATTGTTTTGCCTATGACACCTTTTTTGCCCTTTTCCGCACCCATTTCTCTAAATAATCCAATTTACGCTTATCAATTTGCTACGAGGCCAATGTGTCTGCGTACCCGCCATATAATAATTTTGAAATCCTACTCAAAGTCCCTTTCAATGATTCGACCCTCTTCGTGAAAGAAAGTAACAAGAAATACACTTTTGAGATTTTGTGGATCTAATAATTCCTAAATGAATGACTCATGCTAAGGGTAGAAAATGAAATAATCCAATTTGGTAGACCCATTAAGTATAGGTCACCTCATATGTTGCCTTGTACATGTCGCCTCATAGTTTAAGGCTTCTGGAACAGTAAGTTTTCTTAAAAACCGTCCACCTTTTGATACAAAAATTAGTGCATCCCTATCTATTATGTATTTTTAAGCATTCAATATTTCTGATACATACATCATTAATAATTACATTTTATTTTAAGGCGATATTGCGCATGCTAAATTTTAGGTGCTTCATTGATAGATTGATATTCTGTATTTCCCTAAAGGTATTTTCTGTATATCCCTACATCTCATGGTCCCTCCGGGCGGAAGGTTATTAAAGTGATCAACTCTCAAAAGTATTTTATTGGAAAATAATGTTTGTAAAAAATTGTGGCACCCAAAATTCTTAAAATAAATAAATAGCAGCACTAAAATTAGATTATTTTCAACATACTTTCATGTCGACGTTTAAGGTTTCATCTTATGTCAATGTCCTCATTATTTTTATAAATGAAAAATTAAGAAAAGAAATACAACTTATTACTCTCATTTTGAAAATATTTCGAAGGCTAATTTTTCTTCTCCACCTATAATTGTCATATATTCTTTATTTTCAATTTAACGTCCACGGGTCCACAAAATTTGAAGTCCTCGCCCGTTCTAAATTCTTCTTCCATTACATTTTAGCGTTTTGAAATATTCGGGGCAATGATTCGGCAGTGAAAGGAAATAAATTCTGCGAAACGATCTATGGAAAGTATTTATGAATTCCATTTAATTTTATCATGCTGAACAAAAGGCAATACCTAACACACATTAAAATAGGGCATATGCCGAGGCCAAAATTCTTTACCATAGTTAATGAAATGTTTGCGAATATTTCAATGGCTAGTAGATATATGTATGCTGAAAGCAAACGCATTTTGTAGCGTCCGTTCTTCGATTTAAAACGATTTCATCGATCGTAACCATATCTCATGAAGAGGATAATTGCACTCGATAACTCGAAAAGCCATTCGCTCAAGATCGATAATGTGTTTGCATTCCTTTTATTCTTGTTGATTCTTTCCGTCCAGTTCGTTCCGTCCACCATTCTAACGGCAATCCTCCTTTTACAGCTCATCCTTTTCCTCAATCACGATCTTTCATTGCAACCCACGTAGCCGGCCCCCGGCAGCATTCACACAAGGCACACACATCGTTGCGAGAAGAACACTACCTACCTCCACACCAACCCCTTTCCCCGCGGCCCCCTCCGAATCCATCGTATCAGCACCATGTCCTCCGCACCCTCCCCCTGCACCCACTCTTCCCCCAACACACCACCTCCTCCCCTGTTTGATTACTTGGCTCCAATTAGCGCCCGAATCAACTCTCGGGGACGATAGCCCGACTGGGATTGCGCAATGCATTTTGATGCTATGACTCCGAGGAGGAGGGCAAGGGCCATTAATCTCGCTAAAGAAGGACGGATTAAATTTCGCCGTTATCAAACAAACGCATTTGTTATCCTAATCCTTTATTGGCATTCGATTCTGTTAAGCCATCCTCTTTTCATCTTAAATGGAATTAAAAGAAGAACCTTAATGGGAACCAATAATTTAGTGCATGCGCCAATTGTGAAAAAATATAAATGAGATCTTATTTTCGATCTGAAACTCGTAAATCAAAAAGAGCGAGACTCTGAATAACTGGAAAGCTTTAATCACTGTCTAACGAAAACACTGACATCAATGTCATCAGGAATTTGTTTTCTGTTTTAAACTTGACTAAAGATTTCTTCAACAAGAGAGTTTCGTTTATACGAATGATGATGCCAAATATTAATATTTAAAATATTTAAGTTAAACATAAATATGAAGATGTATACAAATACCCAATTCTTAAAAATGATAGGGCAAAATCCAATAAGGGCTCGTCAAGAAATTCTGCAACTCGTTTCATCAAGAAATTTTGCAACATGAGGCCTTTGTTGAGCATAGTTAAAATTTGGACATAATAATTACTTTCACGATCATCAATTCATTTAATGAAACATTTTATACAATAATGTCATCCATGACAAACTACCTTGAATTTTACTAAGTTTTTGCTGATCACAACAAACACACTCATTGATTCGATAAAAGAATCGCTATAGTATGTAACAAGCACTTAAAATCGCCTGGGCCACTTGGAAGTCAATTTGTCTATCTAAAGATAAGAGTAGTAAGCTAAGACGTGCAAAAACAAATAATTAAAGATAAGTTTTCAATTACTAATTAAATAATGGCCCATATAGTCGTTAGCTTATACGTTTTATTTTCAGAGGCCCCTTTTTCTCATCAATTCAGTGCGATTTCCCGAAATGTGTCAAAAGCAGGACAACGATTTTTTTCGGCATATTTTAGGGGTTTTATGGAGCAATTAAGCTGGAACTAGTAATCTGGCACCCACGCGCGGGAGTTGGAACGCAGTTACGACACCATTCTTACAACCTCAACCATCTCTCACTCTTCCTTCCTTTCTGTCCCCTTCTCCATAAGACATCTCCAACATTTTCTTGAAACCCTCTCCCTACTTCTACAAACCCTCTCGCGATTAACCCTCATCGTCCCTCCCACACCATATTATATGCGTCTGCACATGAATAGAAAAACACACGCTAACATGTACGGGAATACATATACATGCTCACATGCACACCCATAAACAAGGGCCGACTATTGTCTCCGGGGCTCTCTCCTACCCCCACAATCCATCTTTTGCAGGGGGCACCTTCCTACCCTCCCTTCGTATACCTAACGGCACCGGAGCGCTCTTTGAGCGTCCATTCTGGCAACATTCCCGTCCTCAAACGCAGGAGCCTTTCCTTATAATAACTCAAACTAAGACACCAATAACCCTTTCAGAGAGTGCACATGTCTTGTAGTCCAGGATTCATTTATAGAGAACTTATGGTGTTGATATCGTCTCTATTGTGCTAATTGATAATGCTGGAACGGATTTCTTTAGCGGAGTTTTCCATTGAGGTACACGGTAATGATCCCAGATTAGGGAAATTAAGGAAAAATTCTCTGACCTCACGTAAAAAACCTTATCATTATATATTCACTGAAATGGATGTAGATATAAGGAAAATGAATAGGAACACATATAACAGGAGAGGTAAGGTAGGCGAAATTGGAACAATAGGTTACATAAAACCCGTAAATTTCAGTATAAATCAGTTTCCTGGCCAGCTCAAGTGGTTAAAAGAATCTTATTTGCTTTAGACAAGTTGAGAGACCCGTGGTTCAAGTCCTGGTTATAGATATATTCTTTTGCGTTGGTGATTTGCTCGATTCCGCCTTCCTAAATATGACTATGCCTATGTTTGTCTTTTTATGAGTTCCTATCACTTTTTCTTACATCCATGCAAATTTATATATATATATATATATATATATATATATATATTATTATACCCATTAGTAATGTAATAAACATACACAATACTTATACATAAAATCACAGTAATCAACCCGAAAGTCGATTTAATAGGTGTTCGTAGAGGTCACCAATAACTAAGCCCAACGGCGTGTAAATATTCACACATCAGGGTCGTAAGATCTGGTACCAGAAAAATCACATAGCTTTGTCCAGAGTAGCTTGCCCGGGAATCGAACCCTTTGCCCTCCGGTCAGTAGTCCATCTCTCTATCCAATGGACTACCGAAACCCAAATATTTATGTATGTAGGTATATATATATATATTTTTTTTTTGGTAATCTACCGGTTAAAGTAGCTTTTTGGGTGGACACAACAATCACATACATTCTTGGTACCTCCAAACTAAACCCAATCCAGCAAACAGCTCTACATCAGGTCCTTTTTCAGCTCCGTGAACTTCTTTCCTCCCTTCATCGCGTCAACCATCCCTATCATGTTCCTCCCCTTTCCCCGTTTGCCTAACATTCTCCCAACTGTTACCTTCTTCAACATTCAAATACCGCTAAATACACTTTTCATCCATTTTTCCTGCCTCCGTAGGATTTCTCTAAACGAACCCCTCTCCTCACCCACCATCTCGAGTAATTCCTCATTTGTTTTTATTCAATCCATTTCCCCTTCTCCATTCTTCTCCACCCCCATATTTCAAAAGCCTCCAGTCTACGTCTATCCTCCTCCTTCAGTGACCACATTTCCGCGCCTTACCACGTACACGTCTCCATATCAGAGTTTTTACGAATCTTGTCTTAACATCCCTACTCAACGTCCCCGTCATCAACTCCCACCTCCTTGAGAAAGCCTCCTTGCCTAGCGCAATTCTTCTCCTTACGTCCCTACCATTTTGACCGTATTGGTCCAAAACACTTCCGAGATATGTAAATTGCTCTACCTGCTCTATTTTTTCCCCGCCTATTTTGATATTTAGCTTAGCCTTTTTCTTTCTGGAAAATTGCATAACCTTTGTTTTATTATTGTTGATTGTCATCCCATGTTTATCGCACTGAACCTCCAATTCACTCAGCAATGCTTGCAACCCCTTGGCTGACTGAGCAAATAATGCTTGGTCATCAGCAAACCTAACCGATTTTACGAATTCCCCTCCGACTTTCATTCCTACCTCCAGTTCTCCCCATGCCTCTTTAATAAATTTCCTCCACATGTGCGTTGAACAGCACCGGTGACAATGAGCAACCCTGCATTACCCCTATACCTTACACTGCCCATCCGGACTCTCCGTTCCCCACTCGCACCTGAGCAGTCTGAGACATGTACAAGCTGCGGATCTGTCTCCTGTCCCTCCAATCGATGTTTATATAGTATTCTGCAATCCACGCAATAATTTTTCCCAATTCATTCTATCAAACGATTTTTCGAAATCGACGAAACAGGAAAATATGTCCTGATTGTTTTCTATGTTCCTCTCGATTAGTTACCTCATTACTGTAATGGCATCTTCCCTTCTTAAACCCATACTGATCATCCCCAAGTAACCATCTGCCTTACTCTCCACCTTTCTTGATCATCCTCGGAATAATTTTAGCTGCGTGGGATATCAAACTTGGAAATTTCACTTGGCTCCTTGGGCCGAGTTTCGCAGTTGCCAGGACTCAATTTCTGTCTTGTGTCTATCATTATTTTCTTGGGAAAATAATTGAGGTGGTTTCCCGTTGGCTTCCTCAATAGTGTTTTTAACGTGACACCATCACTTCATGGCCGCCCCACTGGGGTCTGACGCATTTGCAGCCGCCCCACTGAGGAACAGACGCTGGGTGGACTATCTTTCGTCTGGCTCCTAACCTTCGACCCTGGCATGGGTGACCCTACCAGGAGCAATTATTATTACTCGCGCCGGCACAGCTCTAGGGGCCATATGGACGCACAAACCCTTCCACCATGTCAAGGTTGTAGTCCATGGGAAAGGAGATATATATATATATATATATATAAATTATATATATATATATGTATAAATTATAAATATATATATATATATATATAAACCATAAACACAGTAATCAACCCGAAGGTCGGTTTAGTGGGTGATGTGGTTGAGCTCACCCATGTACCAAGCCCGACGGCGTGTGAATATTCACACATCAGGGTAGGGGGGCCAGTTCCTTTCCCTGTGCCGATTATGGTTTCCCAGGAAGATCTGGTACCGTCGGGCTTGGTACATGGGTGAGCTCTACCATCACCTACTAAACCGACCTTCGGGTTGATTACTGTGTTTATGGTTTATATATATATATATATATATATATATATATATATATATATATATATATATATATATATATATATATAGATCAGCGAGGTAGAGCATCTGGCCGGGAAGTAGATAGATCCGGTTTTCAAGTCCCGGCCAAGGAAATATTTGAAAAAGTGCTATAAGAATAGATTAGTTCAGTATTGGAGCATCATTCATAGAGATAAAAGTAGAGCAAACAAAATAGATCAGTTGTAGCGCACTCTGCTAGCAAGTAACCATAACATGAAATAATTACACACGGTGTAAATTATATTTGAGGAAATAATATTGTGTGTCTAGAAATAATTATATGGCAGCAGTAATATAATGGAACGTGACGGAAAGCGAATGAACAAAAGGTAGTAAGTTAAGTACTTACATGCTAGAAGCAGGGAATGACCGAAAGGAGAAAGCAATATAAATCTGCGGCAGAAATTGTTTAATCATAAGGAGCAATATATTCGATGGGTTGAGACTCTACTCTGTGAAAATTCATGATCGATGAATAAATAAACTTGATAATTTTTCGCGCATTTTCATCTGATTCTGGTTATCCATCAGTTGATAGGTTGTAATATCTGAGGAATAGCCTCATTCATTAGTAGTTTTTTAAAAGCTGAAGCAGAGCCTGGTAATAATTTCCTGCTAATTAAGTTTAACGCCTGATTCAAGAGGATAAAATATAAAAAACGGGCTAGGAAATGATATGTAGGAGCATTATTGAGGACAAAAAGGAAAAAATTACTAGAAGGCAGTAGAAGAATTGATTACTGAGAACGGGGAAAGAGAAAAAAGATGAAAACTAGAAAAATATTTCAAAAAACTGTAAAAAATATGGTGATAGATAATGGGATCAAAACACCATTCATCACTGATTAGATGATTAACGAAATATAATAAGTGTGGGAGAAAAAATGGAAGAATGTGAACATGGAGTCAGGTACAATGACATTATCTGAAGCAAGCTGACAAGCAATTATCTGAAATGGGAAACCAACGGGGAGAAAGAAAGAAACATGGAGCTTAAAAATAAATGGTGGATTGGATGTGCTGTACAAAGAAGGTAAAAGATCTTCAGCATGTGCAAAGTAAAAATCAGGATATACATTAAAAAATACTTTAGAAAATGTTTGAACTAAAGCGATATATCGAGAGGAAAAGAATGTAAAGGGAATCTACATGATAAGAATATTAGACTTAGAAATTTGCACCAACAAGTATATCATAAGAAAATATGATATCGATAAATGTAGCTTAGATTCATACATATTTGATTGGGAGATAGAGCATTAAGGTAATTGATATTGATTGGGTTACGGGATAGATAACGTCCGTGTTGACTAAGGACTAAGCAAAGTATAAAAGAACAGTGTTTTATTTTATTCGTAGTTTTTGTGAAGGAGTATGTTAAGAGAGGGTTATAACTGGTATGCATTTCGCCAGCTCAGTGTTGGTTTTCATCCAAAGAGGCGTAAAGGCAGCCATATGTTTGGAATTTATATCATATGGTTTGGTTTTAAACACATATAAAGAATAATTTAGGACTGTCCATTTAAGAAAGGGGATAAGAGGAAATAATTACATATGAATACCAAAATTTTACCATCATTACCCTCTTCCTTTAACCTCCGATCCCTTATATCTCGTGTGCAGATATTCTGTCTTCTTGCAATGTACTCAGTGAATTGGAATATTGCAATTACTTAAAGTCCAAATACATCTCCTCCTATTCGTAAGCACTCTAGAGCTAGAGTTGTGATTATTCTGCATCATATTTTAATGATTCTTCATGAATCCATCCAGGGCCCGCCGCTCTTCTATTTTTAAGCGATTTGCAGGTCTTTCTGAACTTATTAAATTGCAACGATCTAACACCTCCTTTGGCTTGAATTTCAATTTAATTGCAATGTATATTCATTTCTATCCTCTTTTAGCAATAGTTTGAAGTACGTCTCCCATTTCTCCCTACTAGTAGACATCATTATTTCTTCCTTTCACTCTTGTTTTAACGATCTGAAGAACTGTCTAATTTCTATGCTTCCTGTTCCTCCGATGGGCGTTAATGAGTGGTTGCATTACGTTTCCCCTTAAGATTTCTTGTTTTGCGCTACTTTTTACTTTTGCATTAGATTTTACTTTTCCGATTTTTTTCCTTACCCTAGCTTGTCTTTCTATTTAGGTAATCTTATTATTTACTGCATTCATAGTCATGTATGTTCTACATTTTATCCGTTTTTTCTCTATTTCTCTTTTTATCTCGCGATCCCACCAATATGGCTATCTTTCTTCTTTAAATGGCAACCTAACAATTTACAAGTTCCATGGGATATGTGACTGGTAAGGTCCTCTGCATTTAATGCTGTTTGTCGACAGTAAATTGGTATTGATAAACCTACTGTATCTTACGGTTTATTGCATTATACTGAATAAGCAGTAGCTTCTTTGATTTAATTCTTCTTGCCTAACAAGTGCTCTTCCTGGAAACACCATATTTGCTTTGAGCAGTGTTTGGTCACAAGCGCTTTTTTTCTCTCTGTGCGCCGATGTAATACCTTTAGGCTTCTGCTTTGTTCAATTATGAAGTAGCCAATCCTTAATTTAACATTAATAGTAAGTGGGCTCCATGCAAAATTGTGCACATTCTTATATTCAGAGAATCGGTTGGGAATTGTGCATAAGTATAAGGACTTGTTAGTTTACTCTTGGGAGTTTTTGATCTATTTCAAATGTAACTTTGGTTTCTTTATAGTAGAGTAGAATCAATTGTCAATATTGCTCAGATATTTCCTAGCCAAAGAAGCTAAAATTGATTCGGTTATCTCCAGTGACAGGGAAAGATGACTCTATTGTTGCTTCGGGCAAAGTCCAGTTGGTGGATGAGAAGGCAAGGGAGGCGGGGGAATCGGGCGAAGAGGCGTCTGAGGAGATGCGAAGAGAGGAAAAAAATTCTTTCTATTTCTCTTGACAGCGAGAGCAACAAGAAGGTTAAAATAACTGGCCATAAATAAGGGCTCTAAATCAACGATTAAAAAGGGAATTGGAAAAATATGAGCAGAATATTTGAGAAACGGGAGTAGGATATAGGTAGAGGATACCGATGAAGTCATTTGACTATTCAGGTGGTCATTGTTTAAATGAATTACCTCTAAAAGAAAAAGTAATAAAATAAAAATTAATTGTGAAGAACACCAAAGATTTGATATCGTTCTTTATATAAACAGGTTAGAACCATCCTGTAAATTATATGGGAATCTAGGCTAAGCCAAATGGAGGGGCTCTGCTACCTTGGTGTGCAATTACAAGACACAACAGATGCACTTCTGCAGTGAAAAGCTGGATTGCCCTTGCGAAGAAAGCGTATGAAAATAGAAAGAATCTTTTAGGAAATAAGCAAATGAAATTAGAAATCGGAATATCCTTTGAAAAAATGTTTATTTAGAGTACATAATTAATGAGTGAAAAACTTGGACATTAGAAAAGAGGGCCAAAGATCAGTTGGAAGCAGTGGAAATGTGAATTCGGAGAAGGATAAGAGAACAAGAAGGAAGGACAAGAAAATAAACATAGAAGTATCGAGATAAATTAAAGAGGAATGGAATCTAATAAAAGATATGCAGAAAAAGAAAATTACATTAATAGGAAATGTTCTCAGACTTAACGAAATAAATTAATGGATGATATCAGGAGTACTATGAGAGTGACAACATACAAGGAACTGAGAAGAACGGCAATGGAGGGAGACCAATGACTACAACGACAAGGCTTCGCCTTTAGAAGATGATGATGAAGATAGGAAGAGAAAGAAGCCTAACAACAGAAAATAAGTCTTAGTTCCTCAAGGTCAAAAGATTAAACATAGTAGAAAAATGCACTAACTTGTTTCATAAAATTTAAAAAAAAATTTTTGAATGGGTATTGAAAATGGATTATGAGGGTGTAGTCAAATGAAAACCGAACATCCACCATATATAATACAGCCTATGAGAAAATTGGCAACACTGTTGCTACGTATCCATACTGAAAATCGATAACAGTAAAAATGAATATCAGTAACAAAAACATCCTGAAGTTGTCGTTTAGCGATGCCAAAGAATTTATTGATAGAATCAATAGATGTGGAATTTAGAAACTCAAACTAATCGTCTGCACTTTCACATATAGCATAGAACACACGGAGGTATTTATTAAAACAACGGCTGAAATACATCAAACGAACCTATATAATCTTTGTTTTGAACCGGTCATACTTTGCCAGTGGGAAGTGGGCCATAGGAGTGATGCCATCCGGGAAATTCCTCGCGAGGAAAGAAATGAGGGAAGGACCGACGGAGGGTGGAGGCAGTTGAGGATTTGGAGATTGTTGAGAGGAACCACACAAAGGAGAAGTCTTCCTACTCCGTGTATCCCTCACTCAAGCTTTCCTCCTCCGCTCCACTCCCTCTTCCCCTCTCCCCCAAATCAGGGGTCCGCTTTCCCTCCGCTGCATGGGATTGCGCTACGCTTAACCCTTTAGCTCCTACTCGGCCATTTTCCGATCTTCATTCATTTCTTTCCACCGAACAACCCCTCTCAATTTTCCAGTTCCCCTTCGACATAAGGACAACCAATCTCTACTCTCCTCACCACCCTACACCCTCTCCTCTCGGTGCTTTACGCGTACGAGTCTTGTATTTACGTGTTATAGAGACTCATTACATGTACATTGTGGCATCTGAAGATAAAGGTAAACGGTCATGTACCAACAAATTTTTCCCAGTTCTATAAATTTTTTGAAATTTTCTAGATCATCCAAAAGATACAAAAAATCCGAATTACAGATCAAGGAAAATAATTGATCATGAAAAGCAGGAACGAGGTATTAGGAGGTATTTTTGGGCGATATAGAAAATTACTTTTTCATATAAATTTGAAATACCTTTTATTCGCGTGACTGATGCATGAACTTACCAGCTTATTCAACTCACAAGCCATCCAATTGCATTATAATTCTATAATCCGTTAATTATAAAAAATAATTAAAACCTGACCATGATTTTTGACGCCATAACATGACTTAAGCAATGGTGAAGTATTGGCTTAAAATTCAAACATTAAATAGGTGTAAAAAAATGATCACTTTTAAAGCAAATACTAATGTAGTATTTTGAAACTAGGTTAAAAGAAACTTTTTCACGCAACACTCAGGAAGGATGGCAGACGTTTCACTTATCAATTGAGAGGAAGTTGACATAAAAGTGAGGACGTTGAAAGGCGGGCCAGTTGACGTAGGATCCCGAGTTTTCTTTGTCGGAGGAGTAAATGTTTGTGATGGACGAGCTTAAAGAGATTTATCAAAGCTGATGCTTCTTTCTATTCAGTGTTTCTATCTGATGGTGAGGGTAATACCGCGATTGGAATGGGGAAAAGGGGAGGGAAAGGAGGAAGGAAAGCCGGGGGATTAACGGGCAAAGGTGAGAGGAAGGGAGGGCTGAGGGAGCTGCGGCTGTGAAAGGTGCCGGGCGGAGGAAGAACCGGGGTTCCTCACGGGACCAGCAAAGAAGTTTTAAGGCGAAGAAAAGTAATAGAGATGGGATAAAATATCCACCAAAGAGACTCAAGAAAAGAGTTTCCCAAACTTCAAGTCACTCACGTTCCTCCGTCACAGCGAATACTTAATACACCTGAAATATTATTTTACTCAATATTTATCTTTGTATCAATATTTTCTTAATATTATTAAATTTTCTTAAGAGTTAAAAAATATACCGTGAATAAGAACTATACTACCTAGCTATTGAAAAATAAAAATACTTAGTTCTGATTCATTAATGAAAACTGTATATTAATGATGAAAAATATCAAATCCTGGAAATAAGATATCACTGCTGTACAGGTGTTTTGCTCCGACTTTAAGTCATATAATTCGACAGTGAGGCTGATGTCCCATCCATCGTGCCGTGTATTTTTATGACTCAATAAAATAATCAACGGCAGTGTATCCATAGCTTAAGTTTTAATGGATTGTTTAAAGCTTATTGGGTTACAAATGTAAGAACATATTTTGTTTTATTCATTGCATGGAAAGTTAAAACCAAATATGAGGACAAACTGTATGCTATGACCGAAAAAATTTTTAAATAAAAAAAATATACTAAACAGTTTGGTCTAGAAAAATTGACACCTAAGGAACATCTTTAAAGCCTCTAAAGATATCTATCATTATTAATCCAATCATGAGCCCACTTGACACAATTAAACAAATGAACTTGAACTCTTGGGGCATATTCCGCATGCTTGAAACACTATCGTGTGTGCTTTTGGTCAATTGCTTCAGTTGTACATTTTGTTTAAGTGTTTTGGGCATCGAATTCGGAATTCGTGACTGGATCTTTCGTCGCTTCACACCACCGCTATCCTTGTGTGATTGTTAATACCGCGAGTAATGGCTGCCATCTTCCCACAAATGACCGCGCATCAACAAATAACAACCAAGCGAAACTCACAGGGAGCTCAACGGAGAGAAGAGAATTGGAGAAATAAGTGCAAGGCGTGTATCACAGAGGAAAACCCAACAAATGACAATGACAACGAGTGTGGCGCCGGTAAGAACAAGGCGGATGGCCCACGGTAATTTATCTCGCACCCTCATATTTAGTGCTGAAATACACTTATGTAAATATGGGAGTTTTTAATTAACCAGGAAAAATATTGGCCTAAGAAGTAATATTAAGTTCCCAGTAAGGAGTAATCTGTGAGGAAAAAATAGATTTACACCTGCCTTCCAACGAATAAATGTTTTTCACTTTCTTAATACGAATTTAACTATATTTCTTCAGCAGTTCCTAGCTTTAACGCTTATCAAAATAATAGAATGAGTTAACGGTTAATTACCACAAGTTATCTTCAAACGTCTTTATTTTCCAAATGTTCACAAGACTTTAGAGAGAAATCCGTAGGGAACGAAGTCTTTTTTAGAATTGCGATATACCTACATGGTTGATGTGGAAGTACTCACGAGAGCAATATAACGTTTGGACGGCACAATAGAACACAGAATAAAATAGATCAAACTGACTGGAATAAAATACTTGTAGGTCAGACTGACTGGCAGAAGGCCTCGGAGTAGGTCGAAAGCTCAAACAATCTAAAATGTGAGTGTTCCTTTACGCGTTATTTATTTTATTCAGTGTTCCATTGTGCCGTCCAAACACTATATATATATATATTTATTTATATATATATATATATATACACAAACGTATACAGATGATTTCCAAGGAACACGGAAGTATTAAATAAAAAAAATTTGACAACAACACACAATATGAGAACACATAAAAGAAACACTCACGTTATTTCTTTATAATTTCAACGGAATTGATCTCCGTCTTCCTCAGAAGATCAATTAGGATTGACTGCTGAGCTGAAGGTGAGGTCTGTGAGAGGGAGAGAAGGGGACGGGGGAAGGGGAGAACGGGTGTGGCGGAGGAGAGAAAGAAAGGGTTGTGGAAGGGTAAAGGGAGAATATAGGCCAGAAGGGAGCGGGAATAGGATAGGAATGAAAGGGACGATGTGGAAATAATGCTAAAACGGCAAAGAAAAAATTAGTTTATTCACAGGTACTACAATACCCTCGACCCAGGTGCCACTTGGCAAAGTCTTCCTTAGGTTTTAACAAGTCAAAACCAACATCAAGAATAAAGAAATACATGTGGATGAACAAAATATCTTACTATCCCGTATGAAATAATTCCACGCCTATCCATTTCAACCATTTATAATTAATGAAAGGCATTGAGACCCGGCTGTTGATAGGCTTTGCAAAGCCATATAAATGCCATTTTCATCGATTTTAATTTCACATTGTTATCAAATTGGGCAAAGGATGGTAGAAGGAAACACAATAATATTGGTTGACGGGGGTGGGGGTGTTGTGGTGGGCGGCATGTTTTGGGACGAGAAGTATATATAAACACAGTAATCAACCCGAAGGTCGGTTTAATAGGTGATGGTAGAGCTCACCCGTGTACCAAACCCAACGGCGTGTGAATATTCACACATCGGGGTAGGGGGGCCAGTTCCTTTCCCTGTGCCGGTTATGGTTTCCCAGGAAAACCTGGTACCCGAAAAATCAACTTGGGAGGAGCTGCAGGTGCCACAAGTGCCCTGCCCGGGAATCGAACCCGGGACCCTTCGGTCATTAGTCCAACGCTCTACCCGCTACACCACCGCGACCCGCATAGAAGAATACACACACACACACACACACACACACATATATATATATATATATATATATATATATATATATATATATATATATATATATATATATATATATGTGTGTGTACGCTCCCTCGATAGCTCAGGTGGTTAGAGCATCCGCCCGGCAAGTGGAGAGATCCGGTGTTCAAGTCCCGGTCGAGGAAGATATTTTTACATTCGTGATCTGCTCACATCCGCCATCCCCACCTCTCTTGTGTTCGTCCTTTATATGTGTTTCTTTACCATTTTCCTTATCTCTATTTTCAATGTGAATGAATATTTATTCGCCATATGGCGGTATTTCGTGTTTGAATGTGTATATATATATATATATATATATATATATATATATATATATATATATATATATACATATATATGTATATGTGTGTGTGTGTGTATGTATGTATGTATAAAAATATGAGTAAAAATTTCGACAGCAGCAAACTATATAAGAACACATAAAAAGAACACTAACACGTTGTTTCTTAATTATTTCGACGGAATTTAGCTCCGTCTTCTTCATAAGAAACATTAGTACTGTCTGCTTGTATAGGGGAGGGAGGTATGTGAGAGAGAGAGGAGGGGTCGGGGGAAGGGGAGAACGAAGGGTGGAGGAGGAGTGAAAGAATGGATTGGGAAGGGGAAAGGGAAAAGGGAGGATAGAGCGGAGCAGGGAGCGGAGGTAGGTTAGGAGTGAGAGGGAGGAGGTGGATTTAATACACGAACGGAAAAAAAAACAATTCGTTTACCCAATCATTCTACAACATCCAAGGCCTTTGAAAGGCCAATATCATCCGGGACTCAACGTCATTCGCTATTAAGAATGGGCGGAATTGGAATGGTTAGTAAGTGATTCATATCGGAAAGAAAGATGCTTTGTAAATTCGCATGTATTTTGTTGCTCGTGGCCTGGTTTTTACTTACTAAGTCCTGATGACGACTTTGTGTGATGAAACCTGGTTCTTCGATGTTGTAGTATGAGTGGGTAAACGAATTGTTTTTTTTTCCGTTCGTGTATTAAATCCACCTCCTCCCTCTAACTCTTATCCTATCTTCGCTCCCCGCTCAGCTCTAGCCTCCCTTTTCACTTTCCCTTTCCCCAATCCTTTCTTTAACTCCTCCCCCACCCCACGTTCTCCCATTCCTCCATCCCATCCTCTCGCATACCTCACCTCCCCTATACCAGCGGGCAATACTACTGTTTCTTCTGAGGAAAGACGGATCTAAATGCCTTCGAAATTATTAAGAAACAACGTGTGAGTGTTCTTTTTTTGTTTTTATATTGTTTGCTGCTGTCGATAGAGAGAGAGAGAGAGAGAGAGAGAGAGAGAGAGAGAGAGAGAAAGAGCGTTGGTATACTGACCGGAGGGTCCCGGGTTCGATTCCCGGGCAAGGCACTCTGAGCACCTGCGGCTCCACGCAAGCTAGTTGATTTTTCGGGTACCAGATCTTTCTGGGAAACCATAACCGGCACAGGGAAAGGAACTGGCAACCCCACCCTGATCGGGCTTAGTTCATGGGTGAGCTCTACCATCACCTACTAAACCGACCTTCGGTTTCATTCCTGTGTTTATGGTTATATATATTTATATGATATATATATATACATATATATATGAGTATGTATATATATATATTCATATATATGTATGCATATATATATCGTCAACGTATTTAATCTACCTCGTTCTCCTGCATCGCAGAATCATATCCTTTATATAAAAAATGCATTGAGAAATGCATCTACCATTTGAATGAGATTACACCAAGTTATGTAAGAGTGATACAATCAGAAATGTTAACTTATTTATTGATTTAGAGCAAAAACCATTTCACAGCTTCATTTTATAGGCCAAAAGAATGAAGGGTGAGTATTTTGAAAATAAAAAAGAGAGGAAAAACGAGACAGGGGAAACTTAAAATGAGATGAACAGCATAACGTATTTTTTACTATCTTTTAAATGCCAAGTTAATTATTTCTTCCGCTTAGATATTTTAGAAATGATTTTCACCTTTCTGGCGATTTTGAGAGAAGAAATAACTCTTTACAAAGAATAATAATTTTTTATAAAATATGCATAAATTAGATTAGTTTGGTTTAAAGGAGATAGAACAACTTCTCAGGGACTTTGGCTGATCTGAAGTTGCTTAGTTTCATTATGCAAGGCTCTTATAGAGAGCATTAACAATTGTTTTCTTTGTTTTCACTAGATTTATTGGGAGACATCCTTCTCTTTTCATTATGGCATCTTCGTAGTTTATGTTAAAAATATAAGTTTTACTGAAAATAACACCCATTTTTCCTAAAGTATGAAACCTAGTGTACAAACCCCTATATTTTAGTACTGAGAAAGAGCTACATATCAACGTGGTGAATTTGCACACGATTTTCGAGCGCATTTTTGGCAGCGACATCCTGTTTTCTACGCTCAAATGAGTGCTAGCGGTTGGGAGTGGATTTGTCACCGATGTCATTCTGTGCATCCCGGAAGCCTTCACATGCACGCATAATTGTTTTTGCGGAATGGTAAGTCATTTATCCAGTAGAAGTGGAACAATTAACTTCAACGTAATTAAATCCTTCACATGTATATACACTCCATATCATGTTGGTAATTTACCAAAGATTTAATTTGCAAAGAAAACTTTGTTTTCTGAGCTACGTAAAATATTTATATGGATGTCACGGACAACATGCACTAAACGTCTGCACCATTTAATGTCTGCCACTGAATATAAATAAAAATGTCATACTTCTTTCGAAATTAATGGGTAAAATGAAGCAAAAAAATCTAAATTAACCCCTGAATCCTTTTTAACTTGCCTAGCGACTTGAAGTTCCACAGATCCAATTGCTACGTCAGAACTTGTATGATCACATGATTTATACATTATTTTGCAAGATGTTCATGATCTTTGCTATATCATTAACGCTGAACTAACTATTTTTATATTCAAAAATAATGTTACTGTGTTAAATTTTGTGTATTGTACACAAGAAATACGACCGTATTGATATTGTTATCTACGGATTATTCTCTTGCATAAGTAAATTTTCTCAAGAAAAAATCCTAGAGTTCAAAAAACTTCTTATGTCTCCAAACCTTCAAAACACCCAGTTTTGTAGGTTTGTGTTATCCGTTGAGTTAATATGGTATTTAAATTATTCTATCTGTTGCATGTATTAGAACCGCCTAATGATCTCTGGTTTCCAGTCTGTGATTTGAAATGTACTAACGCTTATAACAAAGAAGAGAAAAGAATTATATGGATTTATTCCAACACAAATTCCTTTTTTAGGCATTTTTACCGATGCAATTATTGGCAAAACAGCAGAAATATGAGATAATACATAAATAATATTTTTGGAAAGACTTCCAGGGAACGTATTGATGCATTGAACAAGCCATTTTTATCTTACATCCATTTCATCAAAGAGCACATTAAATTTGTGCTTAAAGACACAAATTCCTGATAGCACTCACCTAAACGGGTTCATTACCACAGGATTGGACCATCAATTGAACATACCTAGAAGAGATTAAAATATTTAATTAACAGATTATATAATCATTTCTTTCATATGAATATTTTAAAGCAAACTTTAATTAAATACGTTTGAACTCCTATTCTAGAAAAAGCAGAGAAGAGAATCAATATCTGATAAAATAGGTTATTTAGGAAAAGAAAGCAAATTTAAGTTACGTTTAAATTTGTTTAACATGTTTTATTGCAACCCAAATTTTTGGTTTTATTAGGTTTATAAAATTAAATAGTATAAGTTTTACACACTGAGAGTTATTAAAGTAATGGGTAAAATTTACCAAAAAATCTAATTTTTATTACCTATACGGCGGACATTCTATCAAAATATCTTTTGGAATTATAAGAAATGTTAGACATCATTAATGAGTAATTAGCCATTCAAGGTCACTCAAATGCCTCTTCCACGTGTACTGAGTCAATAATATAGTGCCAAAATTCTTCTCTATCCAAAGCCTCAAATGTAGAATATAGCAGGTTACTTTACTCATTAACATTAAAAGGCTAATTCTTTTTCGCCTCATCGGATTAATGTCTTATTCATATAAACCTACGTCAATGCCGGTCCTTCTTCAGCGGTGACTAAGAAACGAAATCCTTCGCGACGATATCGCACACATCCAGTAGTATATGCTTGCGATTTTGAGTTTCCAGTCCGGCTCTTCAGGAGCAGATAAAGGAAAAAGAGCGTAAAAATAAGGAAGAAAGCAGCCTCCCTCCGAGGACCAATTAACAAGCTACAGCAAAATGACCAATGATCAAAAGAGAAACCTGAGTATTTGGGCAGGTTTGACCAGACTGACAGACCTAGGTAGAAATATAGACAAGGTTAGACAATTTTGATCATTAATTGGAAACAAAAGTACTTATGAAAAAAGAATAAGAAAAGCTTGGTGAAAAAATTTTGCTTTAATACTTATTTAGCTTCAAAATACAAATTTTAATAGGTGAAGAAATTCTTCGTTACTCATTCGTAAGTTCCAGCTGACGCTAGAAATCATACTTTTGTGGTGAAATACTGATTGCATTACAATTATAGCAATCAGTTCAAAAAGATTTGCAGATAAAATAAAGAAACATCTTCGGCCTCTAGAATTAAAATAATTTTCCTCAATAGGCATCAATGACTGTTATTTATTCAGTATCCCGATTATAAGTATACATTGCATATCCGCCATAACATTAAACCGCGCAGAGTTGATACAAGGAGATTGTGAAAATGTAATATGTAAACCCTAAATATTATCTTGTTCCAACAGTCATATTTTCTACGTACCTACAGCCTAAAGTTCAAGGCACCTTACCACTGCGTCCCTCATCTTCTAATGACCATTATTTCTTCTTTTTACAAATATCACTACCCTAAAGTTGCAATACATATACACATTTTTAAAATTGCAGATTAAAGTTATAGTATGCTTTATTCAAACGTCCCCTATCAGGTTCCATTTCAAAAGTCATTAGTTTATATTTGGGAATCATTGACATCGTATTTTATTGATGCCGAATATAAATCCCATGATCGTTTCCTAGCTGCACAACCCTCATCTTATTTACTGATGCACTCCAAGGAGGAGGCTTTTACAGTGCGTTTCCTGTACATGCATGCATGGCGGATTCGGCGAACCCCCATTATGCGCTATTAATCGGCATGATTCATTCGAGAAATTAGAGGAAGAGAGACAGCATCGAAAAAAAAGCTAGTCCAATGGATTACATGCTCTACTGGAATGTGGTTAACAATCATTTCTCACTCCTTCACCCATCCTCCTTCAAACTCACCTCTTTCGTCTCCCACTGACCCCAAAATGAACCCTTCCCTCTCTCCCTCCGATCTCATCGATAATAAATCCCCCTCGATAGCCTCTTCACGAATTCTGACTTGGCAGAAGGAAAAGCGACACATCTTTCAACTTCATGAACTGCAGATGACCTCGCTGAATGCAATTAACGACCGCCAAACTCAATTCTCCCTCCCGCGGATACATGCACCTCACTTCATCCCCTCTAACCTTAAGGCCTTTCATCTTGCCACCCACCATTGCTGGGGAATATTTCTCCCTCCCTTTTTTTCCGTACCCCCTTGTTCGGACCCCAACTACACTTTGCGCTGCGTGGGCTAACGTGACCTTCCCTGCTCACACTCCCCACCCTTATCCGATAACTTCAAAGGTTCACTGGTGGTAGAGGGCACTTTCTCGCCTTCGATTTGCTACGGCGATCTCATTTCGGCGAGCCCACCCTTTTTATTTGCTCAGATACACTATTTGATCCCTGCAATTTAGGTACGTTCTCGGTTTGTCATTTTAACGCTGATGCGTCGCTGAGTTGACGCCACAAACCGTTGACATTAACACGGTCCCATAAACAGACAACTTTCCATCTAGGAAATGGCAAGTTTCTATATAAACCGGGAGAGAAAACTGAATCATTCCTGATTTATGTTATATTTTTCATGCCATGGCTGACACCAAAATATATTAGCAATGAAGATATTCGGACACTACGGCGTAAATGACCTTAGCTGTCATTCGCCTCCCATAAAAAAGTACTACTAACAGTTTTTACTTAAAAATATTAAAACCTTTCCTGCTTCATACGTTCTCTAAAAAACAATGCCTTATTTCAACCAAGATCAACAAGTGTACTTTTCATTTTAGGTCGATATTTAAGGTCAACACGAGGTGATGATCTTAAATTTTGATCGTGATCAAGTTACTCGGTGAGAATACTTGTTTTATGGAATGCATGCGAACTGGCGACACAATTCCGTTTAGTTTTGTTGAATAGAACACCGGGCAGAGTTCATGAGGGAACTTTCAGACTGGTCATGAGGAAATGGTATAAAAAATGACGAACACTTTTGCAACCGTTATATTTTCATCCTGCTGGTTATGCAATATAATTAGTTATGCGGGTTCCATATAACGACGGATACACCTGTATGCGCTGCGGGAGGTTTAACCACATTGATAGATACAAAGGTGATGGCTATATGACTTTGAGTTAAACCGAGTGGTGGTCATTCCGTTATTTTTGTAGTTTCAATCCACTCTATTGGTTAGTTCGCCCCTTGAGATCATGATAAGCATTCCTCAACATTGTTTTAACATGACTTTACCACCTACACTTTATCACCTACTTATTGTGGCCCCGATGGCGGCGGGGTAACGTCCTTGTCCTCGTCGCGGGCTCGATTCCCGCCAGGGTGGGATTTTTTTCCACCTAGAGCTTGGATATTTGTATTATTTTATTGTTTTTCTGTCATTTTTGTCCGTAGTAAAGGCCAAAAAGTGCTGCTTTCGGACCAAGACGAATAAATGAATAAATAATTGATACCTTCTAGGAACAGACGCTGCATGGACTCCATTGACTCCGGCTTCAAAGCATGTGATCACGAGGGTGGTCCCAGAAGTAACTGGTCTGACCTGGAGATGACTCAATAGTGGATGGAGATTAATAGTGAATGTTTTCAGTTAATTTTGTGAAAATGGAAAAATTGGCCATCTCTAGTGATACAATAATTTTATTCGAAAGGCCTCAACCAATATAACAGCTGAACTGGATTCTACTCTGGGTGAGTCTGCTACTTTCTTTGCAATATTAAAATATTGGATAGCATAGTTTAAACAAGGCCGTAGAGTTTGGCAAGACGAGCATTGATCGACCAAATGAGGTGATGAATTCATAAACAAATAAGAAAATCCACAAGTTGTTGATATTTCACTGAAAGTGCGCAAGCTAGCATACAGGTCGGTACCCAAAAGTGGTAGGACTGATTTCGTCTGGCGCGAACGGAGTGGTGGAGTGGGGGTCTGTCTGGCAGGGTAAGGTGGAAGGGGCTCTTAGCAACAGACCGACACCAACCTCAGTCGCCTGCGGGCTGTCGTTGAGTGAGGACACCGTTTTTAGTGAAGTAAGTTTTTTGTCCGCGTCGAAAAAAAAAATGAATCTGAATTTCGAGCAACGTTATTCCGTGAAGTTTTCTGCGAAACTTGGGAAGATGACAACTGAGACCCTCGATATGATTCAGCAGGCTTATGGGGACACTGCCTTAAGCCGTTCCACAGTGGCACAAGTTGTTTAAAGAGGGTAGGGAGCTCGTTGAAGACGACCATCGCTCCGGACGGCCGTCGACGGTAAGAACCGATACGAATGTGGACAGAGTGAGGACACTGCTGAACAGAGAACTACGCTTAACCAGTGAAGAAATTGCAGACTAGTTGGTTCTGTCTGCATCCAACGTCCAACGCATTATTTCACAGGGCGTAAAACCTGAAGCAGGTTTTAGGATAGATAAAATTAATTAAGTATAAATAATTAAAAGATTGAACCAAAAAAGGATTGTTTCGGGGATTACTATGATACAATATTCAGATTGACAACGAATTGATATCAAAAACTGAAAATTCAATGACTCTTTACGCTAACTTTAATGAGCCCTTGACCAATCAACCTAGAATCACCACCCTACGACCTGCGAGGAATTTTCAATGACCACCCTATGAACCCTGAGTCAGTAAACGCATTGTCTTTACTTTGGCCCTCTTTCGAGTCTCCATTTCAACCTTTCAATGCATGTAACATTTCCCAGATCAGCATCATGGGCAAATGTTATGCGTTTGAAGTCATCCTCCTAAGAGATGAGAAATGACAGTTCAACCAAATGTTAGCATGTCTCGTGGCTAAAGAGGCAGCATTGCTAAAATATGTCGTTATTATATGTAAGTGGAAAGAAAGTTTTAGTTGAGTTTTAGATAAATCACATAGTGTATGAAACCTCAATTTATAAACATTTGGATCTTTCTTAGATGACTTGTCTAAGTTTATGCTTACGACAATGAGCCATAAAAAACGAAACCACAAACATTCATAACTAAAGGCATATTTACTTAGAAAGGATGTTGAACGGAAATCAACTACTGATAATTACCTAATTAATAAAAACTTTTTTATCACTCTAACTAATTTTACCATATTTCATGATAACTAGAGATAAATTACGATGAATGAAATTTTAAAAAATGTCCGTATGCCAATTTGTTTAATTGCAAGACGATAGTTAATCTCTGAAACAACAACAAAATTTTTTAGCAAAAATAGTTTGAAATGTCTATAGCTATAATGCTAATATTATTAATTTTGTATTTGTGTTGGAATCCTCAGTTAGGCAGAGAGAGATAGACTGGAATAAGTACTCTGCAAAAAGTGAAACTGAAAAGGAAATGGTAATGTGAGGAGAAGGGCGATCGAGAAGCACGAAAAGTGAAAAAGAGAGAGAAAGACGTTGGCCTTAGAAAACATAATCAACCTTTCAGTCACCGGAAAAATATTATTTTTTGCGTGCATGTTGATATTATTTTAATGCCAAGCCAAACGAGAAAGTAATTCGCTGACTTGCGGCACCGGAAATGAGAATCCCCCTGCTTCCCCCGAGGGACTTTTCTCCTCCGCTACGACCCCTCGTGTCCCTCTGCCGCCACTCCGACGGGCGCCAAATTGAGGCTGCCGCTCGCATATCGCTCGGCTCTGGATTGCCTGAGTGAACCCACGGGAGAAGTGGGAAGGGAGGGGCTGGGTGGAATGATTGCGAACTCCGAAAATAAAGAGGACGAGGGAGGGTCAAAAAGGGTGGAGAGTCCTCAAGAGGGAGACAGGGCGAAATCCGAAATATTCATATAAAGAAAGCGGAAGAGAGATGCAAGCCAATGAGAGAATGTCGCCTCCACTTTGAAGGTGCGGACTTGCTTATTGGTTTCACATTGCTTACAAATCTAAAATTTCCACTTAAAGGGAATCCCCCTTTCGAAATAATGTATCACTCCAGGGGATGAAAACCTTTAGAAAAGGATCAGGTAAGGGTCCAAATTTAAGGGATATTGGTCATCACACGGCGCTCGAGTGATTGAGCGGCAGAACAAGCAATCCCGGACGGCACACGGAGAGGGGAGTGGAGCGGTGGAATTCGCCGGTTTAAAATCCGATCTCATACACCAATTGGATCCCACGGCCGCCGAGGATAAATCACTCATCCATTTAATCAGCATCCCCGACCGTGTTTCGCCGAGAAATATATCGACGGGGAGGATGGTCCGCGTGGAGGTTGAGGGAGGGCGGGGAAAGCAAAATTAGACCATTAGACGCAGGAATGAGGGAAGAGGATTGGAGGGGTTTGAGCACCAGGGGCGTGGAGGGGGGGAGCTCCCACCCCGAGCCTTGATGAATGATAACCCCAATGTCATGGACAAGTGGTGGGGATAATCAACTGAACGAGACACAAGGCAAGAGTGAGTGTGGGCGTTGGGTCGGGGTGTGGTGACTGCAGAAGAGGAAGGGGAGGGGGTCTCTGGAGAGATAGACAAGGCGGGCAGGGAAAATCAAGGGATGGAGGCAGAGGGGGAAGGGGGGATAAGGAATGGGCCGTAATGATGGCGGTGGTGCTGCAGGTAAGGAGGCGGAGATTTTCTAGCGCAATGAATCAGAGAGGGCTATTGTCATAACGGTTGTAAAACAATAACTTAGGGAGGAGGACAGTCTTCTAAGGAACTCCGTTTAATTTAAGACACTGTTTTAGCCGTTACTTTGTGGAATTTTTTCATCGTATGGAAAGAAAGAAAATACTGCAATTCCACATTTACACTTTATTTAGAAGATGAACCTGAAGATGCCACGCAGTGGTGAAACCATGGTCGTCTAAATAAAGTGTAAATGTGGAATTGCCGTGTTTTCTTTCTTTCTATCCGTTTAATGTGTTCAAAGAAAACATAATTGCCATTCTAATCATAAAATGAAATTTTCCGTACAAGTAGAAAATTTACTCAAGGCCAGTTTCATTTTCAAAAACTACAAGAACTTGATAACAGCAATATGAATTACCGGAATCACAAATGCCGATGGCAGGTATACCGATTCTATATATGACATTGAAGTTGATGGGCTCGATTATGACACTATTCCTCACGGGGTCACTTTTTACAACTCAGCTTAAGGTGAGAACATTTAGAAAAACATTACTTTAGGCCTTCGTTACGATTTTAAGAAAACAGAGACTAAGGAGGAGAAAATTAGTTGGATTGCGAGCAAGAATTAACGCTGAGAGGGATTGAATTTGGATGAAAAGTTGGAATGAGGGGTAAATGGTATATACTTTGATGGATGATAATGAAAGCGAGTGTAGAAGTGGCAAAGGAAGGCTAATTTCTCTCCTCGATCCCTCCTTTCCCTCTTTTCTCCGCACAGAGGTTCGAATCATGTATTGCGTAAAGCAGCCGGGAAGAGAAAGAGGAGGGGGGTAGAAAGAGCAAAGTGAAAGGGTCGAAGAAGGGGGGAAGGAAAAGAAGAGGCGGCGTTTGGGAGTGGTGGGGAAGAGAGAAGCGCCTGAGTGTGTGTGGGTCGTGGCGTGTGAATGTGGGCGGTGAGGTAAGATAAATAGACTTGTATGGAAGAAGAAAGCCTTTATTCGAGGAGGAAGCCGACGGATTCATCTGTTTAATGCGTTACAGGGTGGCCGGAGATGGGTGGAGTGGGAAGCCGTCGACTCCAGGGGTATGGATCTATCGAGTGGCAAAGTAACGCGACATGGAGGCGTTATTCATTTTATTTGGGTTATCATTAATCATTAGACCATGCCGAGCGTTTTTCGGGGTCGCGTAAAATATTTTCCCTCGAAAGTGATGGCGTCTTTTGTATCAACCACGGTCCATTAGCGAATCCAACGCCATGTTACTTTAAGGAGAGGCCAAGAAATCATGATCGGAGGCATAAACACCATAAAAGTTGACCAACAAGCTTTTTTTCCAAATAATCTGGAAAATAACTTTTCACTTACAAGATCGTTGTCTCCTATTATTCAACCCTATCTTTTTGGACTTAATGATTTCAGGATTTAAGGTCAATTGTTCCTTGACTTCAAAACTGATTCCTTGTCGAAAGCTACTTTATGAAAGAATTGGGATCTAACATAACAAATTTTTACGGTGCGCTTAGTAATAAATGGTAAGACAATAATTAATATATGACCTTAAAAAAGTTTTAAAAATTTATCATAACTATTGGAAAGCCTGGGTCAACCTTAGATAAATTGTTACTCAAGTGAGAAACTGACACACGAGACAATTTTGTAAAATGAGCTGTAGACAATGAGATGGTCCACATCAGTTGAAATTATTTCATTATTTACGTAAAGATGCTTGAAAAACGACTCGATCAACATTACAAGATTCACAGTTTCAGGTAATTGTCAAAAAAATCTTGAATGTTTACAATAAAAACACGTTTACTAATTGGGAAGTAGCGCCATTTATTAAAGTAATCCATCCGGAGATGGGTTCGACAGATCTCTCTTATTTTCTACCTTATCTCCTCTTTTCTAATTTATAAGCTCTACAGATTCCAATTATCAGTTGATATAATAAATTTGTCACCTCCTTTTGCTAATAATTCCCCATTGATACTTTCATTAACACTATAAAAACGGTTGAGTGGTTGAATTAAATAAAGAACTAGTGGCTATGTTTGTTCGTGTATTTAAGGATTTATTTAAAGAGAAAAATCCAAGGGGAAGAGAGAACTGAGAGGTGGACGGAGGAAATGGAATGAGTTAAATAGAAGATACTATCCCCTTCGAGGGCAGGGTAATGGAGAGGGCGGGCGAGCGTGTTGAGGAAGGGAGTGGAGGGATGCGGGAAGGGTAAAGTTTAAATGAGGAGCGGGGTTTGCGAGCGCAGGGCCAGCAGCAGTGAAGGGAGGAAGGGGAGCTCCGGAAGAGAAAGGGATATGAGAGAGCGAAGGACAGCGGGGGAATGGGCGGCAAGACCCGCCCTCTTCCCCTCCCTACACGCCCCGAGCGATTGCATTCGAAATCGCCACCGGGCCACGCGGATATTAATCGTACGCGTGTTCTAATTAGGAGGACTGGAGGACAAATTACCCTTTCCAGCAGAACTCGCTCGCCGAGACCACTCCTCCCATACCCGCGTCAGCCACCTCCCTGAGGGAGCCCACCTTACCCTCAGCCTACCTACTTTCGGACGACGTTTCCCCTCACAGACTACACTTGCCACACACTGCCGTGGTCGACTACCGTGCAAGTAAGACTAACAGCAGGCGAGTCAAAAGGTCAAAGGTTCGAATCCCCTCCCACGACGTTGGAGACTGTTACGACGGAAAATGAGGTCACGTCGGGGAAACGACGCCCATGATACATTCCCTGGCCTTAGCTCTCTGAGGGTTTGACCATCGATCCCGACAGGTATTTGCAGCCGAAACTGTTCCATCAAAAAACAGAATCGGAGTTTGCATTTTTCTGTTTTATTTTATTTTTTGCAAACATTTTGGCTATCTATTTACTTCCTTTTTAAAGAAAACAGGCAAATATAAGTAATAATTAAAAATAATTTGTGCTTAATTCAATGAATTAGGCCATAAAATTCTAAAGAAGTTATTTAATAATCTCTTAAATCAAGCAGAAAAATAAATTGTTTTACTTATCCTCATCTACTGCATGTAAATTACGCCAAATACGTAGAAAATGTATAGCAGTAACTGGTTTAGAAAAGTATTAGATATAAAATTTACAAATAAAATAAAGTAAATTTTTCTTAATTGAATAATTGAATTACCAAATAACTACAATAATTTTGATAACAACAGACACACATAGCCTCGTAGGATCCTGTCAACGGATTTATCCCTATCAAGGTCGGAGCTATACACTCTACAATGGGGACAATCATCTAACTTCAAACGGCACTTTTATGTATTTTCTTACAGACTTAAATATATTATAATTAATCTACATTTGAATACTGAATTTGAATATTTCACCAAGACAACTGTATTGAATCGACGACGTGGTTGGTTAACGACACTTTCGGTTTTTACTCAAGTACGTTTTACTAGTTTCGATTCGTACGCAACTGGAGCTGTGACACTTTACCTCATAATTCAGATAAAGTTCATCCATCGGTTGTTTGAACCAGTAATCGAGTCAGAAGCAAAGCTGCAGCTTAAAAGATGGCTGTACTGTGAAATTATTTATTGATGACATTTTTCTTTTTTTTAGATTTACTTAGTTGCATAGGATGTATGGTTATCTATAAGTCTACAGAGGAACCATTTGGTTTATAAATGAAATCCCCGCGGTCGCTTTTCGTCCGTTGCCCTTCCTGAGGCGACTAGCCGTTGGCCAAAGAGGAACGTCACATACGTATGTACCCGTGTTGTGGTCACCAAGTGTGTGGAACGTTCACCTCTAAATCCGAGATTCTTGCGTGACAAGTCTGAAAAACATCGACTAAAACCGAGCTGCGGTATCAGGGTAGACAACAGGCATTCTGAGAAACCTCACTTAGAGCTGAAGGGGAGGGAGTGAGGCTATCAATCTGAGATTCACATTAGGATTATAGTTAAGTAAACTGAGGAACTTCTGATTCCCATTTAAACTACCCTTTTGTTTTATAATTTGCTCCCTAGATGCCTTTGATGCTCTAAGCGCCTGTGACTGTGATCAGTTTTGCCCTAGTTGTCGAACCAGCAGAGTTTGACCAAACCACGGCCACTGCAGAGGATGTCAGTCGGATTTTACGACAATAGGGTCAGTAGACGGGCACGTAACACAGCAGACTAATCACGCCAGCCGACTCTTCGATTCCAGATGTTCTTCCGAAGGAATATCCATGGAGTTCAATCAATAGCATCACACTTATACAGGCTCGGATAGAATTATGAGAGAAGGTGCTTACTTGTTCGATTCAAATAGGCAACAAATCCGCGGTCAAATTGAAACCGAACACGAGACGTGTTTTGGCATTCATTCCCGATGACCATCAACCCTTATTCTTGTCTCACGAAGAACATAATTTTTGCTGAAGAGATTTAATTTAGGACCTCGTATAAATATTAACAATAAACCTTAATTACAATAAGAAGCACAGTAAAGCATATCTGACTTGAGTATTTTGGTCCAGGAGTTGAAAATAAAATACGACATATATTTTTCAATTTTTTGCTATAGTAGGAAATGACAGTAGTGACTTGCTTAATCAGTCTCCTGGAAATCAGATGAATCATATTCGTGCCACTAACCCAATGCAATTCCAAATGGGCGAAATGAAGAGGAGTCCACTCCAAGGAGGACTTGTGGAAACCGCTTCGCTCGCCAGTTTGCCTGTGAACAGCGCCCTCACCGCAGAGCAGTCGACTTCGTTTTCTTCCTCAAATCCCGCTGACGCGAGGTGGCCAAAAATCATACCCTGCGGGAACAAGATATCCTCAATGGCGCTTTAAACGTGGGCTGCGGTCGACTATCGTGGTCAGGAACAGTAGCGCGGATCTCATGTAGGAGGATTAGGGAGAGTATGAGGGAGCAGCGAGGGGTTCCCACTTTCTCCCACTCCCGGGATTTAACTCTTGTGTCCGGCATTCCGCTTCCGCCGCCCCGCCCCAAAGGAGAAAATTGTTCTTCATAATCTGCATTAAGGGCCGTATCACCATCGGTTTATGTACGTAACCCCCTCCACAAAATCCTCTTCTCCCAAATTCCCTCCGGTTGGATTACCAGGGAGCGTTGGCAAGAGTCTCATTTCCCAAACGCGACGATAATGGTATTTGAGAGGTGAGCGAAAATCAGCCGCTTCCCTGACTCCACCAATACTCGCATCCATCCACATTCTCCCAGACCTTCCCCGCTCAGAATCGGTAGAATTTTCCCCTGAGACTATCTTCCTTCGCCCACGCTAACTCTGCCCACTTAATAATAACCTGATAAGAAGAATCGCCTCTGGAATGAAAAAAATCACTCTTAACAGATTACCACCGTATTATCTGAACTCAGTTCTCTCCTTTTTATTTGTCCTTTCTCTCTCTTCCCCACCCAAGCGTTCTAACCACCAGGTTTATAACCACTAAAAATGACCTGAGACATTTTGGCATCCCGGACAGACGGAAAGGAAGTCTTTTGCCTCGAATTTAGCCACAATTTTAGCGGAAAAGGTGGTCGAGTTCAACCAAAAAAACCGCAGTTATCGACCCAAAGGTCGGTTTGATAATTAAAGGTAAAGCATAGCCAGAGCTAAGTCTAACGGAATGTGAAATTCAGACACTGGGGCAGCCTTGGGGGCCAGTTTCTTTCCCTGTGTCACCTATAGCATACAGGAAAGAACTAATAGCCCACAGAGCATTCGTAAAGCCGAGAATGACCAGATGCAAGGCCGGGAGTCGACCCCGGGACTTTCAGTCGGAATCAAGCGCGCTACTCACTGGACCACGACGTCACTTTAAAGTTCAACATGCTTAAACATTAGGCAAAACTGAATTTTTGCTTAGATATTCGACTTCTTCATCAAAATATCAAAGGTTCCTGAAATTTCCGCACCGGAGTCTCCGCATTTTGGGGCCGCATCTTTGCGTACATAGGTATAATAACGTACAATCCCTGCCTAAAATACTATAGTTCCAATTTAAACTTATGTTACCTAAAAATGACGAAAAAATCATGTGATTGTTCCTGAACATGGTTCCGTTATCTCTAAAAATACACATTTTCATAGTACCACTTGCGTTAAATGTCTCATAATCGTATTTATAAAGTATTACAGGAGTCTATTACTTTCCTGAAACTGAAGGCAGCGAATATATGCTTCATGTAAGATGAAATCAGACTTATAATTCTTGCAGGGAATGTTTATTAAGACCCCTATGTACGTTTTTGGAACAATGGAACTTTAGATGCCGAAAAAATGGGAACGCTGGGGCAAGAATGCTGGGGATATCTTTGGTTATTCTCATTTGCTCTCTGCGATCTGTTCAAATGTACGCTGCAATATAAAATCCCGCTAGTTTTGATGTACCTTCTGCGATTGTATATTTTATAGCAAAAAAACCGCACGTCAATTGAAATTCATAGGCAACTTCGTGAAGTGCCTAGAGACGGAATATTGAATGAAGCAGTGGTACAATCAGTTTAAAAATGGCCCTACCACCACGCTAGGCTGAAACGTAAGTTACTTTCTGTTCGTACCTCATTTATTATTTATGTATTTTTATCCTAGAAGTCCCTCGGAAATTGGTCACATCCATGCTTCTTTTAATTGTGATCCTCATAAGGGGATGTCCAATCAATTTCTTCTCTTATTCTTGTGAGTTTCCGCTATAAGCTTCTCTCTCCATCCCCTGTTCAATATATTTCTTCATTTGTTACTTCATCCATCCATTTGACTTTCATCACTCTTCTACATGTATATCACTACATTCCCATCGCCTCCAATCTTCTTTTCTCCGTCATTCCTATCACACAAGTTTTTAATCAGTACAAAAGCGGACTCCGTATATAACTCTAAATGAATCGTTATCTTATAATGCTAGTACATAATCCCGTTACTCTTTGCTTCTTCTGATAAAAAACCTTCTTTTCCACTCTTATTCTTCTTGCTTCTACCATTAGTAAGAATCCTGCATGCTAAACAAATGTTTCTGGACTTTTTCCAGAAATGAGAGACTATTTCCACTGTAGACCATTACCTTATATTTCATTTTGTGCTGGTTAATTTATTTTTAATCTTTAGGTGGTACTTCTTCGGCCTTTCACCATGCTGTTTAGTATTCAAGTAATTCCCAAATTCTTCTCTGTAAGTACATCTATGTTGTCTGCATATTTTATAAGCACTCAATCAGGCGTACAGATACTTTCTCCTGGAGTTTGTAGACCGCATTTATCTCTTCCTTCATCCCGTTATACCCGACTCAACCTACCATTACATTAAGTATCTTGGCCTAGTGCTGTCTTATCTCCATCTTTAATTTGCTTCTTACCTGCTTTCACCATATTTTACTACTCTATACAAAGCAGGTATTAATTTTCAGTCATTTTAGCGTGCTTCAATTCCTTTTTGAGCGCGTAGCATCATATCAGAGTCTATTTTTGAATAAAGAGTCGTCGAATACTTCCTCCAGATCAAGAAATGCAACATGACTGATTAATACATTGATATTTTTGCATTCTTTTCTCTACTGTGATTTAGAGAGCTAAAATAACTTTTATTTACCGTTCACTTTATTAAAATACATGAACGCACATTTAAATGTTGGTCTTTAAGCACACTCTCCCTTTCTCTCATTCAGTCTTTGGTATATTTGCCTTTGGTATATTCAGTCTTTGATATATTTCAGTATTTGGTTCTTGCAAGAGTCTTCAAAGATTGAATCGTCAGGCACATTTTTCAAAATATTTTATATGTTTATGCCTTTTGTGGCATAAGAACCAATAATATTCATCATTTTTAAATTATTTACTCCATTTTCGCCCCAGACAGATCAAATATTTGCCGAATTTTTCTCTCCAAGTTCTTTCACGAGATTTTCCACCACCTTCATTTGTATTGACATTTAAAAATATTTCATTCCGGCGTCTAATTAACGGTGAAAACTCACTATAGTTCACAATTCAGAGAACATTTAAGAATAACTTTGGACTCACCTGTCAAGAGAATTCAGTAATTACATTGCGGATAATTGGGAAGATGCACATGAGTGAAGTTAATCACTCGGCGAATGGTACTTTTAATTATACGATTTACTTCAAGAATTAATCAGAGCTGAAGAACATATTGGGCAGCAATGTAAGAAAAGAATTTATAGTATATCGCTATTTCACATACTTTTTCATAAACAGAAGTATAAAAAGAAAAGTCGCAAAACTCAACATCTATTTAGTGGAAAATGTGAATAAATGCTGTAATTATTATAAAACTCAAAGGTACTGTTCATTCATGCGAACGAACAATGTCACGCATAGCCACAGCGAGCCCACAGATCGAGAAACCGCCCTGAATGCATCATCCCCAAAAGCAGGGGCACCCCACCACCTGAGGAGATGACGTATCCTGGTTCCATTGATTGCTCTGCGCAGTCTGCCTCTTGGTGTTTTCTCCCGCGACAGTTCTGTTCCAGCATCCGCAATTAAGATAGTAAAGCATACGCACCATGAAATTGGCGCGCAAACTGCAGGTCTCAGAGAGAGAGAGAGAGAGAGAGAGAGAGAGAGAGAGAGAGAGAGAGAGAGAGAGAGAGAGAGAGAGAGAGAGAGAGATAGATAGATTGGGGTCGGGTTGAGTACTGAGAACTAGAGTAAGAGAACTCAGCTATTAAAATATTTGGTCTGGAAATTCATTAAGACCTTCCTTCGTGTATTGATTAATATTCGGATGTCAAATGCACAGCTCGAATTTTCCTGCGTCTACTAAAAAAACTCGCCGCAGGTGGCTGCAAATAACTTTCAGTAAGATATGGCAATTACCTTCGTCAAACAAATTCAGCACTTATTTATCCTGCTTTAAAGTTCTTAGTAAATGTCCAAATGCACTTCTTGAATTGAAGTGAATATATATTATTATTAGGTAATCAGCCGATTAAGGTAGGTTTGAATGGATACTCCTGCCAAATAAGTATCTTGTCTCTCCTAACAAAGCACAATCTAACATCCTACTCTACAACAAGCACCTCTTTATCCCCGCATATTTCCTTCCTCCCTTCTTCCATCCAACATATTTTTCCTGCTCCTGCGCCTTCCTCGTTTGCCTGACATTTTCCTCTCTAACGCAGTCCTCAACATCCCAATGCCGATCAATATACTTTTCATCCATCTTTCCTCTCTGCTTATGATTTCTCCCAACAATCCCCTCTCCTTCCTCACAATATCAAGCTCATTCTCATTTGTTTAAGTGCACATACAATTCGAGGATAATAGAAATAAAATTTCACTGTTTTTGGAAATGCGTGTTTTTTTAAATATTTTTCCTCGTACAAGCATAAAGATTTCTGTTTTTCATGGTGACTTTCACAAAGAGAACACAACATATATTAGACATATTATGCAACATACAGGTGTTAGTATAAAATTTGAAAAAAATACATGTGAACGAACGCTCTTCAAGCTACGTAAATCAAATCCTTAAAGAGAGATTTTTTCCTATCTCCAAAGGGGTAATATGTAGCAAAACTTTTCCCCAAACCTATTCCTCCCTCCTCCACCCCTAATACACGCCACCACCGTTGACCCAAAAGATCTCTCCATCATCGCACCACGTCCTCTTCTCTCCGTTTCAGCAAACCCTTTTACACCGATCTTCCTTTCCCTCTTTTCCCCGCTTTCCATGCCAATCGCCCTCTCTTTCCCAAGTTACGTCCTTCAGCTCCTTCAACCCTTCACTCGATCATTTTCACACTCCTGCGTGACAAATAAGGAAGAAATTTCAGTCAAAAGTCCTTGCACCTGCTACATAGCATTGAAACATGAACTTGTTTCGCAGCTGCGCCCGCCATGTCTCCTTGGGCATAATGAAAGCGGTATGACGAGACAGATGGAATGTCAACTTTTCCATCGACGAAATTGAGTTCATTTTTGCGTTCCATTGCGCTTCCAACCCCCTCTCCTCTTTTTACTCCCCCTTTGCTCGATTCCCCCCGCCCATCCTCCTATTCTGTCGCAATTTCCGTGAGAGGTGTCTTTTAACTGACAACTGTCGCGGGCGCAGAAGGAGTTCCTTTTGTCATTCGAAGACGTTTCTCCGAGTCCATTCTACATTCAATGAGTTCCTTTCGTACAGGTGAAGTGTTATCTTTTACCTATATCCTTTAATCACGTCCAAAAATACAGTAGTCACCAAATAATTATTCATTTTATGAAATTTAATTTATAAAGCATAAAAACGTACATGCAGCTATTTAATAAATTATGAGGAGGTTTATTGCTTGTTTGAAATTACGTTACAAGCGAGAGGTGTATGTTGTATCTACCAGGTTAAACAAATTGTCAAAACCTAATTCTGCAATAAATGAAGGACTAGAATAAATAATTATAATTTATTCCTCACGTGTGAATTTGAGTCGTAACGGTTAGGAAATTATTGCACTACCTTAGTAGGAAAGTAAATTTTAATTTGAGTGTGGAGAAAACGGTGGTCAGATGAGGTTATTGAGTTATATACATACTTAGGTGGTCTGAAACGTTTCCAACCTAACGAAGATGCAAGACATTTTTTCTGAAATATTCTCAATCGGAAACTTTTCAGACCACCTTTGTATTTAAAGGAAGTAGACCTATCTTTTTTCTATTAGCATGATTTTAATTATATGATTCAATGATATTTCATATAAGCATGTAAATAGTCAGTTGCCAGTCAAAAGGGCTAAAGTTGATACCATAAGGATTTCTACGGGATTTTTTTTACTTCCAGTGTATATTTTTACTTTATCTACTGTCCATTTTCATTAAACCGAATCGAACGTTTTCTACCAAAAAAGCGGAATTTTACTTCTTTTTGAAAGAAAGAATCTTACCGATGTTCCTATATAAATTTTAAACTCATATTCATTCTCGGTAGGCTGAAATAATACTATATTATTTTTTAATTTACTGAAATTAAATCCTTTTTCATTTAATGTGCACATTAATACCTTAAAAAAATATTTCCGTTTTTATTTCTGGGATTCCCAAGCAAACCTGGTTAAGAGATTCTTAATAAAAAGACACGATATAAATTTTTGCAAAAAGCGATCCTTTTCGGAACATATAAAAATCAAAAGACCTACACCAAAATTGCTTAGCGTACGTTTTGTTTTTTCCCGTTACTTTCCGCTTCCTGGGCTCAAGATAAAAATGCTCAATTTATTCCCTCATTCGAAAGCAGTTCGGACACGTTCTGCCCCCTTTTCTCATCAACCCATACTTTCCCATTTTTTTGAAGCTCGAAATATGAACTCCACCCGTTCTTTAATATCCTCCAACCTCACCCACGCACATGCAAGCGCATGGTAAACATGTGACGGTGCTGCGCGCATTACTGTAAAATAGTGACTCTAGCGGTCGGCTAACTGACGTCGCGTCGACTGCTTTGCATGAGACTCGCACAGAAATCCAGACGCTCTCCGCCGTCAACTGAGAGAAGCCTTCCCCCCCACTCCACCTCGCTCCCTAATGCCCGACTCTCCCTCCCCACCAACCAACCCCACCTTCTATCTCCCACTCAATGGCCTGGGCGACGTGAGATCCGCGCCCTCATCTATATGCATTTGCATATATGAGTCCTATGAACGTATGAAGTACCAAAAAATATATTTATGGTTTCACGGACAGGTCGTACCTTGCACGCTCCAGCTGGACGATGAAGAGGTATACACAAATAAAGCTAAGAACATGCAGATACGGATGGAGAAAAACTCTGTCAAAACCACCGACCCAAACCAGCAAAAGCGATAGTTTAAGTTTTAGCAAAAAATACCTTGCCGTAATTTATTCGTGAATCGGTGCTACACCATTTGCATCAAGCATGCCAATTATTGACCCTTTCTGTCCCAAAATCAATATGTTTTAAAAAGGTCTCGGCAAAATTGGTGAAATTTTGCTTAATCCCACGCATCCTGATCATGTTTTACCAAATATTGTGTAACAATCAATACTTTTAGATTTTCACAAATTATTGCACATGCAGCAAGAAATGCAAAACCAACTACCTAAATCTTTAAAACTTTCGAGCCTTTTGAGATTAATCAAGAGAAAGCACTTCGGCCACATTTTAAAATTATCAAATACCTAATCTCCCATTATAAATAACGCTCGATACCCACAGATAAGGAGGATTTATTTTTTAAGATCTAATGACGTGGTTATGTTCTGAAATATATTTTACGCAAATCACTTTTATCTGGTTACACCTGCTTACCTGCTTTACCCATTATTAGTTACCAATAATTAAAACATTTTCAGGAAAATCAATTCTCAAACTCTTGATAAAAATAAACCTTAGGCCTTTCCGGAAGACTAGTTAATGAAAAATACTAGTTTTTAAAAAGTCATGTGTTTCCCACATTTTTATAAGAGATATATCCTGTTACGAAATTTATCAGTCAACACACCTCCCAGTGATATACCTCTGCCTGCCACGATAACTTAAAAATATGTTGAATTGGTGACATCATTCCATATTTATATGTTAAGCTAATGAATATTCTCCTTAATGTAATCTGTAAATTTGCGTGCTTGAAGCCATGCCATGAATCCATTCAAACAAAAGTTCTGCCTCCACATTCAAAAAAGTGTATATATTAACCAAGAGTGTATCACTGCTAACACAGTCGCTGTTTTAGTTACAAAGGAACTAAATTTGAATGCAACTCCGAAGAAGCAAATTTACATTGCTATTGTAGTTTTGGTGTCTCTTCTTCTACAAAAAGAGGGCATGAAAATATATTTTTCGTTTAGTTGATAAATGGATCAACGAGTCAATTCTTTAAAACATGAGTTTAACTAAATTTGATCGGTCACCTAGCTCACCGGTTAAAGTACTACAAATCCCATTTTCAGATGGTGAGCGAGAGTAAAAATAATGGGGTTTTCGTGGTCCGCCAGTCTGAAGCTTCGGACAGATAAGAAGATAAAGTGTAGATGTTGGCGCTCATTGTCCCGCGCCTTCCTTTTCCTCCTATCTTCTTATTTTCATTGCATCCATTCCGACTGCCACCTGTTCCTCTCTCCCTCTGCTCTTTCCACCCACCCCCACTCCCGCCCGCCATTCCCTTCTCCATTTCCTTCCTTGCCGTCGTCACAATTTACTCTCTGTTTTTAGGCGGGACTGCCTTCTTTTCGAAGCCAACGCCGCCACCCATCTGTCGGCGGTACCCAAATGATACCCTTCAACAGACTTCTGCCCACCGCATCTTCCATCCTTCACTCGCGCCCTCTTCTCCCATTGCTTATTAATTAGAAACCAACCGCTCCTGTTATCATATTAAATAGAAATAGGCAAGCGAGTCTCCGCCCTCCCCTCTACCCGCCCGGCTTTGGTATCGCGGCCCAATGCCCTTTGGCCCCACGGTACCAGGGCCCGCTAGCCCTTCACTTCGCTTCATTTACGCCACCCCTCCCTCTACCTCCGTCCACCTTCTTCCCGCGACCCACTGCTCGGGTTCCTCGCCTCGAGAAATCCATTACGCAAACTAAATTTCACGCAGGACGACGCAGTCTTCACCCATGACAGTTCTTCCTATCAAATGTCCATTGAATAAAAGTACTTACTATTTTCTTATAATTTCCAAACCCCGGTGGGACTCCTTAACACACCATTCAGCGCCTATTATCTTAGATTGAGATTGAAAACAATTAACATCTTTTGCAGTGAAACTATGGAAATTATTCCACTTGACAACGATATCGTTCTCGATGGGACAGTGAGTAATCTGCTACTCCGATCGCTGAGAGAACCGCGTTTACTCTAGTCGTAATAACACTCAAAATTTCGCAAATCAACTTTCCAGATATGACCTTGTAATAAAGGGTAAAATCGCCGTGAGGTTGGGAAAGAAACTGATTTAACCGCAATGAATATACAAGTAATCGAGACGATATTGCACTCTGTTAAGATGCAAAAGCACCGTATGAAAATTTGTCGACGGAGGCAAGGAAAAGAAATGAATCTCAGTGGGCTTATATATATATATATATATATATATACTATATATATCAGTGGGCTTTGTACTTGTGCACTCTATATGTGAGATATATTGAGAACCAGTTTTCTTCTCCCTTCTTGTGAAGCGTTTATCACATCGCGTAGAACGATTCCAGGATACTTTAGGTTCGGGTTCAGCCACAATGCACCAATGTAGAATAAGCAATTTCACTGGAAAATTAACATTTTAATATTTTTAGCCTTCGGTTAGGATTATCGTAGGAGATCAAAACACCAATGGCAACTGTAAACCGATAATATTATTTCTTTAGCCTACTGATACCATTTTTTGACACGTTCATGACTAAAATACGACCTTTCAAGCTTGGTAAACTGCCCCATGGGTTATCATAGGCCAATCATACAGAATTTTGCACGAAAAAATAATATCGTGTACGTAAGAGAGAATAATATTTTTTATTATTTTCCTCTGGAATACTGAGGCAGAGATACGATATCTCAGAAGTATGTTGTAAAAATGTGGATTTTTAAAAAAGATAAAGACCTTTATTTTTAAATAAAAATTTACAATAAATAAATTAATTCCAAATTCTAAATTTTACACCAACAACTCTACGAATCCCGGTCAAGACGAATGATTTATAGACTCTGAAGTTGATAGATTCAAATTGTGAAACATTAAAATCTTACTCACGGATTTTTTAATCGAATATCTGTAGTGAATATTATTATTTACAAGGAAGGTTTACTGATGAATTGTTATTCTTGGTATTCTTCCGGTTTAAGTAGGTAGATTGACATAGTCTTAACATGATACATCTCCTTGCCTCTCCTAAAAAAAACTCAATGTTACAATCTAAATTACAATAAACCCCTTATAAATTGCCATTTCCCTTGCATGCTTCTTTCCTCCCTTCATTCCGTCTAACAACCGTATCCTATTAACCAACCTTCCTCGTTTGTCTACCATTTTTCCCTCCATCTGAGTTTTCAACATCCCATTGCCAAATACAACGCTCTGCATTAACCTTTCCTGCCTCCTTTGGATTTCTCCCAACAAACCCCTCTCCTCCCTCACAATGTCTGGCACTTTCATATTTCTTTCCTTTTCTATCCATTTATCCTTTTCCGTCATTCTCCTCACCCAGATTTCAAAAGTCTCTAATCCACGCCTAAAATCTTACTCCAATGATGATATTTCCGCGGCGAACACAACTACGATCCATATTGACATTTTAACGAACCTTTTCTTCGCTTCCTTACTCAACGTCCCTCACATCAACTCCCTCCTTTCTGTCAAAGCTTCTTTCTCTCACAAAAGGTTTTTCCTTAATTCCCTACTACTTTGACAATTGTGGTCCTAAACACTTCCGAAGTAAACCCTTCCACCTACTCTAGTTGATGGAATCTAGCTTTAATGTTTTATTTTACTTTACTTATTCTCTTAACCAGGCTTCCGTACCGTCGTCCTACTTCTCCCACCAACCTTTCGCTCTACTTCTATCCCGTCTGAGGTTTTCATTCAACTCCTTATCTAAGTCGCCTTACCTAACCTAACCTTACCTTAATCCTCTTTTACCTAATTCGTTATTTATATTCTTCAATTTCCTTCCTTCCCTATCGCTTATCTTTCTATTAGTCTTGTTTATGTTTCGTGATTTCCTTGTCATTTTCTCTTAATCTTTCTCTACTTTCGTTTGAAGTGTTCACTATCCTTATTTGAACCCAGCTCTCTTCCCTCACTCATAATATTTTCCGGAACTTTGATACTCCTTTCTTTTCGTTCCGATTTATTCTTCTATATTTTATTTCTCTGTTTATTCTCATGAATATGACGCATCCATTCATTAGTATTAAATAATGAACTGATTCTGCATCATTCAGTTTTCTATCATCTCCCATAATTGCAACCAGTATTTATTTAATTAGTATAAGTGAGGAAATACATTACTCGCTAATTAAAACCCATTGGAAGACTATAATTTAGAAATTAAGGAAAGGAGAACATTTTCTCACTCTGTACTACACAAATGGATTCTCAGCAATTTCTGGTATAAAAAAAACTATAGTTTGAGAGAAGTTTTTCTTCCCCAGAGTTACAATTTGAATTTGAACCGGAGGCACTATGGTCAGCAACAGTAGTCTACCTATTTGGTGGCGAACAAAACCGAGATAGATATCAAGAAATATATACAGGGTTCGTCCGGAAAATAAGTGTACTGAGCCCAGGAAAAAAATTTTATTACACTTTTACATATCTTAAGCTAATATTCCTCAAAATAGGACCCTTGTGAGTCGATACAATTGTTCCAGCGGCGTTCCCATTCCTGGAACGCTCCCGCGAAGGCATCATCGGGAACCTCTCGAAGACACGTCGTCACGGCCTCCTTAACGGCGTCCAAAGTCCCGTATCGCGTTCCTTTCAAACTCCTCTTTATCTTCGGGAACAGAAAGAAGTCCGGTGGTGCTAAGTCCGGGCTGTAGGGCGGGTGCGGCAGCGTTGCCACGCCGTGCTTGGCCAAGAAGTCCGACACGACAAGCGCGGTGTGAGACGGCGCATTGTCGTGAAGCAGCCGCTAGATGTTTTTGTTCGCTGACCGGACGCGGGCGACTCGTTTTCGAAGCCTGTCGAGCACTTGGACGTAAAATGCAGCATTTACAGTTTGTCGTTCAGGTGCAAATTCGTAGTGGACGACTCCCCTTTTGTCAAAAAAACTTATTTGTCAATACACTTATTTTCCGGACGAACCCTGTACTATTATGCAGCTCCTATTTTTCCATTACCTTGTAATTGGTAGCAAATACTTTTGAAGTGATTAGCGACAACAACTCAAGAAATATTATTTTAACTGTTTTAAAAAGACCACTTGATTAGTTCTGAGGATCAAAAGGAAAGAACACGTGAAAAATATAAATAGTAATTCCATGTTGAAGGTACAAACTGCAGTTACTAAATTTAACATGAAAGTGTTACACCATGTATATTGTGATTTTTGAATTAAAAGAGCAGTTAGATTAACTCAAGCTTTGAAACATGCAATAATCACGGCATGTTGACTGGGTAGGACAGGGAAAGAGGATTTGCTTTGCTTAGTTGATAAAGCGCTTGCCGGAGGGTCACGATTGATGTTTCTGGAAGATTCCAGCTACACCTGACATTTGTGTATTTATGCGAAGAAAAACCCAAGGAGACACTGCAGCAAGAGGTAGTTTAAACCGATACCCACAGTGCATCGGTTTTGTCTCTTTCACAGTTTCTCTTTCCTCGCCCTTCCGCCCACGCTCTCATTTTCGCGCCTCCTGGCTCCCATTGCCAACTCGCACATGCCCCATTGCCCTTATCTCCTTTCCCACCCCGATTTCAACCTCACACCCCTACACCGCTCCCATGCCACTCCACTTCGCCTATTCATAATTCAAACCTTTCCCTCCAGAAAAGTCGTTCTCGCCCTCGCGAGAGATATGATGCAAAAAAATCGACCACCGTGGAAAACACGGCGCCGCAGATCCCCAGTGGCTCTCTTATTTTTTCCGTATCTCGAACGTCTCCATCCCGTACTCGATACAACCTCTGCCCTCCGTCTCCACCCTAAGATCTCACCAACGGCTGATTCAGTGAAACCTTCTCTGTTGCACATTCGTAATCTCTTTCCGTTTCAAATTCATGCATACAACTAGTCTTTAAATAAATCTAACTCCTATATTTCTTGGCCTTCTAAACATTAAGTGTTCGACAAGTTAACAATTGGATTTGCTGGTGGTCCTTTCTTTATGATAGTCAAAATAGAAGAACTATCAAATAAATATTTTGTACCTCCAAACAAAACCCAATCCAGCAACCTAAACTACATCAGGTCCCTCTTCTTCTCTGTGTACTTCTTTCCTCCCTTCATCCCGTCCACACGGCCCTATCCTGTTCCTGCCATTACCTCGCTTGCCCAACATTCTCCCCTCTATTAGCTCCTTCAACATTCCACTACCGCTCAATACGCCTTTCATCCATTTTTCCTGCCTCCATAGGATTTCTCTCAACAAACCCCTCTCCTCAATCACCATCTCCAGTACTTCCTCATTTGTTTTCCTTTCGGTCCACTTCACCTTCTCCATTCTTCTCCACACCCACATTTCAAAAGCCTCCAATCTACGTCTATCCTCCTTCTTCACTGACCACATTTCCGCGTCATACATAGCTACGCTCCATATCAGAGTTTTTACGAGTCTTGTCTTAACTTCTCTACTCAACGTCCCTGTCTACACCCTCCTCCTTAAGAAAGCCTCCTTACCTAGCGCAATTCTTCTCCTTATGTCCCTACCACTTTGACCGTATTGGTCCAAAACACTTCCGAGATATATAAACTGCTCTACCTGCTCTATTTTTTCCCCGCCTATTTTAATATTTAGCTTAGCCTTTTTCTTTCTGGAAAATCGCATAACCTTTGTTTTATTAATATTGATTCTCATCCCATATTTATCGCACTGAACCTCCAATTCACTCAGCAATGCTTGCAACCCCTTGGCTGACTGAGCAACTAATGCTTGGTCATCAGCAAACCTAACCGATTTAAAGAATGACCCTCCGACTTTCATTCCTACCTCCAGTTCTTCCCATGCTTCTTTAATCATTTCCTCTACATATACGTTGAACAGTACCGGTGACAATGGGAATCCCTGCCTTACACCCCTTCCTAACACGGCCCATCCGGACCCTCCGTTCCCCACTCGCATATGAGCATTCTGAGACATGCACAGGTTGCGGATCAGTCTCCTGTCCCTCCAATCCATTCCTATTTTCTGCAATACACGCATTAATTTTTCCCAATTCACTCTATCAAATGCTTTTTCGAACAACTTTAGCTGCGTGGGATATCAAACGTATTGTTCTGTAATCTTCACATGATATAGCCTCTACCTATTTTGGAATAGGAACTAACACTGATCCCACAAAATCTTCCGGCCAGATTCCTACCTCATAGATACTACGAATCAATCCATATGGAGTCTACTTTCCACATTTTTCTAAACATTTCAAAAGTTCCACAAGAATTTTGTCAACCCCCACGGCCTTATTTGCTTTCATCTCATTTCATGCCCTTTCTATTTCATCGTCGAATATGCCATCTTCTTTGTCTATGCTCCTTTTTTTTGTCTAACCTTGTCGGTATAATTTCTCTACCATACAGTGTTTCTATATATTCCTTCCATCTCTCTTGGATTTTTTCTCGTTCAACAATTATCTTACCCCGCTTATCTCTAACTGTTAGCAGAGATCTTACCTTCTTATTTCCGATGATAATTTAACATTGCTGTAAAGCGCACCAATTTCACCCTTCCTCTGTAAACTTTCCATATCCTCGCATTGTGTTTTCCACCATTCTTCTGTTGCTTTATTTATGGCCCTTTTGAATTTATTGTTTAACTCTTTGTACCAATTCATGCCATATAATACTACAATGCCTCTAAAGACTTTTAAGTACATCCCTTTTGCGTCGACACACTGTTTACAGCGACTTTTTTTCGACTCGAAAGCATCCAGATAGGCAGATTTCGGAAGGTCTTTAAGGTTACGTTTGCAAGCTTTATTTACGCCACTCAGTGTCTCATGGTGGTATCCTTTGAGGGAGGATTTTATTTTTGGGAGTCGGGTCGGGTGCCAAGTTGGGGAATCGTCGCGATGCCGTTGCAAGTCTTCGCAAGCAGACACTCGCCCATTCTTTTGTTCGTTCGTCATGATCATCGGGATGAGTTTAGTGCATATATTTCGCATCGTCAAATCAACAGCGTTAATGGCATGCACTGTCATCGTATCAATACCAATACGATCTGTAAAAAGGCGCACACTTAACTCACGTTCTGGATTCAGCACATCACGCACACGATAGAAATAAATTGTTATCGATACATTTTTAAAAAAACTTCTATGTATTCCCAATCAGCGATAAATGTGCAGCATAAAAATATTGTGATTTTTCTTCTACATTTGTCCAAGTTAAGTGTAAGTAGGGTATATTAGAGGATTTATGCGTATCTGGTTAACACTATCGATGTTTTTTACCCGCTTAATCACTGAAAATTGATATCTAAAATAGAAAACCAAATTAGGAATAGAGTAACCAAGACATAATCATAGAAACATAGAATCTTATAAGAAAATCTGTTATTTATAAATTGGTAAACGTTGAATTTATCGGACGTATCATGAGAAACGACGATTAACTCATTCATTGTCTGCATGGCTGAATGCCGCGTGGCTATACTTTAAAAAAAAATTCATTTTTATATGGCATAGTGCAGAAGGTAGAATATGAACTTTGAAAGGCAAGAACTGAACATAACGGAAATATTGCATTAGGAAAAGCTTCTTATCAGGGTGGGATATCAAAAAATTATGAAACTCTATAAAGAAGCAGCGGTGCGCTAATTCTGGTCGATATATACGTACACGTACGTATAATCTTTGCAGAGGTTAGGTCACTTCTCACTGGTCAATCGCCCAAGCTTGGCCCACGGATTCCTTGATTAATGCGCCCTCTGCCTAGACTTCTCCATGATTTTGGTTTCCATATGTTGCTGAGAGTAAATCCGTGGTCTCTTTTGAAATTGTTTTCCTCCATCCGTATCTCAATTCTCAATTACCTCCTTTTTCACTCTGACCGTTGCATAAATTGGAAGCATCTTTTTTTCGGGAGTGACTTTTGCAATGATGTTGAAAGTGCCCCATTGCCCCATCGTACAATGGTAGGCGATATCTTGTAAATAAAATTAGAGAGATTCAATGCAGAGCAGAAAGATTTAAGATGTCATTTTTTTAAACGAACGATAAGTGATCAGAATAACATTGTCCTACCGCGGAATATTCGGGTCAAAATTGGTCTAGTAGGTATTCACCCCCTGCCATACCCCATATGTATGGGGTATGGCAGGGCATACCCTGGGTTGCAGGGTACCAAAAATAAAATAAAATACAAAAATACAAGAAAATACAAGGTATATGAGCTCGCAGGGTACTAAGTGAAACTAATACTAATAGTTGGCTGGGCGCCAGAGCAATGTTCTTTTGTCCCATGCCATGGTCCATGTTGAAAGTTCGGCCTATTTATCCAGCCGCCGAAGTCAGAGATGTGTCTGATGCTCCTTCAGGTCTTTGTTGATTCGTCTCATCCACACAAATTTCACCACATTACAATGGGATTCGGTAGACCCCAAAGGTCATGAAGCCGATGTAATCCTTCGATCTCTCCAGTTCTCGTAGTTTTGCTTTTAAATGGACTCGTTATCGTACGAGTCCATTTAAAAGCTCGTACCTGCTCAGAAAGTGAGTCGCCACATAAACCCGGCAACTAACTTTCCACTTTCTTCTCATGACTCTTTTTTCGACGTTTGGCGGACCTTATCGGGGACAATGAGACGTGACGCTCACTGTACTCGTGGGACGGAATGTGTTCTTGAGGTATTTGGTTTTTCTTGGATAGACCCTATTCATCTGCTATTCCCTTGGCCCAATGTGCCAGCGTGGATAGAACCGCTTCTTTTTGGCATGGATGATGATGGCTGTGGCCATTTAGGTAGAAATTTGGGTTGGCCTGCGATAGACACTATGCCCAAATCTTCCTTATGACAGACCAGAATGTCGTGGAATTGAATATGACCATTTTTTTCTCCTTCTTCGTAGTGAACTTGATATTTATATGCTGCCTATTCAAGCGATCCTGGAAGATTTAAGGTGTCCATTCTATGAGGCAAAAATAAAAATATCTTTTTCAGGTAATGATAGAAGCCTTTTGGCCTTTGGGGTGCCGTAGCCAGGGGTCTTGTCCGGGAACCCAGCCCACTAGAAATTCGGAGGAGAATTCACCATGAACATAGACCGAGTAATGATCAGCTCCTTCATTAATAATATGTGTATTGAAAGGAATGTGAGAAGAAAAACTACAGAGAGGAAAACGCCATGTAAGGAAAAATTCAGACATGACATTCAGAGAGACACAGAAAACAGGGAGATCATATGATTGAAGAACCAAGAATAGAACTGCGCTGCGCTAGTCTAATGACTGCATTGATCATGTCCATCAACTGTATTTGATTAACCAAAAATGTATTAACAAACCGAACGGTATTAAGGTTAATCTTGGAAGATGACATTAAGTGTTTGAAACCCGGGTCGTGAATAAATCTCTATTCAAGTGAAATTTGCATAATTTGTCTCCTTCCTATCAAAAATGTATTGATACAATCCTCCATTTTAATAATACTAGTCTGGATCACGTATTTTTATCATTGTATATGATAGCTGTTTTTACCATAAAAGCAATTAATTGCGGTATGTTTCATCGTAGTTGAATTTCACCGTTATATTTGGCTAAGGGTTTCCAGATGAGAAGGAGCTGTACTAAGAGGAAACCGATGGGAAACTATATGCGAGTAGATTGACTTCATTAACTGGTTGCATGAGTCAAAATATTCTTAAGAGCATACAATTTAATTAAATTTGGTGCAAAGAACGATTTTATGTCAGCACATGATACACACTTCTGGTATGAAAAAAACGACATGATTTTATCAATAGCTCTTTCGTCAAATTAGGCACGGTCATTCTGGGCAACGTGCATGTCATTTCGAAACGTTAGAAACATTTTAATAAAATATTCCATCTCGCACTATGTTTTGACATCAGTCTGACAAGCAAGGATCGCCGTAGCTAAATTAGCTTAGCAAAATGAGAAATAGAAGTATACTTTGAAACAACATCAATCTCACAATCCTGCCCATATAGCGATATGCAGTTCCTCTCCCAAGGCCGATCCCAGCAGACAGATTGGCAAACATCCTCTCCCTCCGGCGATCTAATTAGGGAGTCCGTCGATGAGTGAGAGAGGGCGGGAGGAAACAAAAGGATCGCAAAGAGAAATTAAATATCTCATTTCAGCCTTCGCCCTATTGCTTATGCATGCCTCCGGAGCATGCTCATCGCGCGGTCGGCCCGTTGCCCCTCATTTGGGCCCCGCCGCCGGCGTCTCATTCCCTTCCCCCCCTCGAAAACCCCTCTCCACCCGTAGGAACCCATCGTGACGTTTAATGAATGCTCCTGGGTGGGCGTGCATCGCTCGGGGGACGGGTAGGGCGGGTGGGTGGGGGCAGAGGTGGATTTAGGCGGGGGTTGGTTGGCCCGACGAGGGATGTGGCGAAATCTGGGTCATCTAGGCACCCGTCAAAAGGCTTTTTTATACGCGATCTTGCACTTCGCCCGGCACATGTGCCCACACACGCCCGCGTCCCTCGGCCTTCCCTTCCCCATCCCTCTCCCGATGTTCCGGACGACGCACCCCTCCCCAAGCCCCCAGGCGCACCCTCGAATAAACGCGAACCTCCCCCCCCCCCCCGAGGGCACACACAAGGCAGACACTACGCTCTTTCCATTATCACTCCCTCGCGATAACCGCCCTCCACGGCAGCGCTTCCGCGATTCCCGTCGACGCCTTATCGCTTTCGCAGGGCTCTTTATAGCTTTTCGATCTCGCTTGCTTCCTCGCTCCACACTCTACAGAGGTGAACGGCAAATGAATATTGGCGACTGAGAAAAATAACTCCTGCAGTTTTTCGCACTGTCTTTTCAGCCCGACCTCCCTGCTCGGATGACAATCCAAATCACATGATTTTTACTGTTCTCTTATTTGCTCGGCTGATATGCAACTCTGAACGGCTCGACACTTAACAAAAGTGGTGAGTGAGCGAATTTGATCATTTGGGATCGTAATTGGTATATGGTCTTCCATATCTTCATAGAAAAATAATTTAAATGCCATGGTAGCAACTTCAGATCACAATCGCTGTACCTTGTTTGTTTTAGGTGGGGCCTGCTGAGCTGCGTGAAAAATAAGGCTCGGTACTTCAATTCTAATGCGGTATAAAGATTTTAGGATGGACATCAGTATCCCGTAATCCACCAAAAGGGTGTGTGACAGAGGGTGCAAGCACCAAGTGGGAGGGATGAGTGATGAGGGAGAACATGGGAGAACAAGGGAAAAGCGAAAAAAATTCGTTAAAAACTATCAAATAACGTGCAAACATGTATACATGCAGGAGGAAGACCAAATTCTAAAAAAGAGTAAGTTCACTTAAAAAAGTAGTTACTTGTTATGCGAAAAAGGTAATTAAAATGAACCAAAACCACTCATATCACAAGTCTCCACCAAAAAAAGACAGAAATTGTAGAATTGAAAAGTAAGACGGGTGAATTCTACCGTTGCATATACATGTAACTCATAGACAGGTAGGGAATGTGACGCACCGCAGCAGGCTGGCAATGAACGGAGAGAGATGGAGGATATAGGAGAAGCTTGAAAATAAATAAAGCAGGGCAGGAATTATTGTCACGAGCGCTACATTCATTAAATGGCTCTTCCATGCGATCATATGTGTAGGGATCTGACAAGGACATTCTACATATGTGCTTGACACATCTGATACAAAGTTGTTGTGACTACTTTTTCATTTTAACTTCAATTTAAATTTCATCATTATTCAATTTTCAAAACTTTGGGTGATCGTGTGACATTAAACTTAGCAGAGTCAATCGCTAGTGGCTATTAAAATGCAACAATTTGCCTGTTATGATAGTCTCATGCCAGAAGAATTCTTCCTAATGAATATTGTACAAAAGCAGTTGCAGCAGGAAAGAAAAGAGGCGTGGCATATGTGAAAATACAGCAAAGTCACCAGAAGAACATCAAACGACCAATCCGAATATTCAAAGAGGTCGTTCTGCCAAAATTGTGACCATATATTCAATTTGAGGAGCATAACAATCGAAAATAAATACTTTTAAAATAACAACTGCTTACAGAGGGCAATTGTAGGAGAAAAAGTGAATGAAAAATTAGATTAAATGGTATGATGTATGAATAAAATAACGATAGCGGTGGAAGCTGCAAAATATGGATTAATTACGAGGTTAGCCGAAAAAAACTGCTGTCCGTAGTAAGGAAAACCAATGTCAGGATTCAGGACCTTAAATGGGGTTCATTTGAAATCAGGAATTCTCAGGAGTCCCAGACAGGTTTTGACTACCAATTGTACACATTATCATTATCCCGTTTTCACACACATGCTTAAACCGAAAACCTCATTTCTGATCATGTGAACCTATCGGCCCAATCTCATCAGATCGCGGAGCATGATTTTCGAAGTAGACTATACGAGGTTATATTCATCCGATACACCTAAAATAACATTTAGCAAATGCCAGCAATATTGAGATGCTTTGTTGCTTAAAAAAGTTACTCGATGATATCCCAATAATCTTCGCTTTTATTTGGCTAAACACAGTTGCGCAGCTATATGATGAACATTGTTTTTCATTATTTTTGCCAGCTTCCCTGAAAATAGCCATCGATTGTGAAACATTTAACAAACTTTAGTATTAAAGGCGAAGTGGTATGTTTATACATATATGCACGTATATACATACATTTACACCTTCCTTCTTCTTCAGGGGTTGCAAAATATGACTCTTATTGGCATATACCCTGAAAAGACATCATTAGTTATGAAGCTAATGTAAAGGTAATATATTTTTGTCAATATAGGGATATTTATTCAATATATAGAGATATTTGAGAGAAACCAGTTACCGATTCGAAAGCTACGAAGACACCAAAACAACGACACCGCTACTGGCACTTTTTTATTTGAATCTTAAATCAATAGAGAGATCAGTCCAGTCCGGCCTAACCGTCGGTATTTCGCCCCGGAAAGGTGGGAAAGCCTTCATATTTTGAATGTATCGAAATTGGCATTTTATTATATAGTAGTGAACCAGTAATTGCGGATGTATTAATTGTTTATTTGGTTGAGCGGCATTTTGTATAAGTTACTACAGCTCCGTCGTTTAGAAGGGCAAAATTGAAGAATTACACTTTTAAGCAATCGTATTAACTTTCCTATATTTATTTTTCTGGTTGATATTTAGCATAATATATTGTCAATGTTATTAAGTTTGATCAATAGGTTTCTTTTTAATTAACTGTGACCAGGAGAATGGAATTTCGTTCCATATTTTCTATTACTTAAAAAAATTTGGCATTGCAAATGACTACCTTTTGAACGTGAAGAGGCCTGTAGGACACTCAAATACCTGTTCTGCATTTTCTGGGTCATCTCTTCGCAGGTCTGAATCTCTGACGCCACGACGGTGGACCTTAATGGCACGTGTTTGCCAAAGGATTTGAAAAGGCCGGTCCATTCTGTATTCACAGTTCCGGATGCTGGGTGAACAACACTTACCGAGTTTTTCCTATCTGGAGCAGCATTTGCGCATATGCAATGTTGAATACGGATTTTCGAAGAAAACCTAAATGAACTGCAAGAATTTAGCGGTAATATATATTAGCACAAAGAGATACAAAATAAATACAGCGTTTGGTAGATTTTAAAACAGCTGGGAGATCTGTTAACATTCCTTGAATTGATAAGACATAACTCAGGCTATTTATATTTAATATTCGATGAGACATTTTCTTATAAAACAGTGATTTTGGAGGCTTAAATATGAGATCTGAAACGTATTATGACAAAATTTTAGCTATGCAAAGAAATTTTCAGCGAACAAAAGTAAAAAAATTGGATATTTTAAGAAATATCACATAATATTATTTTTTTAAATATTTTTCTATATATTTTAAAAATAAGATGTAAGTTCCATCTTGAAACATAACTTTAAAATATTACACGTGTGTAAATGGATGTGTTAACACATGGGAACGAAGAAATTATTTGCCAGAAGGCCAATAAGCCGAGCATTCAGCACGATAGTTGAAAGACCGAGTACGGTATCGCCAGCTTCTGTCCATCTTAACAATCGTACAAGCCTTGGAAATCATGGTCGATTAAGTTAAAAAAACTGGGCTAATATTTAAAGAGATGTTTGTTTTATTATCATGGAATGTAAAATATTGTAAGAAGTAGAAATTCCAAGTAGCATGGGAAAAGATTCTACAGCATCATCCCCCAAAGGACTCCGACGCGAAGCACTGTCATGAGAAAAGGAAGGAGGGAGAGGACGGAGGGTGCCCGCAAGGGAGCCCACGTCGGAGGATGTTGAGTCTGCCGGAGGGGGCGCAGGGGGAGGAGGGCTCTAAGGCAGAGCGGAAGCCCCCGTTCTTCGGTCGCTCCCAGCACGAACCCTCGCCCACCATTGGACCTCACCGCCTCTAGAGACCCCATACCCCTTCCATCCTACCTAACACCCCTCATTTGTTCTCCATTCCTGCCCCTTTCCCACCCTCTTTCTTTCCCATCTCACCCAACCCGAGTAACTCCATCTCTGCCGCACTGGTAAAAATAAGGGTCACTGCTTCGAGGTGTTTTTACTCACATAGGATGTCTTATACGCATGTATTTGGCCGCTGAATGTTTTGTTATCTAATAACACTTCATAAACTGTGTGCGTAATTAAGTGTGTGCATATGTAATTTAGAGTTTAATCAATAATTCCTTAACAAGCAATCATTTCAACATAAGGATTGAAAAATCTATGATCTCATTTAAATTTGATTCCTCAGGAGAATCCTCTAAGATGTAGCTTTTCTCCTAGAGAAACAATTATTTGTGGGCAAAACACACCTCGAGAAAAATATTCGACTAAAGAAAATTATGGAAACATTAGGGACCATGCAACTACATGGAAATTAATCTTTTTCTTTAGAAAATTGAGAGGCTATTTTTCTTTGAATTTTTTAGTGGAAAATTAACGTCAAGCGACGGAAAAATCAAATCGATATTGCGGGAGAAAATTGAGAACATGCGGCCCGCGAAATGAATCAGATGTTATGTCATACTAGATTTTCACGCGACAAGCGAAGTGAGTGAGATGCCACGATGTTGACGTCAAATGTGCGGCGCTGACAGTGCAGTGTGATGAGCCATTGTGGCGCAATGCGATGTGCTACGAAAGGCGACGTTTCCCACCTTAACTGTAAGGTAATGCATTCTAAGTAATGGAATTAATATTATTATTATATAAATCTCGTTGCAATCAGCCAATTTTCCTGGTGGCAACGGTCAAGTTTGGTCAACAGTCAGTCTTACAATGCACGTACAGGCATGCACAAGAAGAACTGATATAAGACAGAATGCTCTTAAACACAACGGCACTTAAAGATCAACACTCGGACCTTTACCATCACACGTAAGCTAGGTTCACGCCATGCATACAACCAATGCCGCACTGCGTCCATAATCACGCACTCTTCAATTTTTTATACCGTTAAAAATCACGCACCGTTAACACATCATTCACTTTTGCAATAAAACTTCTCACGCCGTCCACATCACGTGCAGAGCATAATTTTTAATAAGTAAAATAGTGTAATAATGACTGGTTAATAAAGTTTATTGTCCAGTAGCTGCTGTTTCATTTATTCTTAAATCTCCAAAAATTGAATGGAAAGGGCTCAAACAAACATCCAGTTCCATTCAACAATAATTCTGTTTAAAAAAGGAGGATTTTTTGTGTTTTTGCGTTATTATTTTTATTTTTAAACTGTGGTTGTTTTTTCCTTAAAAATTGGTTTTTCTCTTTCCATAAATATTCCCACGCTTACTCATTTAAAACATTCTATGCATCGCAACTAGCCTACTCCTTGTTAAATAAAAGGTTCTGGCGTAACTTGAAAGGTTCTGGCGTAACGGTGAAAAATCTTCTTATTGACATTTGAAAATTAAACAATTTGGCTTTTCCACTTAAAAATTTTTATTCTCACGACCTAGGTTTCGTTATGATATAACATCATCAGGTAAAAATGCAAGTCAAGCACAGTATATATAAATATTTCTGGGCGGAGGGGAAGAGGAGGTAGGAAAGAAAGGATTGGTTGAGGTAGGAAGAGGGAGGCTAATAGTCTATGGTTTGAGGCGTAGAAGGAGGATTGATAGTATTGACAAATTATCAACAATTGGATAAGATAAAAACCAATTAGATAATTAGCGGGTACATATTTTGCTGCCTTTCTTTGAACTTCTATATTTTTAATATGTTCCATATAATTACCACTTAATGGCTGAAAACATTTTAATGTCGGCACCACCACGGCTATCCCACGTATATTTATATTCCATATAGTGCATTGGCTCTAATTCGATCGACACTGATATCGATATGAAACAGATATCAGTATCGATCCTCTTACCCTTCCTCTTTCTGTACCATCATTTTTTCCTCTCCAACACACACGATTCTCCGCCCTCCCCACAAACGTTGGGTCTTGTAGCACGGGCATCCGAAGAGAGCCCTTTAGGAGCGCCGTCCCCAGGTGTGTGGGACAGGAGGGAGGCGGCGGAGATGAGCAAAGGGTTTAGTAAATGCCTCACATGATGTTCGTCCAACCAGGACTCTATCCCAACCTCCCCCCCTCTCTCTCTCACACACACACTTCCTCAACGAACTCAATCTCAGGGAAGTGGAGCACAGCCTTGCTGTGGTTAACACTCCTAATCCCATAAACGAAAAATCACGATGACATTAAAACAGTTACGGAACAACCTGAGTCTCCGCTGCGTCATTGAGTCCCCGTCGGTGTTTCTTTTGCGCCTTCAGTCGCAGGGCAGAGGAATAAATGGATTTTGAACTTGAAGCAAGAAAATGGGTTAGGATATGAGTAGACCTACATTTTTAAAAATCTCTTTCTGCTATTGAACTTACTGCTGTTTTTTTGCAGTTACGCTTATGATCAAATATTTTTTTTCGTATTCAGTTCTCTCTCCCAAACTGAAAAGCACTTATCATCTCAAAAGCATGCCCTAATATCCTGAACACTCATATGTATCAATAAGAAAAATGCTAAACATATAATGACAGCGACATATGAATAACTTTATTGCTGCGAATTTGTTATTATCTCTGATAATCTCCTCGGGTAAACATTTAGCGCTATTACTTCTAGTTCCCTCCAAGCACGCCATTCAATTGGCTCCCATATCTTCCCTGTCCAAATGTATCATGGCCAATGACCGGCAAGGAGTAATCGTATGTAATTGGCTACAAAACATGTTAAAAACCTAAATTCGTCCCTAATTTTTTGGCGATTCGGAAAGAGTAATGTTAATATTTATATACTCTGAAAAGATTCATAATCGTAGAAATAACTTCAAAATGATGGCTCCTTATTTAAATTTTGAAATGCTAAGTTTCTTTTAGTTTCAACATCAATAATTTTGCAACGGGATCATTGATAATCTGCTTAGGACAACTAAACTGTTGCTCACGTCATCAGTCAATCAACCAACTTATTCTCTTGAGCATTTATAATCAATCATGCATTTTCTGGCCTACTTTAATATAAGTTAAGAGAACATACCTCGAAAATCATATAGTTTTAAGGTACAAAAGAAAAGACATTTCAGTCACTTGTTCCTTTCTAAGTATTAAAGTTAGTGCGTAAATGAATACATTACTATTATGTGACTGATACCATAACTGATTCCTATATTCTTTACGCATGATAGTAAAACATTAAGTAAATATGAATGACCGAAACATATGAACATGTAGCACAATATCCTAATTTAAGTAGATACCTTCTTCTACCTCAGAACTGCCGATGACTTATAAAGTTATTCGCTTGCATCAAGCTAAATTAGCAAATAAGTTAGTTCTAAGAATAAGAATTTGAATAACCTTTTTTGTAAGGACAAAATCCCTGTTTCATGCATCTCTCACGGTTTTAGCCACGCAGAAACTAAATATTTAAAAATAATCTAAATTTAAGATAAGGACTATGTTTTTGGAAGCTGACTGGAACCTAAGTAGTCGCTAGGTCAATAAAAATTTACTCTAAAGGATTTAATGACGATAATCATTTTAAACAAGCAAATTCAAAGTAACTGACTCATATTACAAATAATAATTAAAACTGATCTTGCTGGCGTAGATGCCAATAATGTAAAATTTATCTTAATCTCATCCCTAATATTATCAACTTTAAATTTATAATATTTAATATATATTAATTTGAAGTAAATGAATAAATGATTTTAACTAAGATAATATATGACAATATGGAAATGTTATTCTCAATTGAAGTTGACAACTCTATTTTAGTTGTAGTATCTCTAGGTGAAGAATTAGTTATTCACCAACTACTACCGAGTATATAAAATAGGAAGCAGAATCAACTTGTGCAAGCTTATATAAGCCATTCGTATGTCAACAGATCTCAATGTGAATGTATTGAGGGAGAAGGCCAAAAAAACATCATTATAAAAATTTACCGACAAAACATTTTTTCCCCATTTCACTCACTAAAGGCATTAAAATTAGAAAATAAGACAGGGAAAGGATTGAAGTTCAGAGAACTGAAGTAAGCATACGCCCAGGTAATAACAGAACCTTTAGTTTCCATCCAAAATTCGCAGATTAGCTAAAATTGCATGATGGAACTAAATAAAACGAATGTAATTAAACATTTGAGTCCATTTTCTTTCCTTGGAGGAGCTGGAAGAGTGTCCTTATCTCATACTTATCGTTTGACCACTCCATCAATGCGTGTAATGCCTTCATGCACGAGATTTATTGGGCTACGAGAATGAACCCTATACAACCGTTTCCATTCCTTGTAATACTGGAAGCGGCCCTTCAAAAGCAGCCTCCGTCAGTGGGAGCAAGAGGGGAAGGAAGGACGTGGAAGGAGGGTGCAGCGAGATCAAAAGTTTTGGGAAAGGGTTGAACTGTGGAGAGTGGGGATGGAGGTGAAGTGGGAGTGGATCGGATCAGCCATGAGTGGTCGCTTGGGAAAAAAGCTTTCGTGAGAAGACAGAAACTTTAATTGTCGGTAAAAGGCCCACTATTAATCATTTGAAAATTAGCTTTCCAAAGAGCACCGTTCGGCGGTCTACATTAAATTAAAACTCATTTTCTACAGATCATAGTGCCCCACCACAAGCCATTTGATTAGAAGTACTTCAACACATTGGGGAAACGCTGGAGCTCACCTGCTTTTTAATAAATGAACACCAACTCCAAACGTACCAACCTGTGATCCAAACTCAGGTTATAGAACGATTGGAAAATGAGGAAAAAAGGAGACTTGGTTTAAAGAGATTTAATCATTTTAATTTGGAGATATAAAATTTTGTGCTGGTTTTTTCTTAAAGTTTAGACAAATAATGTCCAGAATCAGTAGTAATACAAACGTTTAGAATAAATGACATAGTTTCAGGCGTAACATGGTAGAAATCCTGCATGATAGAAGAAGGCACTTTGCTTTACCACGTTGGACTTTTTTATTGCGACCTAGGTTTCGTTACGGCGTAACATCTTTAGGTGTTTACCTGAAGATGTTACGCTGTAACGAAACCTAGGTCGCAATAAAAAAATTCTACGAGGAAAAGCAAAGTGCCTTCTATCATCGTTCAAAATTAGGTATATTCAAAGCTTAGTTGAGGGAAAATGTGCGACCAGTTGAGGACAGCAATCGTAGGAAATGTTAGTCATCTTGGTTTGTTAAAATATGATAGAGACGAAATGTCCATTTGATACAGTAAAATGATGTGAAATATTAGAATTAAAGGTCAGAAGATTGACTAACCAAAGCAATATGCTCTTTCCTTTGCATAGGTACCTTCATTGAATGCTCTTTCGTCGAATCACATGGTGCAAGCGTTTAAACCTAGACCGCCCTGCTGGGGCCATCTACTCATACATTAATGTTTCAACACCTCCATGGCGTAAAGGCCGGCCCCAGTGGCGGCGGGATAACGTCCTCGTCTACCAACTGAGAGGTCACGGGTTCGATTCCCGTCTGGGTGGATTTTTCTCCATCCAGGGCTTGGCTGTATGTAATTGTCTTCAATGTAATGTATGTAAGGGTTAGGTGGAAGAAGGGACTATTAAGTCTCAACCTCGCCCAATTAAGTCGATAATAAATAAATAAATAAAGGCGTATCAAAAAATACACCGAGTTTTTAAATTTATACAGTGTGCCACGTTTTTATATTCTTCTGACAGTTTCTATTCTTCGCTTCAAATAAATCAACAGCTCCTAAAATATCATTTTATTACACCACTACTTAGTTTCGTTAATACTTTATCACGAAAAAATTAAAGAGTTATGTACTTAGATATGATCGTCTCTTCACCAACTTTTAGAGCAGAATCATAATTAATCACACAATTAGTGAAATTAGGCATTTAAGTAGAATCTCCCTTGATCTGCTTATTGCCAAAAATTGATGATATGTAGTTTACTTTCGCTTATTCTTCGCATTGACCCTGGGCTGGTTCTTCTCTTCCACTTCTTCTTGTTCATGTGAGATGCAGAATTTTATCCTGCCCATTCGTAATTTGCATATTTGATTAATTTCTTTCGCCTTTCAGCGTTCTCCATAGCCTTCTTTCTTCGATATCTTCACAGAGTGTAGTGTCCAAATTCGATTCGTCCATTGACCTTCACTCTTCTCCTGTGAGACTTCATTTGCATATCTTAGAAAAAATTGTTTTCCGAAGTGGCTATCACCCGTCTAAGCCTTCATCCGCACCCCACAATTTTCCCAAGCGAAGATTTTTCTATTCCTAGAATTCGATTATTTTATAACTATAAGATTCTTTTTCCACGGATATTCTGTTTTGCCATAAGTTAACTTATCGCATATGAATTACAACACTATCCAGTTTCAAAAAATTTGATCCCAAATGTCCCGTCTTCAGGCCATAATGCTCTAATTCGGACAACCACTCGATAAAATTCTTCAACTGCCCCCCCTCTGTGCAGTCTGAGCCCATTTATTCTCTTGCACGTCCATTTGAGCATAAATTCATGAAATTTTAGAGTATCACTCTATCCACCCTCCTCAAATAAAATGGCTCTCCAAATAATGTGGGCTCCACGCTCATCACTCTCATTTCCATTCTATTCAGCTAACACGTGGAACTTTCCCTTGTCAGCGGAGAAATTTCCATTTAGTTGCTACTTAGAAATGGAATCAGAGATAATGTGAAAAACCATTAGTGCACCTTCATTTTCGCGGTATTTTCCAGTGTCTCCGTTGAATTTCTCCAAGATTAAAACCTTCATTTCAACCAGATCTACTGTAACTCATTAATTCTCCCCCAGGTTTTCTTCTTATGGTACTCTGCATGAAGGCGCAACATTTCCACGAACAGTTAATCATCACCCTGGAAAAGCATCGCAACTTGAATGTGCTAAGCCGCTTTCTTTTCCACATATAGTAGTTTTCTTACGACCTACTCGTACGTTTCCTTGCAGCGTAACATCGTCAGGTTACTCCTTGGCTATCGCTGGAACTAAACCTAGGTCGTAATGACAATAATCTCTGAGGAAAAGTAAGGTATCTTCTTTCATCATAAAGGATTTCCGCCATGTTACCCTGGAGCTGTGTTATTTATTGATTGTGATACGCTATAACTTCTAAAAGTCTCACCTCTGTCAACCGCAATAACGCGTGTCTACGACACAAGTTATAATACTACAAAACAGCCATCGTACCCCTGTACGTTTTTCGACAAATTTACTTTCACAGTCACCGAAATTAAGCTTATTGAATTTTTTGCCAAAAACAGCTTAATCAGGTGTCAATGGCCATTTATGGGTTCTTTCGGTCGGCAATAATGCTGAAGATGTACTCCCCAAGCGTTAAAATCCCCTTCGATACGCCGAGAGTATTCAACTCTAAGTATATGTGTAACACAGATGATTATTCATAAGAATGTATACTCCTAAAATCGTGGAATATTGTTACTCAACGTAACGTTTTTTCGCGTGGATCAAGAAACTCAAGCTGCAATCATCTCTTCCGCATCCAGTCACTCTTCATGAATCGTTGACACTCAGCCCGTAAATTCCATTGACTCGCTCACTAATCTAGGACCTTGATGAAAATTATGAAAAATACCGTCGGTAGATGCAAAACACCCCCACTATATCCATGCTCATAACTGGTAAATACGTTCACCTCAGAAAAATCGTGGTTTCACTGGCTTTAAAATCAGACTCTCAGATGTGTCCTCCGCATTTTAAGATACTGCTCACCCAAATAGCCTACAGCCCGACCAGCTGCGCTAAAGGCATTCAATTGCCGCTTCAATATCTCATCCATTACATTGCTCTTCGTCGAACTACTGGACTGTCCGTTTTGTGTTATGCTCTTATCCTTTGTCCTTTCGTCTCTTGTCCATCGCTGACTGACATCTGACCTCAAATTTCCGTACAGCCTTCTGAAGAGTCTTTTACGCTAAGAGCTTCTCTTTTCACTTAAACGCTCAACATTCGGCAACACCACTTGCAATACGAGTCCGCTAAAAATAAAAATTCCATCCAACCCTTTTTCCAACGTTCCCTATCCCACCAGCTTCCTTTATGATTCAATTTTTTTGCTGTCCGTTTTACCTCGATTTCCCCGGAGCTGACTTGTATCTTTCTCTTGATTCGCCACCTCTTTGATTAATATGTTTTCTCCGTGCCTCCTCGTCTTTAAAATTCCTGCTCATAATTTTCTAACTCTGCCATTCTATTGCTTGGTTCTTTACCATTTGTTTTGGGGTACTACTCAAAGTTCAGCAACAATATTTCTGATTTCGGCGTTCCAATATAGAAAATAAATTTACTCTCTGCTTATTCTATACTATTTTATTCCTTTTAATCGCTTGTGATAAGACTTTATATGCAGTAAAACTTTTTGCTTCGTTATAATCTTCCTTCTTATACTTCCATTTCTACGTAGTGTTGACTACTGCTCTTCTATCACAAGCTACTCTCTAAGGTTTATCTCCAAGCTGAACTTATTCAACACTTTGCCAAGCATGAATAATATATCCTCTCTTCTTATTCCTCACTTTTTTGCCTCTAAAGTAATTTGTAACTATCCCTTCCTAGGAACAAAATCGCTCCCTCTTTCTCCTAGGATACGTATTACTACAACTTCCTTTTTGCTTTCGTCTCCTTCTAATTTACGTTATTGAGTTTCCCAAAGGCAGTGCCCGGTATACTCATTGCATAATGAGTGTTTCTACTGTGTAATTTGAGATTTAAATACATCCATTTGTTTACACGCGGGATTGTTGCTAGCTCCTTAAATTAAAAGATACACGTCCTTAAGAATGGAAAGAGGTCTGCCACGTTCGATATTATTTTCACAATTGTTTCTCTGAATTCTTCGATGTGTACAAATTAAGTTGGTCCATCCCCTCTCCATCCTCTTCTAAATAAGAACCTTAGGAGTTCAAATGTATATTACTTGTGTCCTTAAGCCGATAGTTTGCTAATAATTTAAGGGAACGAATTTCCGAAACTAAATCAGACACACAATTAAAACAGAGATAGAAGATACAGCACAAATAAAGAGAACATTAAATAATTAAAATGATAAAAACCTAGTAGAAGGCATTCACTGGATAACATTATCATTCCAAAAAGGTCGCATATTTCAGTTTCTTTAAATAAAGCTTCAGTTTTCTTGGTTAAAAATTGCTTCCCGTCAGCAAACTAGAACTAATTTGATCAAATTTTTAACAGGCATTTTCTAAAATCCAGACTTCATTTAAATCATTCAAATGAAGGAGCAATATTTTCTCAGGATTATGTGCTTTCAGGTAAGATTTTCGCATCACATTCAAGATTACTATAATATATTCAAACGATCTATTGCTTGTTTTATCCTACTTTATAAATGGTAGTGATGTGATAAGTCAGGAATTTTGAAAACTCTCAATGCGCGCCATTCCGCATAATTCACATGATTTAACCCTGGAAACATGGGAATGGGCTCGATAATGCTTTAAGTTTGCCCAACAGCCGCGGGTACTTAGATGCCTCTCCCCTCCCTCTCCCCCTCAACCCCCTCACTCCGAAATCCCCCGCAACCCACTCATTCACTCCCTCAGTTGCCTCTCTTCCTCCTCCTCCGCTCCCTCCTTCGTCCATCCCTTCCTTCTTCCCCGCGAAAAGTCTGCTCCTCCCTCGATAAGCTCGCTGAATTTACGGCGCGGCTTTTTGGAAGCGCAAGGAAAAACTTGGTCAATGAATCATGCTTAGAGCTGTACAGCATCCTTTCTCAATTCCCACCGCCTACTTTTCGCTGCAGACGCTTTGAAATGGAACCCGAAAAGGGATTTGGTTGGTTTCAAATTCCTCGCTCTGCGTGCAAAAGTCTCATTTCCAGACGACTTCCAGGGGTTTTCGCACAAAATTGCTCTCTCAAGTGGAATACATTTATTTCTAAAGTTCAAAATAAAATACTCATCTCCACGTACGGTATTTAAAGTTTATTCACGAGATCGAAGACTAGATGGAAGAGGGATAGACGCGAACAGATTATCACACACCGTTCTATATAAGTGAACAGTTGTAATGCATAAAAAAAGAGTCATGAAAATATTGTAACCTACTCGGGGAACATGAATACGCCCATTACTATAAATTAAAAATTTCCACGCTTTTTACCTCCACTGGCAGAAAACTCAATATATTGAAGCTTATGTATTCTCATAAAATCCCCCTCTCAGCTCGGTCATCTCATTCCGCATGTGAACAATCGTCAACTGGCTAGTGCCTCCCCGTGCAAGCAAACAAGCACATTTATTTAATAGCATTTAATAAAATAGCTTACTCTAAAAAAATAGATGCAGCACACAGCATTGCGAATTACCATCATTTAAATATTCAAAATATGTCAGCAAAATATATAGATAATATTTTTTAGTAACGTATTTCAATTCAACTCTAGTTAACACAAATAGGAAATCCGTTTTTCCGTGAATATTGGCACGTAAAGGAGTTCAATCCTCTGTTTTATTATTGATGAGGCCGTAACCACTTGGCATTTGCCTTATGATAATTGCTCACTTGCCATAATAAAATGTATTTGGACGTTGAAATGTTTTTAATGAGTCACAAAAGCTTGTATGATGCATCCAATAAAAGTTTAAAATGCAGAAAAAACTTTTGTGAAAGATAATATAGTGTTAGCCTTAATTGTGCTCCCCGCGTTCGGATGATTTTTAATTATTCATTTTCTAAATAAATCATGGCTCTATATAAGGCTTTAATTTATAATCTTGCAAGGTAAATTCAAGAAGCATGCATTACCGAGCCGATTCTTTTCCAAATCTACATCTATGTAGTACTCTTTTGCAAACGAATCAGAATTTATATTTGTGTTTATTTTGATTTCATTCCAATTGCGTTCCACTAAACCTCCTTCCGAATAAAATGTTACTTTGCACACTAATTCAAACGGAAATTTTCGGCTATAGTAAATGTTTGGCTCGAGCACCATTAACTATTTCCACGCCCAATGACCTTGATCGAGTGTTTCATGTGCGCCGATTTAGAAAATTAGAGCGATTCTCACCTTCGACCCTTTTGCGATTATGAGGACGTAACCCAAGTAAAACAATTCTGCAGGTCATACAACTTCCAAAAAATAAAAGAGATTTACTGAAGTGTGGAGCTGGACATTCATTTTACTTATCATGTCCATCTCAAAAGAAATAGTTCCAAACTAGAATGTGGTAGAATAAAAAACAACGTTCTTGTAGTCGCAAGTACGTACTATATACCATTTTCAAACATTATTTCTTTCTCATTGATATGAAGTGAAATTATTGACTTCGTAATTCCACACACTTTGTGAGGACACACGCTTTGCGTATGGAATTACAAAGTCAATGATTTCATTTCATCTCAATATGATACGTAATTTCATTAAGTTTCGCCGGAGAAAACAATTTACTTCTTTCGTTTTCCATTAAATACCCTAACGTTCTCCTAGAATACATTTGCGGCTGTACAGCGAGAGCTATTGGATTGGAATGCTGGGCAGGTAAGGACCACTTGCACTCGCAGGGGTAAAATTGAAATACATGGCTGAATAGAGAAATATTATCACAGCATCAAAATATACTAAAATAAAATGCGACGGAGGGTGTTCTCTGGATGTGTGAGTCGGTCATGGGCGTGCAGTGTGGGAGTGTAGTGGGTGAGGCAGAATTGGGCAATGCAATCACGTAGCCTAATTACGAGGGAGGAAGAGACGAGCGCAGGGCCGGCGACACCGCAAATAGCGCCCCGCCGCCCCTGCTCCCAAAATTGCAATCAACGTACACGAGGAGAGGATGCGATGAGGGTCCACCAGAAGAGCGGGTCTTTTTTCCACCGAGAGAAAGAGATTCGCTCGTTTACGCACGGATTTAGAAAGCCATTAATTCGCGGTGAGCAGGCAAAGGGGGCGTAGGCAAAAGGGGGGAGGTGGCAGAGAGAGAGAGAGAAGGGAGCGAGGGGGGACGGGGCGCGCGAAGCAGAGCAAGGGGGAGAAAGGAGATAGTGGAGGCCCGCGTTGGTTTTCGTTGCCCGCGCGACCCACATTCAAATATTTCCCACGCAACAAATGCGGATGATCAGGGCAGCCGCGTGAAAACACTCGTTTACGGAGAGCGAAAATTCATTTATGGGAGGATGTTTGGACACGTCCAGGAAAAATTGAATCATGATAGAACAAACAACTTAATATTGGCATTGATACTTGTATTTATATGCGAGTGAGTTGTTTATGAACAAATTATCGTCTCCTTTGGAATATAAAAATGTATATTCTAGCATTTCAGTAAAAAAAAGTCATTGGAGGGGAAAGTAGAAACTTCTAACGAACTTCTAAAGAGGTATCTGAGTTTCAAGTCCCATAAGCAGCATGTAAAGTACGGGAGAAACGTATAACTGAATTGAATTTCACAAGAGCGCCAATGAGGAATCGATCTGTGGCACACATATCTCCCACCCACGAGGGAAGAATCAAAAAGACTGCGTAGTTCTACGTGCATCCCCATCTATTGAAGATATTTTTTTTTTCATGGATCTAAACTTCTTGTAACATCACTCCAGATAGTGGTTCAAGTCAAGTGGTTTTGCTACAATGTAGCAAAACCACTTGACAGTAATAAATTCTTCACCGTGGAAACGCAGTCTTTTTGATACTACCTTCAAACATTGCAACGGATTTCCACAAATTATTGAACTCAACTATCTCTCAAATCAATTATATCCAAGCTAAATGGAATATGACACAGTAAAAAAAACTTAGTTATCCTCAATTCAAATTCAAGTATGTATATCGAGTTTTTGTCAGTATTTTTTTTTCAAGTTGACGTCAGGATGCAGTAAGATTTCTAGTGATTCTAATCCTAAATTCCGTTCAAGCTATGATTTTCTATGTGTCGCCGTAGTCCAAGGCGTTCCTATATGGATGAATATTCTTCTTCACCTCGTCCCTATGTCGCTGGTCGCGTCGACCGAGGCGTTTTCGGATAATAATCTTCATCTGCAATCGTCCTCCATTCCTGCAACGGCGCCCCTCCAAGGAAGGAGGAAGGTCTGTTGCGGAAGGTCCTACACGAAGCAATCATCTTTAAGCAAACGCGAATTGTTAAAATGACATTTTTTCAATATAAATATTTATCTCATTTATTATATTATTATTAGGTAATCTACCGGTTAAGGTAGGTTTTTGGATGGACACAACTATCAAATAAACATTTTGTGACTCCCCACCCAGCAACCTAATCTATATCAGGTCCCTCTTCATCTCTGTGTACTTCCTTCCTCCCTTCATCCCGTCCAACATCCCTATCCTGTTCCTGCCCTTACCTCGCTTGCCCAACATTCTCCCCTCTATTACCCTCTTCAACATTCTACTACCGCTCAATACGCCTTTCATCCATTTTTCCTGCCTCCATAGGATTTCTCTCAACAAACCCCTCTCCTCAACCACCATCTCTAGTACTTCCTCATTTGTTTTCCTTTCGGTCCACTTCACCTTCTCCATTCTTCTCCTCACCCACATTTTAAAGGCCTCCAATCTACGTCTATCCTCCTGCTTCAGTGACCACGTTTCCGCGCCGTACATAGCTACGCTCCATATAAGAGTTTTTACGAGTCTTGTCTTAACATCCCTACTCAACGTCCCCGTCATCAACTCCCTCCTCCTTGAGAAAGCCTCCTTGCCTAGCGCAATTCTTCTCCTTACGTCCCTACCACTTTGACGGTATTGGTCCAAAACACTTCCGAGATAAATTTCAAGAAACTGTAACAGTAACTTTAACGGAGTCACCCGCTATGTGTGCATTACAATGCAACAATTTCAGAGAGTAAAAATCATTAGCCTTGACCAGGATTCGAACCCGGATCCCTCGATATCCGGCCAAGTGCTTTAACCAATTAAGCTACCGAGACGTGAAATTTGTCTAAGGTATGAACAGCCTAAGTGTTTGAAATGGCTTTATTAACATCGTGGACTGTGGCGCGTCGCGCACGACTACGAATGTCTGTGACATTGTATGTAAGGCATTTCGTCATAACATCTTGTTCCTTTAAAGCCCCCAAATTTCAGAGTGTAAAAGGACGTCTCGGTAGCTTAATTGGTTAAAGCACTCGGCCGGATATCGAGAGATCCGGGTTCGAATCCCGGTCAAGGCGAATGATTTTTACTCTCTGAAATTGTTGCATTACTTTAGTGATAGGTAAACTGCTCTACCTGCTCTATTTTTTCCCCGCCTATTTTAATATTTAGCTTAGCCTTTTTCTTTCTGGAAAATAGCGTAACCTTTGTTTTATTAATATTAATTCTCATCCCATATTTATCGCACTGAACCTCCAATTCACTCAGCAATGCTTGCAACCCCTTGGCTAACTGAGCAACTAATGCTTGGTCATCAGCGGACCTAATTGACTTTACGAGTTCCCCTCCGACTTTCATTCCTACCTCCAGTTCTTCCCATGCCTCTTTAATCATTTCCTCCACATATACGTTGAACAGCACCGGTGACAATGGGCAACCCTGCCTTACCCCTCTTCCTAACACTGCCCATCCGGACTCTCCGTTCCCCACTCGCACCTGAGCCGTCTGAGACATGTACAGGTTGCGGATCAGTCTCCTGTCCCTCCAATCCATTCCTATTTTCTGCAATACACGCATCAATTTTTCCCAATTCACTCTATCAAACGCTTTTTCGAAATCTACAAAACAGGCAAAAACGTCCTGATTGTATTCTACTATATATTCCTCTCGATTAGTGAACTCATTACTGCAATGGCATCACGCGTACCTCTTTCCTTCCTAAACCCAAACTGATCATCCCCTAAGTAATCATTTTCCCTACTCTCTAGCCTTTTGTTGATGATCCTGAGAATAACTTTAGCTGCGTGGGATATCAAACCTATTGTCCTGTAATCCTCACATGACGAAGCCTTTGCCTTTCTTGGAATAGGAACTAACACCGATCTCACAAAATCTTCCGGCCAGATTCCTTCTTCGTAGATGCTACGAATCAGTCCATAAAGGGCCTTCTTCCCACCTTTTCCTAAACATTTCAATAGTTCTACGGGTAGGTTGTCCACCCCCACGGCCTTATTTGCTTTCATCTCCTTTGATGCCCTTTCTATTTCATCGTCGAGTATGCCTGGACCTAAGCTATTTTCTTCCACGTCATGTTCCTTTTCTATGTCTAACCTTGTAGGCCTAAGTTCCTTGCCATACAGTGTTTCTATATATTCCTTCCATATCTCTTGGATTTTTCCTGGTTCAACTATTATTTTACCCCACTTATCTTTAACTGTTAGCACAGATCTTGCCTTCTTATTTCCCGATAATAACTTAACCTTGCTGTATAGAGCACCAATTTCAACCTTCTTCTGTAAACTTTCCATATCCTTGCATTGCGTTTTCCACCAATTTTTCTCTGCTTTATTTGTGGCCCTTCTCAATTTTATGTTTAACTCTTTGTACTTCATTTTGCATTTTGAAAATAATGATGGACGCAAATTGATCTCATTATATGAATATAAATTTCCGACGCACGGCCGAAGGACATTATTTTATGCATGGTTTGACTGGCTATTTTCATTAGTTGAAATAGATATGTATGTAATAAAAGATTGCTAAGATTAATTCGTACATTCCGTCAGTGACACAGGTGAAAAGAGCAACTTGAGCAGAATGGATTGATATAGGTTGGAGGATATATATACAAAAGTTAAGACCCATCAACCCTGTGTAGACTTGCTGCAGCTATGACACATCATTTTTTGTGAAGAGTATTGATATTCGCTATTATAACTAATAATTAAAATTTATAATGGTGCAAAATGTGTGTCCTCACAGAATGGCGAGTAAAGAGGCAAATCAATGATTATTTTACTTTAACATGGACATTCCATTGACAACGGAATTGGACATCAGCTTGACATTTGTGAAACCATGTTTAAATTTTGATTTTGAAATAAAGGCTAGCTGAAGTATTTCTAATATAACCCAGGGATTAATTTTAGAAAAGAAAACATAAGTTATAATAGTTATAAAATAGTTGATGGCTGCTATTGAGAAGTAAGAAAAATAACTGTTTCGTTAGCAACAGTTTTTTTGGAAAATAATCTTCAAAAAAATTAACAAAAACAGTGGTAGAGCAAACAGTGATCTTGTTGATTATTCATAAATACTAATTGAAACCTCCACAATAGGAATACTTGCAACCAGCCATTAGTAGCTTGATTAGATATCATTTGGGTATCATCGATGCACCCTTAGCAATGTTTGTTATTTCATTGAATTCTATTTTTTTAGCAATTATTTATGGTTGAAACATGAACTGACCAGGTAAAAAACGAAGAAATGATGAGGAGAGGAGGTGAAGAAAATGGGAAACCATCGAAAATGGGAAAATAAACAGGCTTGTACACATGCTAGGAAAGGACGGCAACTCGAATGAGGTGTTGGAGGCGGTACGGTGAAGGTAATAGAGGAGGGCCAAGATGGCGAGGACATGAATAGAAAGACAAATGTAAGGATTATATAACAGAGAAGACGCCTCCACCGATCAGCCAATCACGGCAGATGACCTATTGACGATGACTTGGTCATATTATACGAGTTGTCCCTTTTTGAGTGAGATTCCCAGAGGATGTCACCACTTGGACGAAACCGTTCGTATATCAACAAATAATTGTTAAAATTTATATAGTTGTCTTATTTAGTGCTTCAAGGTTGTGTTGTCTCGAGCTATTCTGCTTTACCACCATTGTTATGATTTTTTTTGCATACACCTTTACTAATGAAATAGAAAAATGGAATTAAAAATTTTCAAATTTGGAAATTTCCAAGCCAATCAAAGCCAATCCGTTTCTCAATGACGACACCATCGGCCATCCGCGTAGCTGTAGCAAACCGAGTCTGCGCCATCTCAACGTCCGCCCGGCTCCATCGGTGAAAGCTGCTGCTACCTACCTGCTGGTACGTAGCTGCTCGCGTCCTCAGAGGGCATTTCCGGTGTCCAGATATTGCTCCCTCGACATGCATTGCGACGGCGGACGTTGTTTGGCGAGACGTTTGAGAATATCCGACTCGTTTTGCGGCAGGGGGCATTTATTCCCACGGAGGACCTGTGCTTCCAATCGCTCCGTGGCCTCCGCAACCCCCTACTTCTCGTCTCAGGCCACCCCCCCCGGGTTTTCCTCTCCAGCAGGATGGACAGGACTTGGTTTCTCCCATCGCCTCAACACTTAATTAGGCTAGAGTTATCTATTTTAATTATGGTAGTCAGCAGCGGAAAGATCATTAGCTTCTCTATTATAATAAGACTCACCAACACGAGTCTTGTCCGGTGACAATTTTTTCCTGACGTGTGCGTGAAGTACTGAATTCAGAACGCCGGTTAAGTATGCGCCTGCCTGAGGATCATATTGGGCGTTGATATAATGATAGTGCCCACCATTATCAGTGAAATTTTGGCGATGTGAATGATCTGAGTTAAAGTCGTCTCGAAGTTCCTGACGGACTACCAAGAGCAGAGTCGAGTGTCTGCTTGGGAAGACCTGGAATGACATCGCGACGTTTCCCCAACCCCCTGACAGTCCCAGATTGTCATAAGCACACTATTTCCTATTCCCAAAAGTGAAATCACCACTTCAAGGACACCACCATGGGACACCAAGTGCCGCCTAAGAAGCTTGCACAAGTACCCTTAAGAACTTTCCGGAATCCGCCTAGCAGGATCCCACGACTTTTCCACTTTCTTTTTTCTTTTCACGACAGCGGATTTCCCACGACTCGAAGGCAGGAGCCTTCGAGTCGTGGGAAATCCGCTGGCAAAAGTGTCTCGACGCTCAAGGGATGTACTTGAGACACTTCTGAGGCATGTTATTAATATCTGAAATCAATCTATTTTTCAAAACTCTTCCATATACCTTTTATACAATTCTCGTATACCTATTATTCCCATAAATTCACATTTAATTGCCTATCCTTAACCATCCTTTGAATTTCAGCCAAAATCTTCACCTACTCCCCAAAAATAGGAAATTATCTTTGCTATTATCTTTCAACTTATTTTTTCTATTCTTTTCCTTATACACATAAAAACTTCTACGTGTATAACCTATGTTCAGCAGCAGAATTCAAGTACCTGAGCAACTAGATTCACTCCTTATTAAACTCATCATCCACCTTTTCCTCGAAAAATCAGGAGAGGTACTGATTATTGGCTTCTACCACTGTGGGGATGCTTCTTACGCCAAACGAAATTTTCTTCAAGATTGGCGATGAATAGCATAGAACAGCATCCCTACCATTCCACCCAAAGATATGTCAACTGCAAATGTTCTAGTTTCTGAAAATAATGCACAAATATTAATTTTCAACGTGATATTTTGCATGTGCCACCACCAGCAGAAAAATATAGTTTGATAACCATGAAGAATATGAAGGAAAAGGACTCATTCAGTACGTGTGCACTATTCACAATATATTATCATGCGTGCAATCCCTATTGCAAAGGATAGGAAGCGAGAAAGGAGATATTTCCTTATATATTATACCTGTGGGACTACTAAAATTCTTGAACACATCATTGTTAGTTCCATGATGAGGCACCTCGATAGCCAAGATTTATTGATTAATAACCAACACGGCTTCCGTAAGGGTAGATCCTGCGAAACTCAACTCACACTTTTTGTGCATGATATATTGAACTCCGGTGAAAGTAATATTTCAGTTGATGCGATATTCCTAGATTTTAAGAAAGCTCTCGATAAAGTCCCTCATTGCAAATATCTCGCGAAATTGGAAACATATGGAATATACGAGAGTAGTATTAACTGGATTAAACAATTCTTAAGTGATCGTGTCCAAACAGTCGTCCTGGACGGTGTATCATCCAATACTGTCAATGTCACGTCGGGTGTACCTTAAAAAAGTGTCATAGGCTCTCTCCTATCCCTTATTTACATAAATGACCTCAGTACCGTAGTTAATAGCAACCTCCGTCTTTTCGCCGATGATGCAGTAATTTATGGAGACATTCAAAGTCACGAAGACAGAGTCGTGTTAGCCAACGATTTCCGATTACATCAAGGATATAATACGAACCTCAACGTATTACGGTCGAAGGGATCACGAATATAAGACTAGAGAAATAGACTGCAAGACAGACAGGTTTAAAATGTCATTTTTTCCAAGAACGATTATGGGACCAGAATGCTTGTAGACGGACTTCCCCAGGAGTTAGTTCATTACAATAAGTATTACCGTACAGGTTAGGGACTGCGCGAGAATTTATATGTATATATGTATGTATGTACATGGTTCGTCCGGAAGATAAGTGTACTGATTTTTTCCCGCCGCTCCAGGGGCACCCAGCACCGCTCTGACGGGCTGTGATTGGAGGGGAGTATTTTGGCAAGCGACGCTGAAAAAGGCAGTCGGCTCTGAGCTGTGGTGTAGTGAGGAGCTCTGTTAACGCGAATCTCCACGCTCGACCCACGTCACGGAACGCGATGCTGAAGTTATGGAGCAACGTTATTCCATCAAATTTGCGGTAAAGCTTGGGAAATCGTCTACCGAAACTGTCGGTATGATTAACCAGGCTTACGGGAAGTCAGCCATGTCCAGAAACATGATCTTTCGGTGGCACAAGATGTTCTGGGAGAGCAGAGAAGAGGTCGACGACGAACCACGGCCTGGACGCCCATCAACGACACTCACCGACGAAAATGTGCGAAAAGTTCGCGATGTACTGAACTCTGATCGTCGTCTTAGTGTTCGGATGATAGCAGAGCAGTGTAATGTGCTAAAAACAATAGCGCACGAGATTATTAGGGACCAAAAACATCTGGCGGCTGCATCAAGACAATGCGCCGTCTCACACCGCGCTTGTCGTGTCGGACTTGTTGGCCAACCACGGCGTGGCAACGCTGCCGCAGCCGCCGTACAGTCCGGACTTGGCATCACCGGACTTCTTTCTGTTCCCGAAGATAAAGAGGAGTTTGAAAGGAACGCGATACGGGACTTTGGACGCCGTCAAAAAGGCCGTGACCACGTGTCTTCGAGAGGTTCCCGATGATGCCTTCGCGGGAGCGTTCCAGGAATGGGAACGCCGCTGGAACAAGTGTATCGACTCACAAGGGTCCTATTTTGAGGAATATTAGCTTAAGATATGTAAAAAAGTAATAAATTTTTTTCCTGAGCTCAGTACACTTATTTTATAGACGAACCATGTATATATGTATGTATTTATATATGTATATTTCTATGTTTATGTATATATATATATATATATATATATATATATATATATATAACTTTTGGACGGCACAATAGAACACAGAATAAAACAGATAACACGTAAAAGGACACTCACACTAGATGATTTAAGCTTTCGGCCTACTCCGAGGCCTTCTTTAGGTCAGACTATGTATATATATATATATATATATATATATATATATATATATATATATATATATATATATATATATATATATATATTTCTTTCCGTTTCCCTCCACCTTTCCTCACCTATTTGATAACCCCAACCCTCTCATCCCTTACCATTCCCTCATGGTGCTACACCCCCTGCCACACACCTTTTTTGGTGGTTCGCAGGGTATTTATGTAGATGTAGATTAATTTTGCGGCATCCATAAAATCACATCGGTTGTATTTTAGCCAAATATTTCTAAGATGGCACCATGCAGTCATCAGGAGGTAAACCTATTGAGCCAGTAAGATTTGCAAATCCATTAAGCTTGGATTATCAATTTTGGTTACTTAATTTGTGCAGTAGGCATACAATATATCAATGGTGATGGCAATAGAAAAAGTAAGGAAATGTATGCGTAGAAAATAAATCATATGAAAAACATACGATGGTCCTTAGGTGATAGCTTTATAAAATATAAGCGAATCCTCCAATTTTGAGCACAAGATTGTATGGTGCCGAAACCTTGTCGCCAAGGAGTTAATAAACGCGTCGATTGGAGGCTTTTTAGAGATGGGAAAAGATGAAGGAAGAAATGAATGAAGAGAAATGCAAAATAAAGCATGGTCAGCATGATAAAAGAGCACGATTCATTTTAATCTGTTACAAATCAATGGGACTTCTGGAAATCAATAATTCAGTACTCAGTAAAAATCTTCAGTCACAAGGCGTAATATTTCATAAGCTATCTTGAAGTTATGTCATTTTAATAAAGCATTGTTCGCATGTTCATTTCTTCATAAAAGAGCAATTTTCAATCATAAAAATATTATTTAAGTTCCATAAGAACATGGTGAGATAGTAAATGAGTAAATGAATCCCTTCCTATCTTAACACTGTAAAATCTACAGGAAAAGCTTTTTCTATTTGCTCTCAATAAATCACATGAAGAGGAGGAAGAGTGCTCTTATGTAACAAATGTAATATTCCGCATTAATAGCATGTTGAAGGTGATGGAGACGAGGCGCTAGAAAAGAATGCCGAAAGTAAAGTGAACAAATAACAAATGAATAAGTCCACCGAAGAGTAGTTTAAGATGAACCTTTATAAGGAGAAGAGGGAAATAAATTGGATACATCTTGAGGCATTAACCCATTTGAAGGCCCTAATTGAGGAAACAATATAGTGGAGTTATTGCAAGTGGAAGGCCAACAGTAAACACCGAAGATAAGGTAATGCAAAATTTTAGCTTGAGGAGCTGAAATAGAGTGACGAAATGGGCAAGGAATATGACAGTTTGGAGAGTGAATACAAACCAATGATGATGTCTGGTGATGTCTCATAAATAAATGGTAAATTATGTACCAACGCAAACGAAAACTAATAAGACATAAAATATTTAATTGTAATTACAATTTTCTCATCTTTATCATGTTGCAAATATATTTGAGCATATACTTTGACGGACACGCATCTTATTTTCCTATCAGGTTTTTAAAGTAACGGAATAATATTAATTACAGCTGATACATACTACACAAAATCTACCCATAGAGCCACTTGAAGCTGAGTGTTAACCGAGTGAAACAACATTTGGCGTAAAACTTTCCGCAGTCCATGTGAAAATCGAATTAAAACTTGTAAAGTAACGGTTGGATGCACTGGAGTACCTCGAATCATCAACAAACACATTTTTAAGATACATATTAACCATCTTAATTACTTTTCTAAGTTACGTACACTTAGTTTTTAAGGAAAAATGATGCTATAAATTTAAATCCTGCGTTCGAATCTTTATGAATGAGTCTATGAAATAGCAATCAATCAGAGTAAATAATTAAAGTAGGAAGAGTGAAACCATTTTAATCCACGGAACATATCTTTTAATACGAAAATACACACATGTTACTCCAGAGGTAAATATAAATACAGTTAAAAGAATATTATCTTAGAGGAGAATATCTTTTGGAAAGAGAAGAACTCCAAATGTGAATGGAAATGAAGAAATCAACCGCTGAATCAATATCTAACCGTAGGGATGGGGTGAAAGGGATTGGGAGTGAATGAGGCCGGCGTGGTGGGGTGATCGGGGATGGAACGGGACGAGGGTTGATGAGGAGGCGGTTGGGGGCCGAAAGGGGTAGCTGCGGGAAAAATGAAAATCACTTCCCCAAGTTTCCGTAATTCCTCTTAGCAGGGAAATTTAATCTCCTTCGTATTGCTCCACGGAGCTCAGCTGTTTTTGTTGCCTAATTCTCCGACGAATTTTTCGGGATTACTTATAGCACTCACCGCCGGCCCCAACTCCTCTCCCAACCCTCGGCCCAGCCATGCCCCTACCCGCTACACGGCATGTCCTCCTCCGAATTTATATACAAATTTCTTCATTTTCAAAACTTTCTTCCAAACGAAAATCTCGCGACGATATTTTAGAGAAGACTAGTTAAGGTTCATTCCTTGAATGACGACTCTATATTGTTTCAAAGTTTAAAAATATGAGGATACCTTTCCTTTTTGATCGACCATTTCTATCTGCAACAATATACTATTTGAACATCATTAAACTATCTAGAAACTGCAGGAGGTGCCGCGAGAGTAACTTTTAACGGAGTCATCCACGATATGTGCATTAAATGTAACGCTTTCAAAGAGTAAAAAGCCTTGCCCGGGATTCAAACCTTGCGTGGTGCGTCACTCTCGACTACGAATGCCTGTGACATTTTATTCCAGTATTTTGTCCCAACCTCTCGCTCCTTTAAAAGACCCCAAAACTTCGGAGTGTGATAGGACGCCTTGGTTGTTTAACTGGCTAAAACACTGGGCTAGATATCGAGGAATCTGGGTTCGAATCCATGTTAAGGTGAATAATTTTTACAATTTAAAATAGTTACATTATAAAGCCTTCAATTAGTTCATCATCCAAGAATTTACGCAATAAGGAATGGCGTGAAGGACTAAAAATTATTCATATCACAAATACACGTGTAATCTAGTTAAAAATTTCTATTATTCCCACAAAATTAAATGTAATTAAAATATATCAGCACAGAATGCTAAGATAAGCTCGTTCAAATATCTTGACTCTTGTTTTAGCCGCATTACTTGGCCTCGAAATACAAAATTCAAGTAACAACACGCCTTAGTTGGATAGTGTAATGAGTCAGTAGTGAAAAATAAGTCCCGGAATATTCTAAAAGAAAAGTATTTAATTTCCTTTAATTCATTAGAATAATGAAAAGAATACTAAAACAAAGTTTCTCTCGGAACAGAAACTCCTTAATAAAAGGTATCTGGATATTGAAAAAGAACATCTTCTGAATGACTTTAGTAATGCGGAATATTTTTAAAATGCATTTGTTTTGGTCTCAAAAGTTAATTTAGAATGGAAAAACGAATACATAAATAGAATGAATCGTTCAAAAAGGTTGAAAACTTTTGCACCACATGTTTAAAAAGTACATAATCAAGAGGAAAATGGATGAGATATAAAGGCGAGTGAAAGCTTTAGTTTCCCTATAATTTATTCCTTAGCAATAATTCGAGTGCGCAGCAAGCTCTTGAAAAACCACTGCGTTTTATAAACGTTTTTAAACACCTGCAAGCCTATTTCTTGGTACAGTAGCCCTGAAAAGGCACCTTTCCATGGTTTAAGCTAGAAATTCTTTTTATATTGCGGCAAAATTTTGTTCACTATGCTTGAGCTCTCAGTATGCTCAACCTTACTGAAGGTTGGAGTGTATGCGCACACGTTCTCCTTTTACTCAGCCAGTTACAGTTCGTTGAGCAGTAGAGAATGCAAGCTTAATGACTCATTTTCCGTTCTAAATTTGCGAAAAAAATGTTCCTCTACATTTACCTTACCAGCTTGAGCAGGTAAATACCAAGCAACAGAAGAAGCCTTACGTTATTTTCTCTCTTCAGCTCCAAATTTCTCCTTGGCCTTGAACTTCTGCTTACCATTTGCCGTCTTTGGGTGGGACGGAGAACTGTGCGCACGAAGCATAATGCTTAGTTCATCAATGAAAATCCACGGAGCCCTTTAAGTGCCCAGATGCAATGGCTTATGGAATTATACCATACATCAATACCCTTCCAACAGGACACTGAATTCTCTTTTCATGGAGTCCATAATCGAAAAATTGTAAACGTGACAAGATTTGGTATTATTCACTTTCCAAATTCATATCAACTAAGTACAGATTTAATAATTTGATACAATTTTCCGCGAATTACAGGCACCTGAAAGATATATAGAACCTTATTCAATATGTCTCTTCCATAAAACCCAAATAATTTTACGTATCAATGACAAGAAAACGAGTTTTCAGAGATAGTAGTAGTTTTAAGGTAGGCGAGGGACAACTGAGGCCATTTGCGCCTTTAGGGTTGGACAGGAAAGGATGAAGGGTAGAAAGACCCCCGAAGTCGATATTAACCTACTCTTAACGAAAGCGCCAAGGGGTCACATAGTTTAACGTTCTGTCCGACGGACTGTCCACTCACTCGAACTGCTCTCCACAAATCACCTCAAGCAGAGATCGGGATAGTATAGAGATATATATCCCAGTTCCAAGATACAAACCCAGGCCCGCCGAGTGGGAAACCAGTATGTAAGCCAACGCACCATCTCGGTCATGTTTGCTCTTTATTTGGAGGGTATCTGTCATTTCATAATTAGCATAAATTCTAAAGCGGCAAGCATTTCCGAAATGCCGGATAATCCGGACTGGAGGTATAAATAAAAAATGATCTCATTCGAAAATTCGAGTACCCGATGAGAATTTAAATGATACACCTTTTTGATTAAAATGGTGACCTGAGCATGTACATTCTCCATCTTGTAAATATCATCATCTCTTCAAAATTGCACAGAAAATGGCACTATCGTCTTAAGATTCCCTGATACTACTAAAAAATGACAAGGGTGAACAAAAACAACGAAGCGTCAGCAGTACGTATGCTTTTCAAATCTGATTCTAAATAATACGAAGTTTGAAATATTATAAGATACTTATGCCACATTAACAACTTTCATGGGGCACACCTTTTTTGCTAAAGTGATGCATATTCCCGTTCAACTACACCGAAATGATCATATTTTACTGATCATTTTATCTTCAATCCTCTAATCTCGGTAGCGTTGTAACTCTCGTCGTATTTTTAAACTTGCCATAATATAAACACGTCATTTTGAAAAATTTTCTATTAAATCTTCATTTTCCAGATACTATTAACTTTGCCCGGGAATAATACATAGGTTTTCTCATAAGGTAGGAGGGATCTATCTAAATAACAATCAGCCCAGTCAAACGAATTGAAAATGCCGCATCGTGTAGACATAATATCATAATGGTGAGTTTAAAAGATGGCCATCTGTTTCGTCAGCCTATTTACTACAAGCAGTAGTCTACCTGGTTAGAACAGCTTTCTGGTGACCCTGATATTTCATTAAAAGTTCTAAGGTTATTTAATCTGGAAAATACCGTGCGAATTTAAAAAAAAGGTTTTAATAAAATATTAATACTAAATACAAATGACCGGCATTTTAATAGCGACTTAATTCTCTTTAATATTCTATACGTATATTAAAATAAATGTATATAAATAATATAAAGAGAATAAAATGGAATTATTCTCAATATACTATCACAATATTTACGGGAAACCACCTCAATTATCATTCCCAAGAATATAATAATAAATACAATAGAGATTATGAGTCCTGGCAACTGCGGCACTCGGCCCATTCGGCCATGTGTCGTGCCCGGCAGCGGTGGAGGCAAGGGTTCCCCAGTCGTCATCCCACGAAACCCTTGCAAGGGAAAACCGACATCAGCAGCAGGAGAGAAGACACAGAAGAAGAAGAATAAATTAGTTAAAATAGGAACATGGAATGTTAGGATAATGTTAAGGACAAGAAAATTAGAGAATATTAAGCGAGAAATGGAAAGAAGAAGTATAGGTATCTTAGGTATATACTAGGTGAAATGGAAGGATATAGGGGATTACTGGAGTGATAATTTTCGAAAAATACAAATAATACTCGTATACTGCGGCGGAGACGAGAGCCAACAAGGAGTTGCCGTAGTTTTAAAAAAAGAGGTAGGAACAAGCGTAGTCATCATAGAGCAATCAACGGATAGATTCTTACTCTTAGAGATTAAAGTAGAACCGACGAACTTGGTCGTTGTTCAGGTATACATGCCACCGAGTAACCACAAGGAGGAAGAAGTCGATAGGATGTATGATGAGTTAGAGGATATAATCGCGTGTGTTCCTGCAGGGAAACATTTGATAGTGATGGGGGATTGGAACACGACGGTTTGCGAAGGAAGAGATGGTGATGAGGTGGGGGACTACGGTTGAGGCACAAGGAATGGCCGCGGGTAGAAACTAATTGAGTTATCTAGGAGAGAGGGATTAGTCATTACCAACACTTATACAAAATTATCATATTCATACTGTTCAATACATACGCGTATGATGATGGCTGTTGAAGTATTGTCACGGGAAAAATTAGCAGTTCACTACACACTTGCTACGTCATGGAATGGTGATTGACCCGTTGGTTTCGGAAGAACCTACTTACCTACCTGAATGACTCGACTGAATAATTTTTCCACGACGCATCGTATCGCGAGGTGTCGTGGAAACAGAATCCCAGTCCACATATACTACTCAGATGCAAGAGAGTCATGCGATTAAGAGGGAAGCCATTAAATGTGGCCACGACTCGGACGATTCAATGGCTCTCAGGCGATTTTCCGGTGAATTACAGACGCCGTTTCTACTCAGAAGGGCAGCACCTTTTCGCAGTCCAACCAAACCAATATAAAATGTACGAAGAGCGACTTAGTGCCCTCGCAAACCACGCGAACCGTCTATGGGTGCGGGGAAGGAGTGGCGAGGGGTTGGGCGACACTCGCGCGTGCCCAACGTCCTCTGTCGCGTGCACGGCGCGGCGAGTCATTCGGAGCGGAAAGGGATTTGAATTATAACCGCATAAGAACGCCGCGGCGGTCTCATGACTACCAGACGAACCCGAGTCGTAAGGACGGGATTATGCTGCCTGGCTGGATGAGATGAGGCCTCCGGATTACCGCCCCCTCCACGCCATGTCCCTTCCGTCTGTCAGCCCGAAATCGAGTCGCAAGGCCCCGCGTTGGAGAAACAGCCGTTGAACATACAGTGGTAGTAGATAACATGAACTGGTGTTAAGGGTTTCCCTATGGCAATAAGCTATCGCGTAGGTCATACTCATTGGATTGTTCAAAAATTGTAACTTGTATTAGCATTAGTGGAATACATGTAAAAGTGGCCAAATACGAGCCTTGTAGCAGCTACAACGCAATGCAATTTTCCATTAAAGTGAATGTGACTTGATAAACTAAACTACGTGATTCGCTTTTGGACTTATGGAAGCTATGCCGATATGAATCTCTTAGTCATAATATAATCGATGTAAATTTTACTTTCAATTATACTTTTGTGGAATGCGTTTAGTGACCTCCTATAAAATATTTAAATTTATTATTCCGAAACAGAGAAGTTGAAAATATACCTATCGCATGATGTACCGTCGGACGTTAAATAACTGTCAACCATTTCTCAGAAAACCGTGTCCTCTTTGCGAGACCTCTATTAAAATGCCTTAAAATGGGAACAAGAATATTTTACAATCGTTTTGAACTCGAATAAAATGACCTCCACAATTGTATGCAGGGAAGATGAACGATGTAAGTTTTTATAATATAGGAAATAGACAAATGAGAGAATAAAAGTGTTAAATTTGGAGGGGAAGATATGATGATTTAGAGAAAATATGAGTAAAAAATATTTTGGAAAAAGCTTCGAAATGTAGAAGAAAAACAAAGGCCTTAACAGAATAGAGGATAGTGATTTAGCGAGAAGGAGGCTGTGCATTTTGGGCTGTATTAAAACATGCCTGCAATAAGAACAGATGGTCAATATGTGGTAAATCTAGATTTTTAAATAGAGAAAAGTACCTTACATATCTACGTTGATGTGCTTAAAATTTTAGGGGACGTCACAAATCTTTTTCAGCTCGCAGTAATGTGACTGTTGATTGAAAGTGACATAATAACGGCTGATATTCATGGCACTTCACATTTCACACACTTTTGTTATAAATTTGTGAAGGTGCGAATATCACAGAGATTAATGGCTTTTTACGTGAAAGTAAAACTTTTGGGAAAAACACTACAAAAACAATTTTTTGTTTATTCATTGATCTAATGTTTCTCCTAAAATTTTAAGGTCTAGCTAGCGTAATGAGTTAGAAAAAAATATGGGATAAATTTTTACAATAACATGTAAAACACCCAGTGATTCACTAGTTGATTATGTAGAAATTTGCTCAAAAATTGCCGTAGGTTTACCTTCCACTACGGAATAGTTAGTGGAAATATAACTGTAAGAATTCAATAGCATGTAAATAAAGCTGGGTTTAGACTTAAAAGGCGCGCACATATGAATTTGAAGTCATTAGACGGCCTGGTTGCCTAAAATCTATGTGAACTTTATAAGTTTCAGATGTAGACATTATATTTAGCGTATTTGTATTGGCATTAGAGCATTTATTGAAAAAGTGAAATGAGCCTATGTCATTACGCCTAATTTACATCTGGAATTTTACAAGTAATTTGTTTCTTATCGCTTACCATATTTCCCGAAGGTACTACCCCCATCCTATCAAGAACATCTGAAAAGTTCACCTTTCTTTTAGTTGCATATACAATATGATGAACTGGTTGTAATAATAAACAACCTTAACGGATTATTTAATATGTTTCCTTGTATATGCCCTACAGAATAGCATTAAATGCATGTAATAAAACACAACCACTATCAATAGCTTTTTACATTGATTGAACCAAATTAGTGTGAGTTCTACCTTCCTGAGAAACATGCTTATTAATTGTATTATACACTCTGATTTATAACTCTGGCTTTTCAGTATGTTATTTACAATCGGACGCTGGAAGCCGTACAGCCGTGTTGACGCAGGCCAGCTAGGGTGGCGCATTAGGAACTTGTTTCCTTGGATCATCCTTCGTGGCGCAGAGGTTAGGGGAAGGACAAAAATGACGACACTGCTCCGTGTGTTAATGGAGATGAAGTGATAAAGCCTTTAATCTCTATTATCCTTTCAGCCTCCCATTATTCTTTCGTTCCGCGAACGTGTTATCCCAACAAGCGTCCTGCGTCGCACTCCTCGAATGACAACCACGGCCACGATCGGCAACACCGTATTTACGGCTTGGGGGATATACTAACAGAAATATTTATGTACATCAAAAGTACTCTAAAGGTAGATAAGGAAACCAACACATTATTGTAGAAAACTTCAATGTACTATTTGAAATATGACCTTTCAAGAATCTTTCAATATATCCAATCGAAAGCTACCGAAAATATCATTTCCTCATAGAATACGAAGGTCTCAATTGCTAAAATAAGTCTCCAAGAGACTAACATAAATTTTATAAATCATTAAATCACTACCCGTCTTCTCGACGGATATGACTGAACATTTGGAGGTGTAATTGTAATTAGAAAAACAGTATACATCGTATCATATACGCGTAAGCTGAATGGCGATTCACAAATTAAGGGAAGAATACGAAAGGGATTTCCGTCAAGAAGGTGTGACAATAATTTGTTGAAGTACAGTGCATACGATAATTCATGCAAAGCTAGAGCGCTTTTGCGTCCACTTAGTACCGGTAGGCCTTTACCCCTTCAACTTAAAATAAATGCAGTACTTTCAAGATATATTGGTTACTCAATTCCATGAATTGGACTGAAGCAATAGAATAATTAAACGGGAATGAAATGCATAAGTTAACAGTATACAAACAGATGTCAACAAAATATTAGTGCATTAAGAAGAGTGTTTGCTCTCCAAATCTCCAGAAGAAGGATACATACTCTATCACGATAAATTATTGAATGATTAAAACAAAATGATATGATGATATTGCGAAGGGGAACATGCAAATTTCATACATTAGAAGTGAAAACAAAACCGTCTGAGTTATTTGCTTCAAAAATGCCCCGATTTTATTTAATACATTTGCTTAAAATTACAAACATGAAAAATTCAAACATTTTAGAAAATGAAGTGGGAGAATCTTGAGAGGATAAAATCGAATGATGATTACCATTAAACAATTTCTGCAAAATGACAGTCATATGTCTGAAGGAAAACAAGATTCAAATTATAATGAAGGTGCTAAGGACCAGTCATTAGGAGTTATAAAGAATCATATAATAATATACTGAATAAAATAACAATTACAAGAAGTAAATCAGTACAAAACACTAGCAATAAAACTGAGAAAATCCATCTAATGGCCAACAGAGGTGACCCTTAGTACTTCATTCGGTGTTCATTTCAAAGAATTCCAAATAATAAAATTAGGTTGAGAATAGGGCCTTACGACTACTATCATCTGCGTAGCATGAGAACTTCCTCTTGTTTGGCGAAAATTATTCCCTTCTTTAATTCTTCGTAACATTTACTCCATGCTCTTTAGTAAGACTATTAGCTTCCTTCCTCTTCCCCTCTTTCCAACATTCTCTTCTCTGCCCTGGTACTTATCAAATTACTTATCAATACTTATATCATACAATTTTTTTATCTTTCTTTGATGCCTTCATAGCAAATTCCTCTCTTCGCCCACCCTATTTTAAACTCAAGCGTTTGTATTCGTCCCTATACAATTGTCAATTTGTCAAGATAATGCAAAGTTAATTTTAAATAAATTTCCTTAAAATAATAAGTGCTATAATTATTGTACTATTTGCTTTCACTGAACCATCAAATGATGTTTACACATCGACGATGGGAATAATTAGGGAAAACAAAACAAATATTTAAACATTCTTAAATAGGTAATGTAAGAGTATAGTTGATGTGATAATTACGTATGTATGTTAACTGATTTTTTGTTTTCTGAAATAAATATTGTAATTCCCTGTAGAGTATTCATCAAGGCACGGTTAAATTACTTTGAAACTCAAATTAGCTTCAAAAAGTCCCATTAAAATTAGATGGCATATTTTCCAAGCCTACTTGTATTTTATGCATGACTATAAACTGAATTTTACAGGGATTCGTTGTTAACCAGCTGTCACAGAGGCATTTGACAAGTCTTTGTATGCCATTACAGATGCAAATACTCATTAGTAATTCATAACGACAAGCATAGGTTATTGCATGTCCTAAAAAATTAGTCTGTTAAAATTTCTCTGTTGAGTGTGGCAGAGACTCCACATCATAAAGCAGAAAGAAAATATAATTTAATCATTCAATTTTTCAAATGAATACTTTTCCTTGTTCATATGGATGAGAACAATAAATGGAATAATCCAGAAAACATTACTGAATCCATTGACTTTTCTAAGACTGTGAAATATTAGGGCGCCATTCATCAATAACTTATTTGCGAAGTTAAATCTCAAATGCCGTACGACTGAAAAAGATCTTTTAGCACAGTTATCAGTTACTTGAGTTCTTCTTTTAAAACATTTAAAAATTTTTTTTCGGTTAAGAGATTGGCCTAAATATAAATACGTTACGTTGGTAACTCCAGCAGACATCAATCTGGTACAACCAAAGAAAGAGATTATGTAAAGCCATCAAAAATAGACTTAGAAAGTGAAAAATACAGTGAGAAGAAGCAATGATACGGAAAAAATTTTCCCGGTTCAACATTAAAAAAGATTGAAGATGCTAAAAGTATATGACGTTATTTGTCCTTGTAGCAGGAATGCAGTAGAAGCTTGATTATCCGGACTAATCGAAGCACGAATCATTGAAAACACGGAAAACCGAAATATAAATTTGTGGAAAATATAGACGTGGTATAAACGGACGTATACGGAGACTTTTTTTGTAATTTATTCCTTATTTTTAATAACGAAAAGAACACTTTTTCTATTTTCCAGCCATTTTTATGAAAGGGTGGATTTATAGTTCTAAGAATAGAAAATTATCATTTCGTAAACATCAGAACGAATTTCCTCAGATAGCCAAACCACGGCGTTAGGAAAAAACAAATGACTGGTGAATGGTGAATATAGGTCATATGATGTACCGATTAAAATAGTGCAGTGTAGGTAAATTATGGTGTTGCACAGTAAAAATTACGTATTTGCCCGCTTCAAAGAAGAATATTGATTTCTTAATGTTTAATAAATATAGCATCTATGTATGAATGCGAGGGATACGGTAATGGCAACTACGGGTAGTACAAACATGTTCAAATTAGTTCATTTAATACTATTGACAACATTTTATTTTGTGAAATCAAAAAAAATATCAAAAAGCCCTAGTATTTTCAAATTTCATTTTTAAAAGAAGCATGTTAAAATTGGCAAGCATTTAATTATCCTTACGATTGTAACTTAATTAAAATTTTGAGGTGCGGGGAAGAGAGAGAGAGAGAAGGTGGCACGTATAATCCGCAAAACGGATAATCGGTAGTTTCATGGATATATTTCTTCTCAATTTTACTGTTTATTCCCTTTTGTCTACTTATTATGATTTTCTAATATTAGTTAAGTTATTTACATAGAAAAGGGCTTTCACTTAAATAAGTAAAGGCTACCATGACTGCAAGATCTCCACGAATGAAGTATGCTATATATGAATCTCGCAATGAAACGACCACTTCAGTATGAATATCCTCACCAGGCATATGATTCTAACGCTAAGTCACGCCGTACCTCTCATATTAAGATGTTAAAGTGCATAAGCATTGGGACAAGCAAGCAAGTAAGTAATATAATGAAAATGAAATCCCGAAAATATATGGCTAGGCCACCGGAGAGCAGCTTATGCACTTCAATTTCCTGCAGTTTTCCACCAGACTAGTAATTTGACTTTGGACGAGAGGTGTTGCGAAAGCATCACCGTTTGTTGAACATGATTCAGCATGCGTAAATTAAGGCGCGAGCATCAACCTATGCGTCATCATTCCGTAGGACATGTTCCTAATGAAAAACCTTGGGAGGTGATACGCTATTGTTGGATGAAGTTTTCTCGGGTCTTCCACCGGGTCAGGGGTTCCATGTTGGCCGACGTTTCGATGCCCGACTCGTGCATCGTCCTCAGGGTTGATGATTGCCACTCCGTTTTTGGCCGTCTTATATACCGGCGCTCTCGGGTTCAGGTGACTTCTGATTGGTCGCCCGGTCGTTGTGCTCTGTGCCTTTCTCTTTTTACCTCCAATAGCACGGGTTTCCATGTGTTGCTGAGAGAATAACCGGAATCCCTATTGAAATTCCGCTCTGCCATTTTAATTTCTATGGATTCTTTAATGATGCGGTCCCAGTAACCACCGGCGCGGGCAAGTAGCTTGGTCTCGTTGAAATTAATTGAGTGATCCATTTCGACGCCGTGTTCGGCGATGGCAGATTTTTCCAGCTGCCCTAGGCGTAGGTGTCTTTTATGCTCCTTTAACCTGGCCTCGATGGTCCGACCCGTCTCTCCAATGTAGACATCTCCGCAGGAACACGGGACTTGGTATATCCCTGGGGTCTTTAGGCCGATTGGGTCCTTTGCTCTGACAAGTAAATTTCTAATTTTCCCCGGTGGTTTATGGATTGCCTCGATTTTATGCCTCGCTAGTATCCTGGATATTTTTCCGGAGATCGAGGCGACGTACGGCAAGCAGACCCTGGCTAATGGTTTTTCTTTTTCCACCACCGTGCGTGCTTGCGGGTCGAAGGACCTTTTAAGGGCCAGGGAGATTTCGCGTCCACTATATCCGTTCTTGAGGAAGGTGGTTGATCTCCTCCTGCAAACTATTCTTGTCGGCGATGACCTTGGCTCGTTGGAAGAGTGTGTTCAGCACTGCTCGCCTTTGGGCTGGGTCCCTGGCCCTTAAAAGGTCCTTCGACCCGCAAGCACGCACGGTGGTGGAAAAAGAAAAACCATTAGCCAGGGTCTGCTTGCCGTACGTCGCCTCGATCTCCGGAAAAATATCCAGGATACTAGCGAGGCATAAAATCGAGGCAATCCATAAACCACCGGGGAAAATTAGAAATTTACTTGTCAGAGCAAAGGACCCAATCGGCCTAAAGACCCCAGGGATATACCAAGTCCCGTGTTCCTGCGGAGATGTCTACATTGGAGAGACGGGTCGGACCATCGAGGCCAGGTTAAAGGAGCATAAAAGTCACCTACGCCTAGGGCAGCTGGAAAAATCTGCCATCGCCGAACACAGCGTCGAAATGGATCACTCAATTAATTTCAACGAGACCAAGCTACTTGCCCGCGCCGGTGGTTACTGGGACCGCATCATTAAAGAATCCATAGAAATTAAAATGGCAGAGCGGAATTTCAATAGGGATTCCGGTTATTCTCTCAGCAACACATGGAAACCCGTGCTATTGGAGGTAAAAAGAGAAAGGCACAGAGCACAACGACCCGGCGACCAATCAGAAGTCACCTGAACCCGAGAGCGCCGGTATATAAGACGGCCAAAAACGGAGTGGCAATCATCAACCCTGAGGACGATGCACGAGTCGGGCATCGAAACGTCGGCCAACATGGAACCCCTGACCCGGTGGAAGACCCGAGAAAACTTCATCCAGCAAATACGCCGGGAAAGCACCAGATCATACGCTATTGTGTTCGCGCCCACCGCGAGAGGAAGAATTCGAAGGCATCGCTGCTCTATGCCACATCGTCGTCGCGAGTGTTTGAATAAGGCTCTTGGGGAGAGGATTTCCTAATGGAAATGGATTTCTCGGATGAATTGTTTTCTATTTCGCATCTCTCCGTTTATTTTTCTCCGTCCGGAAATATTGCTGGAGAGGTTTGTCCTCCTGGGGTGGAAGACGGAGGAATTCCTAGGCGCCCGAAGCGAAGCGTGCGACAGAATATGACGGCGGGGAAGGAGGAATGAAAAGGGAGCGGCGTGCGGAGTAAGCCTCGAGGAGCGGACCAAGTCTTGAGGAACGGACCGGCGAACGCGCGGAAGAATCCACGGCGGTGTGGGGTGGGGGCGGAGGGATTGGAAATATTTCGTTGGTAACGGGAGGTAGATTGTACACGCTCACATCTCCGTGAAAGTGGAAAAGGCGAAATGAATAAGAACAGCCGAAGGAACAGTTCGTAGGAAAATGGGCGAAAGATAAGGGCCTCTAAAGAGGGAGTATGGAGATATCGGAGACGGATGGGGATATTGGGTTGTGGGTGGAAGGTGGGTGGGAGGATGATGGAAGGGTGGCGACCAGATCAGACTCAAGGAGGAATAGCGAGGAAGAGAGAATTTATCATTTTAGAAACAATTTATGGGTCCCGATAGATACAATTTTAAATCATTCAACCGATTCTTTCGCCTTTAAAAATTCTGCTTAACACTTTAAACGAAATATGCCTATGCCGACGTTTTTCTCCATTTCAGGATATTTAGGTATGCTGTAGGAAACGAAGTACGAATAAGCTAAATTAATCTGCAAATTCGTTATCTAGTTGACTTATTTAACTTGGTGTTATTATATTAAACTTGGGCACACACATAAAAGACAATAATATGCGTGTATCGACCGAAGTAATAATTCATTTGTTTCATTATAATTGTACATTAAAATCATTGTTCCTATATTAAATAATTTTTACCTGGACCAGAAGTAAATATTATACATTTACAATGTCAATTTAGCAAATTATTTTCGATAATCATGATTCGGATTAAATGTGCTTTTAGACATATTTTGCACGTTAGGAATTAATTGGCAATTTCATACTGACTGATGCCACTATCAGCCTAGTCAAATGCTAGCCAGTATATTCTGACCGAGAAAGAATAAAAGAGCCATACCATCAATTATAAAAATACAATGTGAATGCTTAATATAATAATTTGATTTTTTTAAATATTAGAAACGTGATAATGAGTTTAATTGCAATAAATTTTAAATTTCTTTTTAAAAATGTGTGCCTTTGTATCTACGGCACCCGGGACATGGATCGTGTGTAGTGCATGGTGGAGGGAGAGTGAGAACTTCCGCGGTCTTCATCACATGCCATTCTTAAGAAAACCAAAGTAGCACAAAAGGCACGTAAGAGGGCCGAACTAGGTAGAGCAGGGACTTGGACGATTTCAACGAGAGGGAAATTAGAAATTACAAATCGGGAAGTAGGTAGCTAGCATACAGGTCGGTACCCAAAAGTGGTAGGACTGATTTTCTCTGGCGCGAACGGAGCGGTGGAGGGGGATCTGCCTGGCAAGGTAAGGTGGAAGGGGCTCTTAACAACAGACCGACACCAACCTCAGTTGCCTGCGGGCTGTCGTTGAGTGAGGACACCGTTTTTAGTGAAGCAAGGTTCTTGTCCGCGTCGAAAAACAAAATAAATCTGAATTTAGAGCAACCTTATTCCGTGAAGTTTTGTGCGAAACTCGGGAAGACGACAGCTGAGACCCTCGATATGATCAAACAGGCTTATGGGGACACTGCCTTTGGCCGTTCCACAGTATTTTAGTGGCACAAGTTGTTTAAAGAGGGTTGGGAGCAAATCAAAAATGAAAACGATGTTGATTGTGTTTTTCGACCGTCATGGAGTGGTTCACAAGGTCTTTGTCCCACCAGGGGAGACTGCGAGTGCGAAATTTTACGTGCAGGTGCTCACCCGCCTCCGAGAATGGGTGAAAAGAGTCCGACCGGCCATCGCAAACTGCTGGGTGCTTCATCACAACGTGCCGTGCCATGGCGCGCTCGTCGTCAGACAGCTCCTGGCCAAATACGGCGTTGCCGCAACCGCCCTATTCTCCCGATCTGGTACCACCGGACTTTTTCTTCTTCCCCCTGATGAAAAGACAGCTCAAGGGACGACGTTTTGACTCGATAAGGGCCGTTCAAGAGGCTTCGACAAGGGTCATCAACGGCATCCCCAAATAAAATTTCCAGCGGGTTTACGGTGAATGGAAGCACCGTTTTACTAAGTGTGCCGCAGCTCAAGAAGCATACATTGAAGATTATTAAGTCGATGTAAGTATATCGTCAATAAAATAATTGTAAAAAAATCAGTCCTACCACTTTTGGGTGCGAGCCTGTATACTGATGCTTTACGGCTGTGCGGGATCAGATGGAAGGACGGCGGGGATTACGGTGAGATGGTAATAGAGAAATAAACCGCGGAAGGCAAGGGAACCAACGAGACATGCCAACAATAATGAGACAAAGTGCTGGAAGAAGTGTAGCAAAATACTGAGCAGATGAATGAGGCAATATTATTAGCAAAACTAGAATCAGAAACATACCTAGGTCTGCATGCTACTAAATAATTGTTGGAAGGAAGTCGGGGATAGGGTGTACGACAAATTAGAAGAAACAATTGAGTGTGTCCCAGGGAGGTAACATTTGATGGCTATGTTTGAATAAAAGGCTGTGTCGAAAGGAAATGGAAGCAAGGTTGATTGCTACGGTTGACGAACATGGAATGACCGCTGGGAAGATGCAATTGAGTTCTGCGCTACAAGAAGTGAATATCATTGCTTCCGTAAGTACAGTTTTAGAGGTCATTAGAATCCATAAAACCTTCACCAACGTCAATAATGAATTCCATACAGATAAGATATTGAATATTAATGGTGAATATAAAACCTGAACCAAAGGATTAGCTATTATTCAAAGGTCTAGGGGTCAGCACTTATCATAGGGAGAAAGAGGTCGACAGGGTATACAATCAATTTGAGGAAATACATTCGTGTTTCCATGGGAGTAAGGACTACGTTTTATGGGATTTAAAAGCGGTTCTGGCCAAAGGAAGAGATGAGCAATTGGATTTAGGTGAAATGAATTACCGTGGGCAGATAGTAATAGAGTTCCACTGAAGTAATAGGTAATGATAACGGATTATTGGCTAAACAGCATAACAGCCGTAGGTAAATATGACTAATGTCTGGGGATTAGGAAAGATATCAGTTATAATATATTACAGGCACAGATTTAGACGATGCGTTACTTATTCTCACTACTTGGGGGAGTTAATCCAGATGAAAATAAAAATTGGGTGCTAATTAATTATAACATAAAATAAAGTATAATCAGGACGTATTTGTTTGTTTCGCAGATTTAAAGAGACATTTAGGCGCAAATGGAGCATAATTATTGAATGCATGCCAGACACGAGTAGATTGGATGATAGGAATTTATATCCGCAACCTATGACAGGTCTCAGACTGCATAGCTATGTATGTAGGTTAGAGAGTTGGGATGGGCAGTGATACAGAGAGGGATGAGGCCAGAATGTCAATTATCACCTTTGCTTTTCAACGCATAAATGGAGGAAACGGTTTAAAAACTATGGGAATAACTCGAGATCGGAATCAAGGTGTGTGGAAAACTCGTATAATTAGTAAGCGTTCGTTGATGATCAAGCTTTAGCCAGCCATACAGCGAAACGGTTACAATCATTGGTGAGCTCCTTGGAAAGTTAGCGTGGTAGGTGAGCATGTCTTTTGTACCGATATGATCTGGAAAAAGATTATAGGCTGTCGAGAAAGAAGAAATGTAAGTTAAATTTAATATAGAAATACATTAACTAAAGAAATTTGAACATTTACCAATCTTGAAACATGTTTTTTACTAAGATGGACAAAGAAGTACGAATAAAAGAAGAAGAATTGCGTGAGTGAAAAAGGTTTCCACGGACAGCAAGGAACCGCTGACCGGAAGGTTGAGTAAGAGTGTACAAGAAATATTTTGATTGGTGCGTGGCTTGTGGTAGGGCTCCTGAACTCGTTTGTTGAAACGAGATGGTAAGTGTACATTGGAGGATTTCAAGATGCTGGTGTGGAGAAAGATGGAAAAAAAGAAAAGGGCAGAACGGAAAACAAAACTTGGACTAGGGGGAGGAAAACGGACTGTATGGAGATATCCAATGGAGACATAAAAGATGAATGAAAAAAATTTTTATGGGGGACGGAATGGTGAAGAAAGCGGAGAAGAGATAGGAAAGGGATAGGCATATTGGATGGAGTGAAGGGGGCAAAACATGTACATGCTGATAGACATTGGGCTTATTTTAGTGTGAGGTGCTAAACAGTGTCTTCTTAGACAAGGTTATCTATCTTAAACGGTAGACAAACACATGACATTAACATACTTGTAATATGTGATAAAAAAATTAAGTCATAGAGGTGATTCGGTATGCACAGGCAACCAGACCGTATTTGATGTGCGGTCATTGATTAGATCGTTACTATTCATTTACCATTTTTCTTCTGACACGTCTTTCTTAGGCCCATATGCGATTTTTTAAATTCTTTCAAATGTACAGGCCGTAATTTTACACTTGCCCATTCACACGTAACATTATTTGGCAGAGAGCAGATGTAGATTAAGGATAGGAAGTTCACATGGGAGTTTAAGTGCGCTGGTTGAGTCGATAGGTGCTTTGCTCAGAGGCGCCAAAAATTTTTAGTTTAAAGAAAAACTTTTTTAATTTTCATATGTTTTCCAAACTATTTAGTGACAAAAGTGGCTCATAGACCAACATCTAACCTAAACTTGTGCTCCAAGAAAGGAGATTCGCCATAAAGCACTGACGGCGTAGATCAAGAAGATCGGTCCAAAATGTACATCATCTGCCTCCGCTGTGGGTGAGGGTGAAAATTATGGAATTGACGTCCATACCACACATATTCAAACACATTAAACATACTAGTAACATGAAAATTAACTAGACTACATAATGGTGTGCATACACAAAAGATTTCAGTTTTTTTGACTCACTCATAATTTAATTACATAATTATTTATTCATGCTTAAAAAATCATTATGATGAATATAACTGGATGAAAGTTGTTTTGAGTAATTAAGGTAAAATTAATTTCAATTAATTAGGCTCGTTAGTATGATTTGCGATTTGGTTTTATCCTTGGAAAATAGTACATATGTAGTCATATTTAAATTATTTTTATTAAGTTGTAGATTTTAAATTTTTTAAAAAGTTGTTTTAAGCGGTACTTCTAGCGTAAAGAAATTATTGTATACAACCTAAGCCTGGCAAATATCGGATAGAGAACATATGTCATCAATTTGTGTATAGGCCAGGTATATATAATTAATTGCGTGTGTAAATATTTATTTATAAAATACACGTAATTTAGAGGTGGATAATTCCAGGGAGCAGAAGTTGTTGAATTAATTTTTCAGAGGCGCAAAAATGTCACCTTCGAAAAAGTTGTAGTTATTATTTTTCCGGAATGACAATACAATAAAAGGAGATTCTTTAACAAAAACATCTCTACAAAAATGGTGAAAGACAATAAATTCATCATAAGGCACTGCTGATACAAATGCAGATTACGGGTTCGATATCAACTCCTAGAGCTCTGGGCGAGAGTGAAAGTCATGGAATCAAACCCAGTGCTGCGATAAAAAAAGGCAACGGGAAACTATTACATTAATCTCCCAAGTTTTGAGCTTTTTTCTGATGCCTAAAACGTTCTATCTCGGGAGAATTCTGGGGTCCATGCACATAGTTTCAAAACCCAACCAATTCAAAAACTCAACCTGGGAACATGACTCGGAAAAAATTGAGTCCCAACTGAAGGGCAATTAGGAGTGTGTGAAAAGTTGGTAAATGTTAAAGTTGAAGTTGACACACTGGGGGTAGACATCCAGGGTAAATAAGCGAGATTAAGTTGGCCTAGGCCAACAAGGCACTTCTGGAGCGGCGAACGCAGGGTGACGCACCCAGGAGACGACTAAAAAATTATAGAAGTTGGCATCAAACTTAAGAAAGAAAGGAAAATAAAAATAAAATCGTGCTGGTAATACAACTAGAGGATAATGATAATAAATTTAGAGATAGAGCCTACGAACCACATGCTATTGCTAGTGTTTGTATAAAAAATATCGAGGATAGTTTCTGAAAAATGGATTTATTTCGGATAACGTTACAATGCCTCAACATTCTTCATGAGTACAACCCTTGAACGGCTATACGCTTTTGTCAGAGGCTTTTTCCAGACTCGAAGGCTCCCTGGTAGGCGGATTGAGGAAGGGTCATAAGGGTAAACGTGCAAGCTTCTGTAACGGGTCCCCTGATAGTGTCCTTTAAGGAGGATTTCACATTCGGGAATAGGAAAGAGTCCCCTGCTGCCAAGTTGGAACTGTAAGGGGGTTGGGGAGTCATCGCGATGTCGTTGTAGGAGGTCTTCGCAAGATGACACTTGACTCAACTCTTGGTGGTCCATCATGACCTTCGGGATGTATTTAGCGAAGATCTTTCGCATCGCCAAATTTTCACTGATAATGGTGTGCACTATCAAGGTATCAATGCCAATATGATATGCAAACAGGCGCACACTTAACCGGCGTTCTGGAATCAACACTTCAGCACACGTCAGGAAAAAATTGTAACCGATACTTTTTATATAAACCTTTTACGCTAGCGACCAGTCATTCAGCAGAGGAAATAGAAGAATTATGTAACAAATGAAAAACTTTGAAAGAGCAATAAAATAGAAGGAGAAATTAATCATGGTGGAACGTGGTGGAACTGGAACTTTGTGGTCATAGATGGCCGAGAGGAGCCGGAAACATCGATTTGACAAAACACCGATTTGAGGAATCGAAGCGCCGCATGAGAGAGACATATAATTTTTCAACGAAAAAAATTGAAAATGGCTAACACCCAATTAAAAAAAATCGAGAAATAATACATTTGGGTAATTCCGGGGGAAAAGAGAAAATACCAAATTGACTTCATCCTTGTCAGAACGAGATACAGCATTCAAGTTAAGCAGCCTAAGAGCTACCCCGGCACATATATATCGATCAAAATCTGGGAGCCATGTACTGCCGACTGTTATATAAGAAAATGAAGAAACGGACGCAGAAAAGCAGATGAAACAAAAAGATGCTGAAGGAAAAGTCACGCCAGAGTTCAACGTTACCATTGACAGGAAAATAGAAGAAATAAATGAGAATAGCATAGCAGGAGAATGGAAGGAAATTTGGAAAATAATAACGGAAATAGCAGTTTAGCAACTTTTGATTAAGAAGGCATAATCCAAACGGTCACGGGAATGAGCCACATAAGAGAGGCATGAACAAAACACAGGAATTCAAAATGGAAGCTGAGGAGTCACTGCAAGAAGTTGCTGAAGCATGTCTTTAGAAGACGCTAGAAGACCGAGGAAAGGAGAATAGAAACCTGCAAGGAGAAAATAAATGCCAACATAAAGAAGGAAGAAAAATAGCGAAACTGTTTATAAACTAGCGAACTTACATATCGTGGTTAGGAAAACAGAATCCCGAGACAACCGGAATGTTAAGGAAGAGCTCCTAAGGAAAGATGAAGGCATTGGAAAGAAGATGGAAAAAGTATATTCAAGTACTCTGTCAAGGGTGAAAATCACTTTCACATCACCTACATAAAGGGTTTGTGATAAAAAAACGAACTATGACCGGAGATATTTAGAAGCGATTTCAAGAGGTCCGTGCCAGATCTGAAGAGCAAAAAGACTTCTGGGGTTTAAAAAATAAACAAAGAAATAATGAAGACGCTTGGAGTCAAATCAAAGAATATCTTACTTGGAATAGTGGGAAATTTTGATGGAAAACTACCTGAGAAATTAGAGAAAAGTGTGATGTTTGCAACTCTAATGAAACCGAGAGAAGAAAAAGGTGAAGAACACAGAGCATTGAGATGGAGGTCTATCACTCATCTAGAACACTTACTTGGTCGGAAAATAGAAGGAAATAAGAACGGTGCCTCATGGAAAACCAATTAGGATTCCGGAAAAACAGAGGGGAATTACTTATCTTGAGGGTACTTGCCGAAAATATTATGAGCTATTTACGCTTACTACGACCCTATGACTATTTTTTCGTCAGATAATAAGTCGATGAATAGAAAGAAATAGTAACTCTTATTGAACACCAGTTCAGATTCAGGAAAAACCGAGGAGCAAGAGAAAAAACAGCTTGAGGCCACTGGCCAAAAAATTGGTGCACAAATAATGTCATATGTCGAAATCCGAGGACTTGGGAAGACCACAGACAAGGTTGATTGAAAAACTGTGTTCAAGTACCGGAAAACCTTGGATTGGACTATAGCGACAGAATAATGATCTATCGTCCCCTCTGCAAGAGTCTGAGAAATTCAGATAATAATTTGACGCCACCCCTACGCTAAGGTATGTAAAATATTTCAATAATATAGATAATGAGTGGGTTGTGGTAGTCCAGGGATAGAGCGTTGGACTACTGACCGGAGGGCCTGGGTTCGACTCCCGGGCAAGCCTCTCTGGGCACCTGCAGCTTCACCCAAGCTATGTGATTTTTGGGTTCTAGACCTTCTTGGAAAATCATAGCCGGCAGAGGGAAAGGAGCTGGCCCCCCTACCCTGATGTGTGAATTTCACAAGCCGTCGGGCTTAGTACTGACTGAATTCTACAATCACCTACCGGACCGACCTTAGGGTTGATTACTGCATTAATGGTTTTTCATGGTTTTATAAATAATGAAAACTGCAGTTATATCCGCTACGGACTTTGGGTTAAATACGACAATGCAAGTTTGCAAGACGGTTGCTAGTAATAAGACAAACAATAAAATAAGGGTTAAATAAAATGGCAACATACATATTAAAACGACGTAAAAACTACTTAGGATTTAAGAACACTCTTTCAGTGTTGTTTGCAGTTATTGATTCATTATCAGTCGCGGGAAAAATGGCATCTTAAAATTGTCGGTTATTCACTTAATTTATTTAATTTTGTTTTAATGATACTTGATCTCTGTAGATAAAATTTCAGAGAGTATAATCATTGGCCTTGACCAAGATTCAAACCTGAACCCCTCGATGTTCGAACATCGAGGATGTAGGTTAAAATCCCGGTCAAGGCCAATGACTTTTTACACTCTGAAATTCTTGTATTTAAATACATATTAGCGGATAACTCCGTAAAAATTTTCTGTTGCGACATGTAGGAATTTGCGCAGTTTCTAGGAATTAATCTCCGTAGATTTATGAGGCTCTGAGTTTATTTTTTTATATCATCCGTGAAGAGATCCACTTCAGATTTACGCAAGAGACTTAATCCGTAACTTAACGCTCTCCTCGTGAATAATTCACCATCTATTTTCTCTAATAATCTAGATGCGATACTAAATCAACATAGCTTTAAAATATAGCTCATATTTCCCAAATACAGTCTAATTCAGCAATCAAACCGGCTTTGTGACGTTCCCATATACTTTATCGACATGTCGTAAAATGACATCTAACTAGGATCAAAGGACAGATCATGATCCATTAACAAAATTCATTAACGGAGATTTTTGAAATGATTAATCTAATTCTCATTTTCCGCAGCAACGATGTAGTTCGTGAAGTTTATCCGCAATAGCTACTTCATTCTCAGAATCATATGTGCACATCAAGCCAATTCATCGTCGACAAAAAATTGTTTTTGTTAATACCAATATCCTAGTATAAATGGAATTTTTTCTATTATTTTACTCAGAGTAATTACAACTTAAAAATTTCAATGAATCATTCTGAAGTGGCAATAATTCAAGGTACACGTACTTTAAATACAACTGCATATCAAGATGTGTTAAAAATTTAACGGGAATTTTAATTTTTCGGACAATAAGTGGACAGTAGTCCACATTGGAGGTTATGCACTTGTGCTTCTTTCAATCCCCGAAACACTTCTCAAACTCGATCTTTGAGATAGCCTTTAGTTCATTCAGCGATGCGTTTATAATGTCATCTACGGCTGTAAAACGACGGCCCTTCAAGGTTCTCTTAATTTTTGGAAATGGAAAAGTCACACCGAGCCATATCTGGCGAATATGGAGGCTGTGGAATCGTTGCAGTACTGTTCTTGGCCAAAAATTCACGAACAAGCAAAAAAAGTGTGAGCTGGTGCATGAACGTGGTGCGAAAGCCATTTTGGAACGAATTTTGTTGCCACGAGTTTCATACCCAAAAAATTGGGAGAAATGTCATGACATGGTCCAATCGATATGCCAACATCATCAGCGACCTCTCTAATGGTGACTAGGCGATCTTTTATAGCCATTTCTTTTACTTTTTCCACGTTTTCATCGATTGTTATTGTGCTGGGGCGTCCAGGGCGTTCGTCATCTTCAAGGTCTTCACGGCCTTCTTGGAAACGCTTATACCACACGTAAACTCTTTTGATTTACTCATAGCAGACTCACCATAGGCCTTTGTTAACATTTCACACACTTTTTTACACTTATTTAATTTTTTACGTAAAATTTGATACAAATACTCAGATCCATTTCTTTTAACAAACGAAAATCGCCGTGCTCATAAAACACGTCTAACCTTAGTGGCTTTCACAGAAAAATTCCACAATGAAAACAGCTGAAAGTTTTATCATACTTCAGGGGCATGTATACCAACATTATTAAAAAAAGGATTCACAGTCGGACTCTCCAAGCCCGCGAAATGAAAAATCCCGTTAATTTTTTAACACACCTCGTATATATTGGGTTCCTGTCTAAATTATTCTACTCGATGATTTTTTAACACAAGAATGAATGAACAGAAACAATTTGAAGTAATGTGCGACTTAGAATATCTGCTAAATGATTAAGTATTTTTCACCTAAGTACATTCATTCTAACTCTTGTGTACATCCAATGTTTTCTAACAAATTTTGTTAAAAATTATTAGGAAAGAAGATATTACGAAATTCACTCTTACCATATCAGAATTAATCGAAAAGCTTGGCGGTACGTTTAGCGATTTGAACAAAATATTCACGGAGACACTCCCGTTTTCCCATTACTTTTTCTTTATGAAAAGTGACGACACCGCCAGGGAGAGTATTAAGCTCTCTCATGGTTTCATTGCAGAGGAAAGGAGAATATCCAATGAGGGAATAAATAAGGCAATAAGTATGTGAAGTAAAGCATAAAGAAGGCGAATCTCTTGAGGTTGGAGAATGAACAATTTTTAATCCTGGAAGGGGAATAAATATTCACCCCCTTTTTCATCTCAATTTACACCGTCGGTTGGATACAAAATGGCGGTCCCTTTAATGGAGTCTGTATCAAACGTCTTGCCAAGTGATTCCAAAAGAACTCCCTCTTTTATACAGATACTTAACGGTCCATTTGAGGTAATAACTTGTGTTAAATTCAATTAATAATTATTGCTTCTGGGTTTAAAAAAAGATTGGCCATGGGTTTGAGGATAAAAATGTTGAGGCCTGAACAAATGCGAAAGTAAGGAAAGTATGAATTGAAAAGGAACAAATTAAGAAATGTAACAGAAAATTACCATGTGATTAAACGAAAGAAGGAAATTGCGCTAGGTCATTAAATCAGACAATTTCTTGAAAACAAAAAAGAACTAGGAACTATGGCTCATAATAACATTATACTAGTGCATTATTAAAATGACAGATATTACAGTAAAATGTTTTGAAACTAGTTGTAATGGACGAAAAATAAAGGCATGAATGAAGATGCTATGCACAAAGGATAAGGTTAAAGGTGAAAAGAGAACCAGGATTGAATAGAAAATAGTTTCCACAGCTTGGAAGACTAATAAATTAATGATCTACGGTAATACGTGAAGCGTCTTCCAGCCTGATGTGAGATGCCACTTTTGACAATGTTTGAAATTTTCATTCGCAAATTCAGCTTCGCGCTTTCGTGTCGATAGGACAACTTCAGCGCACCAATGGTGGCACGCATGCTGGTGGTGCACCTCCACTATCCTAGATCAATAGACCAACCCTCTCCCTCGCGTCCCGTCCCCCCATACCCTCGTGCCCGTGCACCCCCCCCACGTCCCCCACCCGCACCCTCCCCTAACCGCCTCTCCACCCATCCACCCCCACCAACCATTCTCACTTTCACATTCCCTCCCTCTTTTAATTTCTCCGGCCCCCCCTCCCACTCCGTCCCGCATTTCTTCCGTTACCTTTCCGCCCCCCTCGTCTCATTTCACTCGCCCCCTCCCTCCCCTGCCTCAGGATTACCGTCCTGCTTGTATCCACGCTCGTTTAATAGGATGGGACAATCCGGTGGGTCGTAAAGCGCGTCTTCTGCCTCGCCGTGCCATAAAACCCTTAAGAGGGGCGGAGAGTTCGTTTCCGTGGAACCGGAGTCGGGAGGGGGCGGAAGCTGCGGAGCGAGGGGCGTTTTTTCGCGGGGGTAGGAGGAGGCCATGGCTCGGAGGGGGGATGGAATGGATGGGATTTTAGGGGCAGGGGGCGGAGGTGGAAAGCGGCGATGGCGACTCGAGAGATGGGGAACTCGAGAGGACTCGTGGGGAGAGGGGCGACGTGTTTTTTCCTCCTCGGCGTGGGAGTGCGGAAGAGGTGGTCGCGGAATGGATAAGGAAGAGGCGCACGGCGGAGAATGGAATGTGAAATAAGTCAAGGAGGGAAATTTCCTTCCTTCCTTCCCCTTTCCTTCGACTGCCCTCTCTTCCACCGTGGACGGAAGTGCCTCCCGGAATAGTGAGCAGCTTTGAAGCATGATTAAATTGTGTTCATGAGATTGTAAAGTTGGACTTTTATTGCTCGCTCTAAAATAAAATAAAATTGCTGGAATGAAAAAAATACAATGGCGGGATGAGAAATGTAGTGAGAGTGCAGGGAAGAGGGTTTCTGACGGGAACTGTATTGAAAGGTTGTAAAGCACCGCTTTTCAGAACCCGTTACTTCTGGAGAAATACGTTATGGATTATCCGAGCGAGATAAAGCAGTATTTGCGCGGGAATTATCTCATTACGTTGACTGCTGCTGTAGGTGCTTGGGCTGCTGGAATTAAACCAAGGTAGGAGGGTTTCACTCTATCTTCTGCTCTTCATCAGAGAAGAAGGGTCTGTTACTTCGCCGAGGCATGAATGACGGATATAAGGCACCATATAATTTTGAAATTTACGCAGTGCTGTATCAAATTAATATTTGAGAAAGAGAATTAAAATTTAATTGTAAATATTGTAAAATGACCCTACTAGAAAGCATAAAATTCCGGAACATGGTATTGTGCCAAAATAGAAATGAAACCTCGCGTTAAGTTCCTACATGCGACTCTAAAAAAATGTAAAAAAGAAAAACAATAGGTGAACAACGACATTAGTTAATTACATTAGCGTTAACCGTGAATCGCTTTCAGCCTTTGTTTGATATTGATGAAGAACTACTTTATTTTATGCATTCCTTGTTCAGTAAGTTATAACAATAAAACTTAAAAAAGTAGCATAATATGTGCAATGCAGTATACAGAAAAAATTACTTATTTCTAAAAATAGACTATTCCTAAATGATAAAAGACTGTTAAGATATGCTCAGTGACGAAAGTATTTTCTGGTAATAAAGTTTGAAAAGTCTATACATATTCCAAAATAGGGACTTGGCTAAAATCATATAAAAAACAAAGACCATGTGAGAGTGATACAGGAAAAAATGAAATCATTTTGGTTCAAAATTGCCATAAAACATCAAGGGCATAAAATATGACTGGGTATAAGTGAATATATGCCAGAGACGGCGAAGAATGATTACTTAACTTCTTTAATAGATAGTAAAAAACAAAGAATATCCGTAAATTGTCGTGGAAAGATGCCGAAAAACACCTCCTTACCAACAAAGTTGGCGATGGTGATTTCTTTTAATGAGAGTGCAGGTAATTGGACAGTACCTGTAATTGCCCGTCGCGTCCCATCTTTAAGTCCTCCTCTCTATCATGCCCGACGCTTACTCACAGACTAATTCGTTATTCAAAGAAAGAAGTTTCGAAATTATCCATATTTCAATTTTAATTCTGAATTAATATCCTCATATGACGATACTGATGGTTTTAACTTATAACGTTAGCCATTTACTATTTCCCAGGTTTCTGAGCTTCAACACAAGTAATAATTAAATTTCTGCACGAATTTGAAATGCTCGGGTTGATGTAGAACAAGGAATAGTTAGCAATAAACAAGCAAAAAACATTTTATTATGTTATTATGTGATATTGTTAAAAAGTATCACCGCCTGGAATTTTATGGAAAGAGCGTTTTCCATAACGTTACGTATAGAGATATGACTGAGAGAAACGCGGCTTCATATTTGGGCAAAAAAACTCAATGGACAAGTAATACAAGTAATTTATGCATTATCCTAATTTTAGTAGAACGAAGTTTGATTATGCAATTTTGATAATGTGCTATTACTTTCCATTAAATGTAATTACGATACAACAGCAAAATTCTGATCAAGGATAGGCCGAAAGTTGATGCTCAATCTCTGTGGAAGTGGTAAAGATGTTCTTTATTCACTATCTACAGATTAAGATAAGTTTATAATTACCACAAATCTTCTACCCCGCCATTCCTTACCCTCACCCAATAAGACATAATCTGACACCCACAGTAAAACCGACTTCAGTTTTGATTCATTTTAACTCCTTGGACACCGTCCAACATGCCAATACTTTTCCTCACTTCACCTCAATTTCCTAATTTTTGTCTCCTTATTACAAATTATAATATTCAATCGGAAATGTAAATGATCTAGGTCCATATTTCCTCTTTTCCATAAATGTCCCTCAACATTCTCCTCTCTTACCCAGCAGAGAGCTAGCATCTTTTTTTTTGGTATTCCTGCCTAACGGTTTACATTTTCCATTCTTCTTCGCACCCACATTTCAAGCACCTCCAATGTACGACTCTCATCTACCTTCAACGACCAAGTTTCCGCGTAGTACAAAGCAACACTTCATGTCAAAGTTCTTTCAAACATTTTCCTAACTTCCTTAATTATCGATCCATTTGTTAATTCTCTGCTTCTTGTGAAAGCATCTTTACCTTTTATTCTTATGTCTCAATTGAATAACCGTTACTCCTTCTTCCAAACCTCACAACAACTCTTTTGTCTTTATTGATTATCTTGAAAAAACTATCATGATTCCATTGATTTTACAATGCCCTTGGTAATCAATGGAAGCACTTGCATGACTAACTAAAGCATTTGCGGATCGGAAAATCCCCAAATGATTCAGTCAGTAAATCAGATTGTATGCATTACCTTCTGAGCTGCAATACTGCCTCCAGTCCTTTCCATTTCACTTTTAGCGTTAACTCAGCACACAGGAATATACGTAAAATATATTTTGGTATAGAATATATTTTTGTATATATTGAAAATAACAAGTTATACAGCGCCCTTGACTCCCATGTCTAATACTCTCCCTCTCGACTTTCCGACCGTCACAAGCACCCCAGCAGCAGAACAAATCAACGGATAATTGAAAATAGGGCTGGCGGAACCGAAAAGATACTCCACGCTAAGTCTATTTCTCAGTCAGGTGGTTGCAACCGCGGCGGCTACATCCATTGGGGCGGCCATAAGAAGATGGTGATACGTATGTATTCAGAACTGAAACAGAAAACCCTCATAATTATTTTTCCCGCATTTTAATATTGGATACCAGTACGTACTAAAATGAGTCCCAGTGACTACAGAAGTCGGCTCAGTGGGCAGTGTTTCGTGTCCGGCAGAGACGGAGGCAATGTTTTCGAAGTAATCTTCACATGAAAGCCGTCCGAAGTGAAATCAAAAGTAACAACAGAGAAGAAGGCACAGATATTGACCGAACTAATTAAAATACAAACTCGGAATGTTAGAACGATGTAAACCAGTGCTACGGATATAAATTATGTATACCGTGGTACCAAGGTAACTAATTGGAAAACTACTCCTTAACGGCAGCTTAAAACTCATATTAAACAATAGAATAACACTCCAAAAATGACATGTCATTTCTCCCTGTCTCCCACTTGGTGATTTCAACAAAGGAAGAGATTAAAATCCCCAAAAAATACGCTTGAAAAATCTTTATGCAGTCTGATATTTCTATTTTAAGGAGATCAACTCACTCTGTCTACATAAATTCTGGGTCTCCCAAACCTAAGTATTTTTAACAAATAAGCTTCCGCGTCGAATTGCAAAGCATAATTATCTGGTGAATACATTAATCTAATCAAATGTGCGTAGTGAAAAAATACATATCGCTGTTCAATACTAACAACCACATTGCCATATTCAAAGCAAGGGTTCTTTTAATAACGCAATCAGTACGATGTTGATAGGGACATTAGAATGAGAAAATGGGACTCATAAGAATCTTTGAGATAGATCCAATGGCTTAAATTACAATGAAAAAGCTTTAAATTCGAAAGCAATTGCATAATAAAACCCTACAAAATCTTATTAATTGCATTTAGTAATTTCATTTGCGTAAAAATTAATTCCATTTTAATAATCTTTATTAAATAAGGCTTAACATATTGACTGTGTCAAAGGTTTTGCCGACAAATCATAGTATACGCCACTCATTCATTCATTTATCTTTTAAGCCAAAAAAAAGTACGGCCTTCAATATTTTTTATTCATTGTCATTTCTGAAACTCATCGCGTTATTGCCATTTGTATAATTATTTATTTGATTCACGGATTGTCTCTTCGTTCATTTAAGGGATTTTTTCTGCTACTTGCCCGCCTACTATTTTCCCAACAACTGTAATCTAAAACTCTCGTATTTTTCTGAACTTTATCCTTACCAAAATTATTATATTCAGTTTCGCTCAACCTATGTAGAAATACATGAAAACACTATAGAAAACGATTTCTCATTAGTTCATATGAACGGTGCCAACACTTTGCAATATTTTTAGTATTAGGCGAGAGAACAGTATCACGACGTTCCGGAGAAATATTAGCTGAGAATGAGAAAAAAGGGATTCGTATGTGAATTTCCAGTTACGCTAATTTGAAAAGACGTCACCGAATCACACAAAATTATGGCTCTCCCACCCGCTTCCTGCCAAAAATGGCCGAATCGCTCGGCAACAAAGAGGAAATGGCTGAAAGCCACTGATAAAATAAATTTCAGAATGAGTAAGAATTATTATTATTATAAAAACCTCGTTGAAATTAGGCATTTGTCCTGAGGAAAATGGTCAAGTCTGGTCAATGGTCACTCTTACTATGCACATATGTGGTCGCGTCATTGTCGTGTAAAAAAAATTATTCATTCTTACTGCACCAATGGCCCTCTTTCACTTACAGATGACCAGCCAACCACAGAAACTTTCTGAGATCCACCAACCCTTTGGAACCCCGCACTTGCAAATTCCCTCATAGTTCCCCAACTTGCAATCGCCCCCGATGTAAAACATGTCTGCTCATCAGACCTGCTCCCCTCACCCCACATCCCCTCATTGTCCAATCATCCCGACCAACGCTAACTGCATCTCGAAAAATATTATCCTTCTATTGTCGTGCAAGCAATGCACTTCATCCTGTATAGGTGAATGAATTACCCCCTTATCCATCCGAATGAACAATCACCGCTACTCCTGTAATTTTGCTTCACTCTCTTCCCTTCCTATCCCTTTACACACAAGTTCACACAACCTATCATTTGACGAATGCCTTTCCATAACATTTATAGAATCCCTACCCAATTCAGCCACCATCATAGAGTTGAGAACTCGCGAATCCGCATACATTCTATATTTCCTCCGATCCCTTAAAATTCCCACCCTTAACCGCCATCTTTAATTCCCTTCCCAGCAGTCCCTAAACCTTCCGCCCTACTTCTTTCCTCCTCAGGCACTCTCCCCTCAAGACCATTCAGTCTGACCTGAAGAAGGCCTCGGAGAAGGCCGAAAGCTCAAATAATCTACAATGTGAGTGTTTTTTACGTGTTATCTGTTTTATTCTGTGTTCTATTGTGCCGTCCAAAAGTTATATATACATATATACATTCACGCAGAAATAGATAAAAGGAAAGGGGAAAGAAACACACATTAAGGGTGAACACTGAAGAGGTGGGGAAGGTGGAATCAAGCAGACCACTAATGTAAAAATATTTTCCTCGACCGGGACTTAAACACCGGATCCCTCCACTTGCCGGGCGGATGCTCTAACCACTTAAGCTTTCGAGAAAATGTACTTTGCACTGAAATCTGTGATTTTATAAAGCGCCAAAGTTCTCCATTTCAATTGTCAAGAGATGGCGTTAGGGAGCCGTTACACCCACCAAAATAGAAATAGACAAACACAAGAAGAAGAATGACAATAGGATAGCAAGCATACAACATCATTAAGGATAGGAACGGTGCGTTTCATAACACGCATAGCCAGAAGAGACGAGCCACATTGGTCAAATACACATTCAAACACGAAAACCCGCCATACAGAGAACAAATATTCATTCAAATAGATAGAGACATAACGAAAGGGGAAAAGAACACACATAAAGGACTCATAAAGGGAAATATTAATGCGTGTATTGCAGAAAATAGGAATGGATTGGAGGGACAGGAGACTGATCCGCAACCTGTACATGTCTCAGACTGCTCAGGTGCGAGTGGGGAACGGAGAGTCCGGATGGGCAGTGTTAGGAAGAGGTGTAAGGCAGGGTTGCCCATTGTCACTAGTGCTGTTCAACGTATATGTGGAGGAAATGATTAAAGAGCATTGGGAAGAAATGGAGATAGGAATAAAAGTCGGAGGGGAATTCGTAAAATCGGTTAGGTTTGCTGATGACCAAACATTAGTTGCTCAGTCAGCCAAGGGGTTACAAGCATTGCGGAGTGAATTGGAGGTTCAGTGCGATAAATATGGGATGAGAATCAATATTAATAACACCAAGGTTCGGCGATTTTCCAGAAAGAAAAAGGCTAAGCTAAACATTTAAATAGGAGGGGAAAAAACACAGCAGGTAGAACAGTTTACATATCTCGGAAGTGTTTTGGACCAATACGGTCAAAGTAGTAGGGACGTGAGGAGAAGAATTGCGCTAGGCAAGGAGGCTTTCTCAAGGAGGATGGAGTTGATGACGGGGACGTTGAGTAGGGAGGTTAAGACAAGACTCGTAAAAACTCTGATATGGAGCGTAGCTTTGTACGGCGCGGAAACGTGATCACTGAAGCAGGAGGATTGACGTAGATTTGAGGCTTTTGAATTGTGGGTGTGGAGAAGAATGGAGAAAGTAAAATGGACCAAAAGGAAAACAAATGAGGAAGTACTGGAGATGGTGAGTGAGGAGAGGGGTTTGTTGAGAGAAATCCTATGAAGGCAGGAAAAATGGATGAAAGGCGTATTGAGCGGTAGTAGAATGTTGAAGAGGGTAATAGAGGGGAGAATTTTGGGCAAGCGAGGTAAGGGCAGGAACAGGATAGGGATGTTGGACGGGATGAAGGGAGGAAGGAAGTCACAGAGATGAAGAGGGACCTGATGTAGAGTAGGTTTTCTTAGGAGTTACAAGATATTTATTTGATAGTTATGTCCATCCGAAAACCTACCTTAACCGGTAGTATTGGCGATACGTTTGGAAGTTCAGTACATTTTCCCAAAAATCAAAATAAATATACACAAACTACTAATCGCACTTTAAATATGCAAAGAACGTAGCTACCGTATTGAATCAATATAAACGAAAAATGCCGGGGCTGTAAACTTGATACTAATCCCACCATTTCCGAAAGCACTCTATCCATATTTCATTATTCATAACTATGGGCAGAGAAAATATTTCATTTTGGAAGAAGATTTGGTCATACGAACCCCATGCTATCAGCATTGGCTTTAAAAAAATGAAAAAAACAGGTAAGTTTATCAAAAATTTGAAAAATTTTATTTGTAACAAATTAACTAAAATTATGAATAATAAGACGATTTTTAAAAACGGATTTTTGGAAGACATTACTCATTCTAAAACCTATAAATAGAGATTTATTTCATAATAAGTTAAATGATAACATAGAGCAACGCATAAATGAAAATATGTCCGTCCTTCAATAGTAAACAATAATCACCGCTGTAAAAGACTTTTCCATTTGCACCATAACACACAAGTCGTAACTCATATATCGATTACAGCATTTAAAACTCCATATCACAGAAGACACAAAATTTTCAGCGAGAAAAGACGCAACAATGGTCCTTCTTGCTATTTCAGGGCGATCAACAATGTGGTAGGGTAACGGAAGCATAAAGAAAGCTAATTCAGAACCAAGGTTTCCGAAATGCGCATATCTTGACAGTATTCATTTCAGGGCATCCAAAAGTGTTGAAACTTGGAGACCACAGTGAAAAGCGCGTATGAAGAGTGAGGTGCAAGGGTTAGGAGATGGAATAACTGAAGGGGGCTGAGGGGAGCGAGGATGAGAGAAGGGCCGGACCGAAAGACAGTGAGACTTCAGAGAGTGACGGCCCGGAGGCGGAGGGGGACGCTTCATTGGGAGTCAGGAGGGTGGGGCGGGTGATGGGGAGAAATATTCCCAGAGTGAAATTTGTTGAGCGTGAGGGGAAAGCGGGGAAATAATATTTCCGCCGAGGGGACCAAGAGGTATATAGCTGCAAAAAACGGGTAAGCGAGATATATACGAGACAGATGGCTTCACTAAAGCGAAAACTGGGAAAATCATTTCCACCGTCATTCAATTCTTTGTCTCCAGAAAAATCATGTCACTTAGTCACCCGCTTTATACACCACCTCCTGTCTTCCATATCTCTTACTAGATGGTAATATTATTCACCTGATTCGCGAATGCCGCGAAATTGACCTTGTATGCAATGAAAAATAGAGAAAGTAGTTGGATATTTAAAATATTAGCTATCACAAATACGATTAAGCATTAGTATTAGAATATATGGTTGCATTCGTCCAGGGGTAGAGTGCTTGACTGTTCTCCGGAGTGCCTGTGTTTTCACCCAAGCCTGGCCTGTGTGGCCACCCAAGCATTAATATTTTATGCGTTCCAGATCTTCCTTGGAAACTATAACTGGCGCAGGGAAAGGAACTGGTCCCCCTACCATAATATGTGAATTTCACACGCTTTCGGGCTTAGTAATGGGTGAACTCTACCGCCACATACCAAACCAAACATCGGGTTGAATACTGTGTTTTTTTATGTATATATCATCATCAGTATTTTAATCCTAGGATTGGTTTTAATGCAGCCCTCCATTCACCACTATTTAATGTCAATTCTCTCAACCCCTGACACCTTTTCTCTTTAAGTATTTCTTAATTAGCCTATATGCATGTATCTATGCATATAAACACACACATTTTTTTACTAAGCAAATCTAACGGTTAAGGTAGGTTTTTGGATGGACACAACTATCAAATAAATATTTTGTACCTCCAAACAAAACCCAATCCAGCAACCTAAACTACATCAGGTCCCTCTTCATCTCTGTGTACTTCTTTCCTCCCTTCATCCCATCCAACATCCCTCTCCTGTTCCTACCCTTTCCTCGCTTGCCCAACATTCTCCCCTCTATTACCTCCTTCAACATTCCACTACCGCTCAAGACGCCTTTCATCCATTTTTCCTGCCTCCATAGGATTTCTCTCAACAAACCCCTCTCCTCACTCACCACCTCCAGTACTTCCTTATTTGTTTTCCTTTCGGTCCACTTCACCTTCTCCATTCTTCTCCACACCCACATTTCAAAAGCCTCCAATCTACGTCTATCCTCCTTCTTCACTGACCACATTTCCGCGTCATACATAGCTACGCTCCATATCAGAGTTTTTACGAGTCTTGTCTTAACTTCTCTACTCAACGTCCCCGTCATCAACTCCCTCCTCCTTGAGAAAGCCTCCTTGCCTAGCGCAATTCTTCTCCTTACGTCCCTACTACTTTGACCGTATTTGTCCAAAACACTTCCGAGATATTTAAACTGTTTTACCTGCTCTATTTTTTCCCTTCCTATTTTAATGCTTAGCTTAGCCCTTTTCTTTCTGAAAAATCTTATTACTTTGTTTTAATAATATTGATTCTCATCCCATATCAATCGCACTGAACCTCGTAATCACTCAACAATTTTTGCAATCCATTGGCTGACTGAGCAGCTAATGCTTGGTCATTAGCAAACCTAACCGATTTTATGAATTCCCCTCCGACTTTCATTCCTACCTCCAGTTCTTCCCAATGCTCTTTAATCATTTCCTCCACATATACGTTGAACAGCACTAGTGACAATGGGCAACCCTGCCTTACACCTCTTCCTAACACTGCCCATCCGGACTCTCCGTTCTCCACTCGCACCTGAGCAGTCTGATAAATGTACAGGTTGCGGATCAGTATCCTGTCCCTCCAATCCATTCCTATTTTCTGCAAAACACGCATTAATTTTTCCCAATGCACTCTATCAAGCGCTTTTTCGAAATCTACAAAACAGGCAAATACACATCTCTCTCCTTTTCTTGATGATCCTGTGAACGGCATTCGCTTCGTGGGATATCAAACTTATTTTTCTGTAGTCTTCACATGACGTAGCCATTACTTTTTTTCGAAATTGGAACTAACACTGATCTTAAAAAGTCTTCCGGCCCGATTCCTTCCTCATAGATACTACGAATCAGTCCATATATGGCCTTCTTCCCGCATTTTCCTAAACATTTCAACAGTTCTACAGGGATGTTGTCCACCCCCACGGCTTTCATCTCTTTTAATGCCCTTTCTATTTCATCGTCGAGTATTTCTGGACCTAAGCCATCTTCTTTTACGTCATGTTCCATTTCTCTTTCTAACCTTGTCGGCCTAAGTTCTGTACCATACAGTGTGTCTATATATTCCTTCCATCTCTCTTGGGTTTTTTCTTATAATAACTATAATAACTTAACCTTGCTGAATAGCGCACCAATTTCACTCTTCCTCCGTAAACTTTCCATATCTTCGCATTGCGCTTTCCACCATTCTTCTTTTCATTTATTTGTGGCCATTCTCAAATTATTTTTAACTCTTTATGCTTCATTTTGCCTATCTATGTTTACGCTCTTTCATCTTCTTCTCTCATCTATCTTTGCAATCATCTCATCTGTTACCCGTGGTTTTCTTATCCTTTTCTCGCTAACGGTTCCTATTGTGTCTTTTGTGGCTTTCCATATCACTTTCTTGATACATTCCAATTTTTCTTCTATAGTACTCAGCTATTTACTATCGTGCATTTTTTTCTCCGCAGCCTGCTGATACTCCTTCCCCGTTAATCCATTAAAAGCTTCTACATTCCATTTTCTAACCAGCCGCCCTTGCCTTATCTTTTGGAAACGGACGTTACATTTCATAACAATTAAATTGTGGTCAGTTAGGGTCCACTCCTGGGAAATCGTGCGAATTTTTTACACTGTTACTAAACCTGTGCCTGACTCTGAGCCTGTGACCTTTTTGAGCCTCCTGACATTTTCCATGTATACTTACGCCTTTACAAGTGCCTAAACCATGGCTAACCCCTGTCTACTGCAGAATTCAATTGCTTTCTCCCCGCGTTCATTCCTCGTGCCTAACCGTAGCCCCCAACCATCATCACCATCTCTTCCTTCGCCTACCATTGCATTCCAATCTCTCATCACTATCAAATGTTTTTCTGCAGGAACACACGCGATTATATCCTCTATCTCATCATACATTCTATCGATTTATTCCTACTTGTGGTTGCTCGGTGGCATGTATCCCTGAACAATGACCAATTTCGTCGGTTCTGCTTTAATATCTACGAGTAATATTCTATCAGTTGCTTGCTCTATGTTGACTACGCTTCTCCGTACCCCTTTATTTAATATTATGGCAAACCCTCGTTGGCTCTCGTCCCCGCCGCTGTATATTATTCTATAACTATCACTCCAGTAATCCACGTTATCCTTCCATCTCACCTAATATATGCCTAAGAGATCTTTTTCTCCTCTTTTCATCTCTCGTTTAATATTTTTTAACTTGCCTGTCCTCAACATCGTCCTGACGTTCTATGTTCCTATTCTAACTACTTTCGTCTTCCTCTCGTCTTCTGTCCTGGTGCTGTTATTTTTCCCCTGCAATGGTTTCGGGTAGCGGGCGGTTTGGCTGAGAAAGGAGTTTTGTGAGGTACCCAGGAGTGGGTTTGGGAGTGGGTCGGGGCGATGGGGAGGAGACGGCTCCATGAGGTGCGCTTGAGAGAGGCGTGAGCCGACGGGGAGCTGCAAAGAGTTTTGGGGAAGTGCTGAGCGGAGAGATAAGCCTGTAGAGGGCGCTCGCAAAGGGATTTCATTCCCACGCCACCTCGCTCAGGAGTGCCGTCACTGCGGGGGAGGGAGGCAGGTGGGTGGAGGTGGCGACGGAGCAGGAAGTAGGGCAAGGAAATGTCGGTGGGGTGCACGCCGAGGAGTAATGGGAAGGAAGGCTGGAGGAGGAGGGAGAGGGCCTGGACGGTGAAGGGCGACGGGCGGAAGAGGGAAAGATTTAGGCGTCGACATAAGAACAAAGGCGACGAGGAGAGAGAGATTCCACGCAAGGGGTGCGTTCCCAACGCCACCGTCCCCCCGAAACCACCTCCATCCCCCCTCAACAACAACTTCCCTCCGCAGACACGACCTCTTCCCCTCACAGCTCCTTCCAGCATTTCGCCCTCTCATAAAAAGCTTTCTCCGTCCCCGCTTGCGCCTCCCCTCCCCATCCTTCCTCGCCGCACGCCCCTCGGCCCCTCTTCAACATACACAATCCTCTCCTCACAACTTTCGGGAGACGCCCTCATTTCCATCCCCCAGATGCGCTTGTTTCCCTTCAAACTTTTTTTAAATTCCTCCTCTCCTCTTCCGCCTGCCAATCCGTCACTCCAGCACTCCCTTCCCCTCCAACTTCTTCGTTTAATGAACCCGCGAACGGGTGGTGGCGGCAGAGTGAGAAGATCGCGGCCGAGTGGCGGACGGGGAGAAACGGGTTGCCTGTACCTCTCAAGGCGGCGGGGGCTTATGTATTTTGCCCGGGAAGAAGACGAGGCGAGGGAGGGGGAGTCCGAGTGGTTGCCATTGGGGAGTCGTTCCCGGTGGACCAGCGCGGGTGGAGAAGAGAGCGAAGAAAGGGGATGGTGTAGATTAGTCCGCCAGACGACCTGAGGAGTTCCTTCACGCGAAACACGGCAGAGCCATCTAAACCACCTCAGGGGGATGCGTTACCGTCTTGAGGAGAGAGCTGCACGAATGATGAGCGTATGAAATTTCCCGAGAAAGTAAATACTGTCTATTTCTCAGATTTATCCAAAAACTTGTCTAATAAACGTGCGACAAACAGCACCGCAATGCTAGAATTCAAGTATGCGGAATTGTAAACCCAGATCCAGGCAATGTCTCAACGATACCATTATTTTCGTTTTCCCTCTTGATTGAGATGTGAAGAAAGTTCTCAAAGTTTTTAAAATATTGTCAATTATTATATTTTCTACTTTGAAAATATGTAAAAATTCGCTAGATTAAAACGTTTTAGAATAAATTATGTAAATAGAGCAACCTCATGCTCATGGTTTGGCAATTAGGTTTTTCCGTGTATTTTGTGAAGCCGTCTGAGGCAAATATTAATTGAAATTGGGGCCTTTTGAAAATATGCTAAAGGATTTTACCATTCTTAAGGATTTTCTGTCATGTATTATATATTTACTATGAATTTAGCAATTATTCTTGAAGTTTAATTTCTCTTAATACGTGCATGCAAATGTCCAGTTTTACCAATGGTTTTTGCCTTTTTAATACTTCAGCCATATAAATCAAGACTAATTGTAAAATTAATTATTTTACGGTAATTTTTACCAACATTTATTTGGATTAAGAGGAATTTTGTTTTTAATTTTCCCCATTTAGTGTCTACTGATGTTAGAGATGTGTTTATCTCAAGGAAGTAATATTACGAACGAACTGGAAAATGCTTATCAATAACAAGCTCCTGGTTTTCTTCAAAAGAATTTTAACGGTAAGGCGTAACAAAATTTCCTAAGCACCCTTAGAATAATGATGATCTATTTCAAATAAATAATAAATCCACGAACTCTGAGATAGTCCAAGAAAGTGAGGCAACAGAATATGTTGATTTCCATGAAGGATCAGACACCAATGAGGAGCTCCCCGTCGGCCTATAATACGTGAGTAAAGATAGTACAGCTTGCCCATACGTTTCTCTCCATACTGGCCGTATCCGTGGAAATAATAACATTGAAGACCCAGTGGGTAACGTCTTAGTTCCCCTATAAGTACCATATGGCTGTCCCAGCAGAATCAATTGTCATCCTCGTAAATGATCTGATAGTTCACGCTGAAGTGAATTTCACTGACACAGGGTTTTAGATAGGAATATTTAATGGATGAGTTGGTGGAATTTTTAATAGAAACATCGAAAGCAATGAAATTAAGTCAAACGACAGGTAGAACGCAGGAATGCGACAGGTTGTACTCATTTTGTTAATGTTTTACTTGCAATTTGTACTCCAACTATTCCAAGTATGAATCTCTTTGGGAGATATTCCATGGGATCCAAATTAATCTAGTTTAATTGGTTCTAAAAAAAAAAATATATATATATTCACTTTTCCACCTAGATATTAGAAACACTCTAGGTGAACGTCGAGAGAATAATAAGCTTGCTCCCCTTTGTGATGTATGGGGTGGAATAAATGATTAGCTAAGAAAGGATTATGAACTGGGAGAATTAAACAGCTGATGAGCAATCAGTGCCATTTAATGGGTTGGTATCCTTTCAGACAATATACGCATGCCATCGAAATTTGACAAATGAGAAATGAAAATTTGGTGAATACGAGAATCAAAAATATTTCACCCTCTATACGGAAAGCCTTACTGGGATAAATGAAATAAAAGAGCTTAAAATTTGGCCGTAACTGTTGTTTTGTCACCCACTGAAATTTTCAAAGACATTCATCGCAGCATAACTTGGGACAATTATTAAATAAAATTGGGTTTGAAATGATAATGTCAAATAGAATTAGGCTCTTCGGGACGATATGAAAGAAGAAAAAATTTACTCCAAGGGTATTTTTCCCTCAGAATGCGAACCAGGAGGGGATCAGTATTTGGCGGTGGCAAACTTACAGGCTTCCCACCGAGAAGGCCCGGATTCAAACCCTGAAGACAACAAATATATTTCGGTGGTATCCTGATCCCTACTTGAGGCTCTTTGAGAAGAGCTATTTGAGTGAGAACGACGCCCGTCGGATGGGACGCAAAACTGCGGACCCCTAGGCACCTTTCGACAAGAGCAGGCTAATACCAACCCCGGGTTTCTCTCCAATCTTACTTTCCCATACATCTCTATTGGTGTCAATGAAGCCTCCCATGAAAAGTACTAAACTACGAAACAGGATGATCCTCAAATATTTGGTTTCAAAAATAAAAATCAACATCAGATTACTTTCTTTCTGGCAAAACTAAAGGTGTAATTATTTCTATCAACAATCACACAAATCAGGATCAATCACTGAAAATAGTGCGTCAGAAATTGTGACTCAATAAATTACACCACCGTAGAAGTAGACCCTATAGATGAAATGGCTTATGAGTACATGAGCAAGATAGAATCAATACGCTGGCCTTTCGGCAGATGTCATAAATGGATTAGATATCTGTGGAGTTACTGCGTACACCATATTGTGCAATTAAATTTATTTATGATTCGCGCAATGCTGAATTCGCATATTAAGATGTAAATTTTTATTCTTATTACCCTTAAGGGGCATCTAATAAAACTTAAATTTCAATCACGATCCATATTGGGCCTTCATACGCCTACATAAGCAGCAGTTGTGCAAATTATATATCGTACAACAGTTTAGAAAATGAGTCATCCAATGGAAAGTCAGCAAAAAACAAAGACATTTTTGCAAGCCTCAGTTAAAAGTAGATCGCAGAAATAATCATACTGTAAATTCAATTGATATGTGTGCAAGCAATATAGCAAAAATTGTTAAATATACTACTTGGATAGATGAAATCTAACAAAATATAACAATGCACCACCATTAGGATTCCTGCTAAATGAAAGGTCAGTCATTCGTTTCTCAGATTGTACAGTACCGAATCAAGAACTAAAGGGTCACAAATTCAGGAATGATATAATTGACGCCCAAAAAATTGGAAGTACCTTATCACGCATAACAGCCGGTAGACGCGTTTTGTCATGGTTTCTTCTTTAAAATTAATACAATTTATGGACTTATCATAACCGAAAACCAAGCATTTGTGAGGATGAATTCATTTCATATTTCAGAAGGTATTTCGATTCTGATGATTAGGGAATTATCAATCAGCATAAAAGAGGCATATTGTACAGAACCAGCGCTTTTTTTTCTAAAATATCCAAATATTACTCAAATAACATTACAGACATTCCATACGATGGAATATGACCTACAGGTACGTTTAAGCAAAAATTGATTATTTTCTCCCTTCATGCGTACGTAAATTTAGCTATTTTGCACCAAATTGTTCGCAAATATCGTTCTTTATACGCCATGGTGGACGAAATGCTAACAGCTTTAACCTCATCGGCCAATGAATAACAATAAAATAAATGAATAACAATAAAATAAATGAATAACAATAAAATAAATGAATAACAATAATGAATAAAATTATCAGTTTGTAATGATTGTTGCCCATGTTGAATATTCTGGCGAAACACTCTCAAGGTGTAAAATGTCATCCTCTATTTGCTTCAATCTTGCATAAACGTCCTTGGGAATGGGTTATTGGTGAGATCGAGATATGTTTCTGATCGATTTTTTCATCTCAAATTTAAAATAATACCTTAATATACTCATAAATTAAATTTTTTTATATCCACTATTCCATTTTTTGCACCTGTGGCTCAAATTTATGTCAGAAAACGCATATTTACTTAATTTCATGACACTTGAGAAACAGAAATGGACGTGATGCATGCCTATACTCTATTTAAAATGAGATTAATATCCTAATTTCTTATCCTGCAATAACTAAATAGCAATAAAACTAAAACGTGCCATTCATTACACACTACTCGTGGAACATAAAACGTCTAGTTTTTTTGTGTATATGCCTTGGCCCAACTAATGGGGGAAATGAGGACATATGCCGTATTTCTCGAAGCAAGGGAAGGAATTGGATTGGGAAGGTGGATAAATGGGATACCGCATATGGCAAGAGATAGATTCTTCAAGGGAAAGGATCGTCTCTTCTAACATGTCTAACGTAATCTTTCAAGCTCTTAAAACTCCACTATGTTTCCCTGTCGCGAAGCTTTCCTTCTTGAGGAAGGCGAATTTCCAAAGCGCGGGAATTTCTCGAGGATTAAACCGCGTGACATGTGCACAGGGATACTCCCTTCCTCCAAAACATCCCTCCCCAATTTCCCCCTCATGCCCCTTCCCCCATCGCCCTCCGTCATCGTTTCCTTCAAGGCGCACCCCCCTCTCACCCCACTACGCCTCGCCACTTTTGATTACGTCGCCGACATCTTGTGTTGATATCAATACCGACCGGTGAAAGCATCTGGTAAGAACTAGTTCTAGCGTCCTTTGTGTGCCACTGAGGGAGTTTGGTCGCGATAGAGCGCTTTAAACGCCTCACATTAATGCTAATGACCGCGATCAGTTGCGAAGATTCCGCCGGAGGATTTCCTATGTTGCCTCATCTTTCCCTCGGGATGTTCACGCGATGGACTTTGTCCCCCCTCGTGATCCGCGTCTGGAGGCGATAAAATTCAAGTTATGAACGACAGACACACCTTAAGTTATGAGCACTACGGTGTTATTTGCGCTGACTGCGCGCCCTCTTCACAACAATACCTCATCATCGTTCTTCTCTTATGCGTCACAATGTACTCGAATTAATTACGTCGATAAATCCAGGCAGACTTCGGAGAATTCTAATAATTTCATCTTCACGTTAAAGTTACAATGGCTGTTTACTATTTGTAAAAAATGGCACTGTTGTGATATTAAGATAATCAAATTATCAGGAATATATTGCTTTTGGCAAGTAGTTGGTAAATCATTAAATCAGTGAATTTATTTAACAACAAAGCCACTAACACAAGTCTTTATTCTACTTGTTAAAATGACCTTAATTTAGTTTAATGGGTCAGGATGTACTTGGAGAACGAAAATAATATACCATAGAGCTGCATATAGTATTTCTACAATCTATTTTTATAAATTTCTTTAAAATTTCTTCAAATTTCTGTAAGGTTTCAATGATCTACCAGCTTATTTCACAGTGTTGGCGATAATTATAAGCTACATGTATTTTAACAAGGGAAATTAATCTGTTCACAGCTTTCAATCATTCTTAAGTTTAAAGTATTTGCAAGCTTCATTTTTCCCCAAATTATTCCTTTGAATTGTCCGAATCTTCTCTTCATCTTTTATGAATGTTTTTTCTGGCAAAAATCCAGAAAGAAAGAGACATAAATCTAAAAAACAGCTGTCATAAAATCTTCCTTAAACCTCTTACTAATTCACTTCCATGTGGGTGAAGTCATTCGGAGTTTTAAGTCAATGTAAAAATTTTTGCAAGGGTTTATTTTAACCGTCACTCTATTGCACAGTAAAAACCAGTGTTTGTCAGTACACAGCTTTCTACGAAATGCTGCTGACTAGAAAATAATTAATGTACAAGAGCTGCTCAATAAATAGTTAATCGCATATTTTATTTGCAGATTTATCGTGCCAAAATTTTTTCCTTTGTGTTAACGTTATTAGTGTAATTTTTTTGTGTTCGTGTACAATTTTTATTTATTAGACTCCACTTTTACGTTTGCCACAGTTGTTGTAATTTGAAACGTTCAGTTACTCCACGGTAGTTCTAGCATTTGACGCCATAGTGTAATTTTACCTTCCCCTGAACATATGATCATCCGAGACCTACGTCAGTGCGCACAAGATGATTATGGAGAGTCTAATCATTCCATTAAAGGAGCTAGGAGATGATGGAAAATGCCTTAAAACAGTATGACACCATGTTAAATCATTGCACAATCAATTAGGCGAATGAAAATAACTTGACCTCTGTATAGTTAACCAACCACGTCAGATTTCAGAATTTGAGCCAAACTTAGTACATAAAAATGATACATTGACCATTTCACAATTGAGAATTTCATATTCGTGTAACTAATGCTTTACCTAATTATTTATCATAAAAATATCATAAATATTAATTTTAAATATTAGAATTAATTAATTTAAATATTTAGAAAATGAAATGGGTAGATACCTAGAATCAATTGAAATAAAAAACAATGGATAGTTGAATGCGTACTGTGTACTGTGAACACTAATACTTTGTAAAAAAGGTATTGGGTTATGCGCAAGATGCACAGATACTCTTAATTTTACATAATTAAATCTGAGTGAATGCAATCTCTTTGGACACTCGAGGACTTGAAATGAATCATAAAAGTGTCCTCGGGCTAAATAACAATCACACCAGAAACGGCCTCATTCAGAGAGAAAAAGCTTCACTCCAGTTTTTAGGCAACTACACAAAAAGATACTCAGCAAGTTGGTAACTGAAATTAGAAATCATATCGAGGAATTGACAAAATATATTCTATATAAGGTAAAGGGGATCTTGCGCTCCAGGGATGGGACATCCTACTTTCCCCTAATAGTATCAATGAAAGAAAAAATCTATTTTTAGTGCTCAATATTGTACAAAAATAGCTATCGAATCTTTTATATTCATGAAGAATTAATTTCTTTAAAAATTAAATTTATGTTGGACATGGATACCTCTGTTCATCTTTGAAAATGCATGCAAATATTTCAATAAAATTATTGCATCTTTCTAAAACGCTTCCTTAGAACTTCTATTCTATTCTCATAGGATAACGAAATATTGGACCTTTTCTGACATTATTCTACCCCAATGTTTTATCAGAACTTGGTACCAATCTCCTATAAGTGCAAGAAATATACATTATAGAGTAACCAAGTTGATATTCTAAAGTAAATGTTACTGCTCTTTATAAATAGAAACAAAACATGATTTTTACAATGTAATTTACATATTCATCAACTTGACCTTTTTACAGTATCTACCATTTCGCACGAAACTTTACAAAATCATTATAACCAACGAGGGAGGGGTATAAAAATTACCCAAAACAATAAACGACCCTTAATATAATGGTGGTATATATCAGCCTCTCTTTATCTCATATCGAAAATATAATCTGAATGAATATGATTTCGCTTGATTTATTTTAATAACTAAATGTATTTCAACATTCTTGTCCATGCCCACTTTGAATTCAAGAAATAATTATCAAAAATACTTTTTGTCTGTTGATAAAGTAATTTCTCTCAACAATTGAATGCCAAGAGGGAGTTGAAATAAATCGATAAATAACGATTAATGAAAACAGCCAGCAAATTCGTATTGAATGATAAACTTCCTTCACAATATATTACACATCGTGGGACTGAATACGCCGCTACTTCTCCTTGAAATCCAGCCTTCCCTACATACCTAATGCTTAAACGACAGCCGCGTTATGAAAGCAGAAACAGCGAATCTAATAACAAACATTTCTGGCAAATCTCATAAATTTTCCTGTAATTCCTTTTCCCATTCCTTTCCATTTCTGCTTCTTTTTACGCACACACACGCATTCAACTCCCGCGCCCTATATTTATTCCAATAAGTGCCTAATTTGAATTTGATGGACGAACGTGCTTTCAGAATAAAAATGGAGAAGCAGTTTTTTCCATCATTTCGGATTCGGATAGGAGTGGGAAGAATAACGATTTCGTCGCCCGCATTCGCTGATTACAAAAGCTGTTGGGCGTGCTTCGGGGGGTTGGATGGGGGGAGGGCCAGGGGGAGGGGCGGGAGGAGGAACACAGCCACGAAAGCGAAATATTCTTAGTTGAAATATTCGCGTCGATGTTTCGAAGGTGAGAGAGAGAGGTGAAAGGAGAATGAAGAGGATGGCAGATAAAAAAAGCCCCGGCTCTCTCTCTTTCTCACTCTTTCTCTCTCTCTGAAAGAATATCGGCAAAGCAATCGCGCGTAGGTGGTCCAAGTCTGGACGGTGAACATTTGTTTTTTTTTCATTCCCACAGTTTCACTTTCCCTTTTGGCCTTCGGGTCTTTCCGTGAGGAACTTCTATAGATATCATTGCACGGGTGTACTCCTTTTTCACTAGACGGGAGTAGGGAGCACCTATTGTGCACGGTTTGGTTAACTGAAAAGTCCAAAAGGAAACAGAAAACCACACCATTAAAATGCAAGCTCGCAGGTGTAACTTAATTGAAACAAAGTCCCTCGAGCCACCTCAATAGTCATTGAAGCGGATGTTCTGATGCCAAGTGTGAAAACACACGAGAAATTGTCTGTAAACGTGAGATTTTAATCACCATTTAGAATATCACTCTTTCGTAATCATGAATTACTTTAGGGTAAAAATAATCTATCATGATTTATCACTGACCCGCTCTATGCCTCTATATCCCCGCTTTCTTCATTACCAAAAATAAAATGAAGAAATACTTAAACTTTTTTCACTATTGTAAGAAAGATCATAGTATTACTAATTCTGTAATCACTTCAATATGACTTCATGTGTTCAAGTCTACTTGACTCGTGATTACGCAGTAACTGTGCTATGAGCCTTGTGCCCCCTCATTTTAGTTTTTATCAACCGGGCAACTACCGGGGATGCCCGCTCAGCATAATGCTTCAATGAAGAAAACCTCGTAATGGACTCACTAAGTTAGACTGAGGTAATGTACTTTTTTCCACACAATGGACAATCCTTTATTATAGCAATTCCCCTTGATGTGAGATGCTACTTGGCCGTTCCTAAATAATTCTTCGAGATTCTCTATAAGCTCCTATCAGCTCGTTAAAAAAACTTTAGCTTGGATGACACAGATGATATTGGGAGAACTTGCACAAGCTGAATATTTGAATTAAAGTAAATGTAGGCCTCAAATTATTTTTTTGCGGAAAAAAGAGCAGAAATATAAGATATGGATATTTTGAGACTTTTTTAAGCATTACAGATTTTCTTAACAGCGCCTAATTCAATTTCTATGATACATTATAACTCAGCATTCTCTTCTATGTAAATCGCACACAAAACTTTCGCAGTCGCAGGCTTACAATATTAATCTTTTGGGGAAACTACCTTAGTTCACTTCTATGTTTATTTACAGCATTCTTATATTTATGCCTACATTGAAGCATGATTTTAATTGTTGTAAAAGAGTTGTATTATTTTTCTGATTATACATTTTTTCAATCCTAAGATTGGTTTATTTCAGTCTTTCATTTGTCTCTATTCATTGTTAATTACCTCACCTCCTGATTACATCATTGTTTCACGTCCCTAATTTGTCCTATATACTTTTACCTTGGTCTTCCTCACGACATAATGCCTTCAATTTTTACCTCTATTTGGTTCTTTACTAAAGTAAATTGTCCCACAAAATTTACCCAATCTATCTACGAGGCTCATTGAAAAGGTATCGGGCAACAACTGTTAGAAAATATTTTTCTTGCTACTTTTATTGCCCTAAAATCCTTATTCACTATTTTACATAGCCGCAGTTTATTTCTAAAAAAATTTCGTAGCCGGATTTTTCAATCGCTCAAGCGTAGAAGTTATAAGGGGAATTAAAACAGTTGACAAAGGTGGCCTTGCGTTTCTCTTTTTCTTCAAACCATTGTTCACAAAGCCACTGCTTCAAGTGCAAAAAGAGGAAATAGTCGGTAGGTACAAGGTAGGAACTGTCAATAGTGGTCAAAAAACGTTCGTTAACTCAACATAGTTCGCTCCTTTTGTTGGTCGGTAAGTATTTCCGGTACCCACTTTGCTGTCCGAGTGCTACCCAAGCTTTTCTGTAATAATCACGTAACTAGTGATGCGTTGCGTGATGCGTGCGCGACAAGAGAAAAATTATCAGTTAGAGCATACAAATGGTCAATCATATTGCAGTAAGTGTTCCACTTGTTGAACGACTTCATTGAACACTGAGCCAGGCACTCTGCTCTACATCATGCGTGTTTGTGCTGCCATTGTTGGAGCTAATCTTTCCTTCACTCATTATTCTGGGCTTGTAAACTACGCAAAATATCCGATAAATGTGGGCAGCTGATGATACGTAAGCACTCAAAAATCGAATCTCAGCACACGCACTTTGCAACTGGCGGGAGCAACGAATTTCGCGGACATTATCTGGACTCACCGATACGTAAACGACTACTGAATTAAAACAAATACTTCAGCGTCTTAAAAAACAATCAACAGATAGTGCTGCTTCCATAAAATATTGTTCTGTCCCAGAAATGTTTAAATAGTTTGGGAAAAGAGTAATTCCCTCCCTTATAGTTACAAATTGAAACAAACCAAAATCGCGATGGTAGATTCGTTACAAAAAATACTTGGGTGTAACAATTACTCACGATCTGTCCTGGGGAAAACACACACGAGAATAATGCGGTCGTGCAAATAAAAAATTGGGATTTGTTAAAAGAGTGCTAGGTAAATGCGACGAAAAAGTGAAAGAACGATGTTTCCTTGCCTTGTTCAGGCCTCGCCTAGAGAATGCAGTAGACTACTAGTATATGGGATCCTCAAAATATAAATTTGATTTCCGAATTAGATCGAGTTCAGCGGAGGGGGGCTCGATTTGTCAAACATTGTTATGACCAACGCAGCAGCGTATCCACTTTGCTAGACAAATTAGGATGGGATTATCTTACATAGCGGCGTTTACAATATAGATTCAACTTATTAAAAACCTTTAAAGATGGGCCCTTTTCCGATGACATCAAGGATATAATACGAACCCCAACGTATTACGGTCGAAGATATCACGAATATAAGACTAAAGAGATAGACTGCAAGACTGACAGGTTTAAAATGTCATTTTTTCCAAGAACGATAAGGGACCAGAATGCTTGTAGTCGGAATTCCCCAGGAGTTAGTTCATTACAATAAGTATTAACGTACAGGCTAGGGACTCGCGAGGATATGTGTATATATATATATATATATATATATACACTTTTTTGGAAAACCCACAAACGTGTAATGTAAATTCACTGATAAGTCATAACAAACACAGAAACCAAAACACAAAAGAGGAAAAACTCACTGGTTCTCGAATTTTCGGTGGTCCAACCACCTTTCTCAAGAGGAATTAGGAACAGAACTGAGGCAGAGGAGGGCCCGAAACCAGTGGTAGGAAGGAGAAGGGGAAATGGGGGAAAAGAGGGGAAAAGAGGGGAAAAGAAAGGAAAATGGGGGGAAAAAAGGGGGAAGGCATTCGAGGTGAGGAGTTTGGAGGGGTAGTGTATGGCGCGGGAAATTTAAAAAAGGTGGGGATGATATGGAAGTTGTTGGGGGCGGAGGGGGATTAAATTATATGCATAAAGGGGGCAATTAATGTCTAATATTAATACCTCGGCGATTCCAGGAATCCAAGAGCCAGATGAAAGCTAGCTCTAATGTTTTGAGTTTCAGTGGAGGGTCTGAGTGTGGGAGGGATGCTAAGACGGATACTTTAAAACATTGGTCAAAGGCAGCGTTGTGTTCGGAGGCATGTTTGGGGATTGGGAGCATACCAATAAGGGAGGAATTGTTGCATGAGGCTCTATGATTATTGATTCTAATATTGAGGGGTGTGGTACACTGTCCAATGTAAAAGGCAGGGCAAAGTTGGCACTTGAGTAGGTAGACAACATTGCTGGAGGTACACGAGGAGTAGGGAATAGGTGGGAGAGAGTTAAAGAGCGGGTGGGAGAGGGATGGGATTCTGGTTAGGAAAATAGGACATGTTTTGCATCTAGGTTTATTGCAGGGTCTGGGAGTGATTTTGGAACGGGGCGAGGATTTAAGAAGTGGATTGGTAGATTTTAGAAGATCTGATAGATTGGCGGGGCGTTTGAAAGTGACAGAGGGGCATTTGGGGAAAAGGTTGGTGGTGGAATTGTGGTTTTTGAGGATAGGATAGAGGTCCTTTAGGATAGAACGCAGAGATTCTAGGCCAGGGAGAAACGTGGTACAAATTGAAAGAGGGTGGTTTTTCGCGGTGGTGGAAGGTCTGGGAGTGTAAGTATGCCTACGGATCCTCTTATTCAGGAGGGATTCAGGATAACCTCGTTTGAGGGGGGAATGGTGTAAATTTATGAGGAAATTGTCTAGGGAGTCAGGGTCATTGCAAATTCTGTGACCCCTTATGGAAAGGGAATAAGGAATGGAACGTTTGGTGTGGTATGGGTGACAGCTGCTAAAATGTAAGTACTGGGGTTTATTTGTGGGTTTTATATGTACGGATGTGTGAAATTTATGGTCTATAAATGATATGTTTACATCTAGGAAGGTGATTTGGGAGGAGGAAACTGTAGACGTGAAGGAGATAGAGGACGAAGCATTAAGGTTGGAAATGAAAGTTTTCAGCTTTCCCTTTTTTCCCCCCTTTTCCTTTCTTTTCCCCTCTTTTCCCCTCTTTTCCCCCATTTCCCCTTCTCCTTCCTACCACTGGTTTCGGGCCCTCCTCTGCCTCAGTTCTGTTCCTAATTCCTCTTGAGAAAGGTGGTTGGACCACCGAAAATTCGAGAACCAGTGAGTTTTTCCTCTTTTGTGTTTTGGTTTCTGTGTTTGTTATGACTTATCAGTGAATTTATATATATATATATATATATATATATATATATATATATATATATATGTTGAAATAGAGATGAGGAAAATTTCGTATTTGAAATAGGACCCTTGTGAGTCGATACACTTGTTCCAGCGGCGTTCCCATTCCTGGAACGCTCCCGCGAAGGCATCATCGGGAACCTCTCGAAGACACGTCGTCACGGCCTCTTTGACGGCGTCCAAAGTCCCGTATCGCGTTCCTTTCAAACTCCTCTTTATCTTCGGGATCAAGAAAGAAGTCCGGTGGCCCCAAGTCCGGGCTGTAGGGCGGGTGCGGCAGCGTTGCCACGCCGTGCTTGGCCAAGAAGTCCTACACGACAAGCGCGGTGTGAGACGGCGCATTGTCGTGATGCAGCCGCCAGATGTTTTTGATCTCTGGCCGGACGCGGGCGACTCGTTTTCGAAGCCTGTCGAGCACTTGGATGTAAAATGCAGCATTTACAGTTTGTCGTTCAGGTACAAATTCGTAGTGGACGACTTCCCTTTTGTCAAAAAAGATAATGAGCTTACACTTACACACTGACAACGACACTTATATTCCCTGTGTATATATATATATATATATATATATATATATATATATATATATATATATATATATATATATATATATATATATATATATATATATATATATATATAAATATATATATATGTATATATGAATGTATATATATATATATATATGAATGTATATATATATATATATATAAATATATTTATGTATGTACAATATATTTTCCCCCTTTTTCCCCTCTTTTCCCCCCTTTCCCCCCATTCTCCTTCCATCCACTGCTTCCCCGCCCCCCTCGGCCACAGTACTGTTCCTAACTCCTCTTGAGAAAGGTGGTTGCCCCATCGAAAATTCGAGACCCTGTGACTTCCTCTTTTATGTGTTTCTGTTCCTGTGTTTGTGCCGACTGGTCCATTTACATTATTGTGCACGTCCGTGGGATTTTCAAAATAATGACAAAAGTGTTTTTGTTTGTATATGTATACACATTTATATATTTTTTTTCTTACGTGTTCCCCCCACCTTTCCTCACCTATTTGACAACCCCACCCCATCAACCCTTACCTTTCCCTCATGGTGCTACACCCCCTGCCACACATGTTTTTTGGTGGCTCGCAGGGTATTTATGTAGATGTAGATGAATATAAAAAGAAGGCCCTTCCATTTTGCCGTAGAGTTCATAAAATAGTCCTTACCTTTTTTGCGCTTTAATAAACTTCCTTTTTTCTCACCTCGTCTGTCCATTTCATATTCAGTATTTTTATCCAGGGCCATGCTTCAAACACACTTCAAACCCCCCCGTCTCCGGCTCTGAAGGTATACGAAGGTTCGTATCTACAAAGTTGTCTTCTGTAGGAACTACCTGATGATGACGACCAACGTCAAAACCAAGCTCATGTGTTTGTGGAATTACAAATATACTTCCTTCATTTCAATATATTGTGTAAATTCCATTAAGTTACGCCTGAGGCCACAAATGCAATCCTTCAAAGGCTTATATTCTTTCCTGGACCACTTTATTAATTCCCCATGTCTCTGATTTGTAGAGTGACTTTATCGCAACGTGCGTTTTAACGAGTTGCTTCCTTGTCTGCAACCTAAGGTATTTTGAGCATAGTAGTTAACTCTTTTCCGGGAAAACTTCCATAGCTTGATCTATTCTTCGTATGAGGCCAGTCGAGCTTCTGACACCGTAAGTTATGTTGCTGCCCTAGTAGATGAAGGATTCTACTTGTATTGGTATTACTCATTGAATTGTATGACTTACTTCAACTACTCTCATTCATTCACAAGGATTTTAGTTTTCTTATTGTTGTTGATTATTATGTTATATTTTCGACGCACTTGGTCTATAGCATTGTGGATTTTTGCAGATCCTCTCGTGTTTTTGCAACTACTGCGATTTCATCTGAGAACTGGTGCATATTAATTTCTTCGATATTCCTCTTGACTACTTCCATGGCCCTTTCTCGTGATTTTTCGTGACTTTTCTAGATATTCGTTCAATAGTCCGAGGAAAAGATTGAATCCTTCCCTAACCCTTCTGTTCAATGTGGCTTCCATTTTCCTTCCAAATTCATTTGAATGCTTCTCACCTGAATCTCGTAGAGCTTGAGAGTTGTTATCCAGCCACTTCAGTTTACTCTAAGCACTTCTGGTAGATAAAAATCTTATTCTATTGAACATTGTCGATTGCTTTTTTACGCTTTTCATTTCTTCGGCAAGCACCCTCAAGCTGAATACTCCGCCTTGGTTTTTCCGGAATCCTAATTGGTTTTCCGGGAAGGACTCTACTTATCACCCTCCATTCTTCGACTATTTACTCGAGTAATTATTTTAGATGCGCGATGGACCTCCAAATAAATGCTCTATGTTCTTCGCATTTTTTTATCTTGGCTTCATTTGAGTTTTCATTCATTAATACTGGGTCGGCCATGTTCATCTACGTCATCAGTGATTTTTTGGGAAACTGCCCCCTCTCACCTTTTTTGCCGGGTATTTTTGTTACAGGGTCCACTCTTTCCATTGTCTCAATCCGAAAAAATAAGAACTGCAACTTTTTCGAAGCTGAATGCTTTTTGGTGCATCTCGGAATGGCCGACCTTCAGTTTCGTAGAAGGACTTGCTACCCATATTTATGAAAGTTCGATTTTTCATCAGATATCAACAGAAAATATCACGGTTTGCCACGGCATGCATGCGACCTGTGTCCGAGCATGAGCTTTAATTTTACCTGAATTATTCATGAAGCAATCGAACACTTTCTAGTCCACTCCATTTATCTCCTCGGTCCATTTTTAACGCCCGTATTCATCCCCCTTTTTCCTGTGATTCCAATCCAAGGTCTTTAAGTTTAACGACACTACTGCCTCCTCGCAGGTGTAAAGATAGTAAAAAATCCTTTTTTCAATCTTGAACTTGTATGAGTACAAAATTTGGTATGCTATTACAAACCTTCATGATATTTATTTTTAATTTATTAGTGAATAATTGCTGGGATATCATTATTCCCGTTTGAAAAAAATCCTGACGCCGAGGAGTATCATTCGATGTTGGATTCGTTGGAAGTGAGTTCGAAAATCATTTCGTTGACTATACAAATGAATCACATTACATTATTTTCATCAATATTCATCTCTATTAAGACTTCTTGAAGAGTCTAGTTAACTTTAAAAATTAATTAATTAAATTATAAAGAGCAGATGCCATTCTGATCGCGAGATCCGGAACTTCTTGACATCAGCCGATCCATCTAAAGATGTAATTAACATATATACCTGTCACGGTAAGATTATTCCATTAAAATATTCAGTATATGCTCTAGTAATCATGCATTATGGTGTATTCTTTAAAACGTATATTTGGTTTTTAGAATAGAAGTTTTCCGAAGAGACTTTTGTCCACACATTAGCTTTCTTTGTTATCAGGATCGAAAAGATTACATTCAGCATCCATGCTGCTTCCGGGAACTACCGTTGCGTAGGTGAGTTGATGGACAACTATTTCGCCCTTAATGCTGGAGGCGTCTTCAGGTCGAAGTGATCTGCGTCGACGAGCTCATTGACGGCCCTGTCGGGCTCACAAATACCGTACCGGTGGGTGAAACCCCACCTTAACCGGTCGATTCACAATAGCCAAAACCATGGCAATTTGAATTAACGAGGCTGAAGTGTGCGTGTTATTTGTGAGACTCACCTAAAAATTAACAAGCAGAATTAAATGAACAGACCGACAGGAAACGGCATGGAATATTAACTTAAATAATAATAATACTAGGCGGGAGAGAATACATGGTAAAAAGGGGAGGCATGAGGTAGGTAAGACTACGAGAATACAATAACTCGAGTAAACCAGGGAATATAAACATTGGATGGAGTATAGGTGCACATGTACATTGTGCGATAAAGGATTATAGGAATAAAAGCGGTTGAAGTATAAGCGCACAGAACAGAATGTGAGAAGGATAAAATGAATAAAAACGAGATAAGAAACAATGATTACCGGTGACCGGCCCACCGGGGAATAGATGAACTTATAATAGAAGGGAATACGAGTAAAACAAGAACTTAGGATTAACAGACATAGGATAGACTCATAGGCGAGTAACGTCCTTAGGCAGTGTGAAAATGTGTTTCTCTTTTTGGTCGTAATCCCAAATACTGGTCAATAGAGGATTTCCAGTCGTTGCGATCGTAGAATAGAATTTTTTCACTAGTCTGCGGATGAAATCCGCGACGTTCGGTAGGTTATGAGCGACGCGAACCTCGGCCATCCGCGTAAATCGAGAGACAGTTAGTAAGCTGCGAACCGCCTTTGGTTTCTAGGCAGCGCCAAATTGTCCGTCGAACTGCGAACACGGGACCCGCGTAAAAGAATTTCGCCCGGAATATCTCCTTGTAGTGATCTGCGTCGTGATTTGGCCGCTATATATAGGAGACGATGGCTGGCCGGGAGCTCTCTGATTGGCTCTTTCTTGGCGGCGAATACGATTCTCCCTTTTCCAATACATATCTCGTCGCCTGTTTTGTAACTTTTCAGTTTTTTTAATGTATCTGTCTACATGTCGGTCAAATACAGGGTTCGTCCGGAAAATAAGTGTCTTGACAAATAAGTCTTTTTTGACAAAAAGGGAGTCGTCCACTACAAATTTGTACCTGAACGACAAACTGTAAATGCTGCATTTTACGTCCAAGTGCTCAACAGGCTTCGAAAACGAGTCATCAAAAACATCTGGCGACTGCATGACGACAATACGCCGTCTCACACCGCGCTTGTCGTGTCGGACTTCTTGGCCAAGCACGGCGTGGTAACGCTGCCGCACCCGCCCTACAGCCCGGACTTGGCACCACCGGACTTCTTTCGGTTCCCGAAGATAAAGAGGAGTTTGAAAGGAACGCGATACGGGACTTTGGACGCCGTCAAAGAAGCCGTGACGAAGTGTCTTCGAGAGGTTCCCGATGATGCCTTCGCGGGAGCGTTCCAGGAATGGGAACGCCGCTGGAACAAGTGTATCGACTCACAAGGGTCCTATTTTGAGGAATATTAGCTTAAGATATGTAAAAGTGTAATAATTTTTTTTCCTGAGCTCAGTACAATTATTTTCCGGACGAACCCTGTAATAGTGACGACTACTCTAATATTGGTCTAACCAATGTAGTTAATTCCTTTTCCTTTGCTATTATAATGCTTTCCTGCTCAGGTTTCTCATCAGCCAATGTAATTATTTGAAAGCTTTCTAAGCAACTTATAAAAAATTTGGCCACCACCAAAAATAAATGGATAAAGGAACACCTAAGTATTTGCGGCTATCACATTCCAAACCAGACAATTACAAACTTCTGTTGGTTTAAATTGCCTTGTTACTGTATACTTGAATTTTTATGTGTATACATGATGACTATCACAATATTAATAACCAAATCCACCATTATATTTCAATCACTTTGCCGTAATTTGCCATCTCTTTCCTTATGGGCTCTACTGTAGATGATGCATCCATCTGTGAACCTTTTAATTTGGGAATTAATTTTTTTCGGCAAATTATCGAAGTGGATTAAAAGTAATTGTGGTCCAAGAACATTGTCTCGTGGAACTCGCCTAAGTCACTCCAGTTTGTTTGGAACATGGTATTTCCTTTTCTGACTCTTTGCTCTCGACGCTTTGCCATGTACTAGACACACGAGATAAATTTTCACCTGTAATTTACTAATAATTGGTCGATCCTAATAATGAAGCGACCATGCTCAACTCAGCCGAAATATTTTTATAGGTTACTGTTACTGCATCCAATCTTATTTCGACATCTAAAGAACGGCATTTTCGGTATGAACCTAATAATTTATATTTTGCATCAACATGTTTTTCTGAAACATTGTTTGCAATTTTACAACTAATTCTTTTTCTCAAATAAATCCCATATTTCTTGAGGTACTCAGTAATAATGGTTTCTAATAAATTGCTGTCAGGTCAAAAAAACTTTGAAATTGTGCCTTATTTTCTCCATTAAAAATTGGTACTAAGTATACACTCTTCCAATTATTAGAAATTCTTGGTTGAAGCTAACGTTGAAAAAAATACATACATATATTTTTATACATTTTTAATGTATGCATATATATGTATATATATATATACGTATGTATATACATATATATATAACTTCGACAGAAACACAATATGAGAACACATAAAAGGAACAGGAACTGGGAGCGGAGATGGGATAGGTATGAGAGGGAGGATGTGGAAATAATTCCCGAGCGGCACAGAAAACAATTAGTCCATCCACACATATTAAAACATCCACGACCCAGGTTTCAACTTGCAAAGTCAACTTCAGGACTCGTCTGCAGGTCTTCCTTTCCCAAAACATGCCTCCCACCACAAAACCCCCTTCAACCAGAGTCATAGTTTCCGTTCTGCCTTCCCTTCTCCAATCTAATAACCCTATAAAATCAAAAACTCTGGAAAGGGTATTCATATGGGTTTGCAAATCCCATAAAAATCCGGGTTTCAATGTCGTTCACTAAATAAAGAGGGTTGACATGGATAGGTATGGAATTGTTTCATGCGGGATAGTATGATAATTTGTTTGTCCACATACAGTGTGTTATTCTTCTCCATCCCATATCGACTTCGTCTATCCCATTTCCGCTCCCCTCAAGCCTCCCTTCTCCCTTTCCCCTTCTACCACCCTTTCTTTTGCCCATCCCCCATCACCTGCTCTCCCATTCCCCATCTCCTTCTCTCTCTCTCCCACATACCTTTCACCAGTCAGTCCTAACTAATCTTCCGAGGAAGACAGAGCTCAATTCCGTCGAAATTTTCAAGAAATAACATGTGAGTGTTCCTTTCATGTGTTCTCATATTATGTTGCTGTCTAAGTGTGTGTATAATATATATATATATATATATATATATATATATATATATATATATATATATATATATATATGCACATATACATATACGTATATTCGTACATAGAAAAAAGCACAGTAGATTTTGTCATTTCTCTGTAAATTCCTGCGTTCATCGTTTTAATAATTGAAGAATTCATGATTTCACGACGCCTTCTAAGATCCAATACTAGGCCTAAATCATTAATTTAGTTAATAATTGGTGAAAGCGCTGATTTAGACGTGTTCCAACGGTTATTCACTATTAATCGTTACAGTGTACTGCATTGTCTTTTTTAAGTACAAACTTTTTGAAGTAGATCTTATCAGTAGTTTAAACTTTTATAATAAAGAAAGATCTATTGCTTTTTTTCAAATGCAAATAATTAAATAGTTTTCTTTGAAAAGGATCAAAATGATTAGATTTACTTTAAACACTAGAAAGGAATATATTAAAAAATTGAAAATCTTTCTGTACTCCCTGTTCGTATTCCCTAATATGCCTTAATTCACTCTAATTAACTGCAAATTATTTTTTTTCAACAGAAAATGGTAAGTTAGTCGGCCAAAGAAAATTAGATCTACCGATGAGGTAATTGGGAAGACATGAAAAATCCATTTTTTTTTGCCTCAAAAAATGAATTCTTTATCTCGTCACCAAGACACTTTTGTCGCTCAAAAAATCGTAGAGGTACGACAATTCCTACTTATTAATCCCCGGCGCCAATAATTCTCCCTTTTTCACACCTACCCCTTCACTAATCCCCAACCCTTCTATGTACCCCGCCATCCTCCAGTTACTCATTCCCATCCTCACTTTCCACTCCCTCCACCCTTTCGCCGAAGCATTCCCCTTCCGAATTATTCACTCTCCATCCACCGCGCACATCCATCACTCCCTGTCCAAAAATCTCGCGCCGCTCCGCCTCTCTGTCTCCCTTTCTCAACCAAAGTATTCCTTCGTTTCTTCAAACGAACTGTTGGAAGGTTATTAGCCAACTTTTCCTTTATTCTTCGACTCGTCGAAAGCTCTTCTCAATGTAGCTGAAGACTTGATGAGGGTGGTATAAAGATTTTCGAAGAGTGAGGAATAATGGATAATATTCGACTTCATGCTCAAACTGATTAAAAATTGATAGTGTTGTTTGTGAATGATTACATCTTCCTCAGGCAGCTTTGTTTTGAAAGTCATAATGACCAGGTTAGTTAGCGGTATTCGACAAAAATATGAAGACCTTGATCTCTCTAAGAGTAGTTCTAAAAACGTTACTTTACCGAACATACAGGTATATTTACCCAATACCAAGCACCAAATTATTTTACCAAATATACCTCTATAATACCATTACTCATAATTAGAGTAGATCTTACAATATTCAAATTATAATGAATCTATATAAGGTTAGTAAGGTAATTAAGCTAAAAACTTACTTTTTTGTCAACCGCATTCTGAACTTGTGTAGGGCGCGATTGGTACCACATTATACCTTGGTTGACTATAGGCACACTATAGAAATAAGGCTGGTGGAAATCTAATACCACATAACGCTGACGTCAATGATACTAATAAGGCAAATGGTGATGGCGACTCATCCTTAAGTAATGTACGGATGTCGGTAATGAAATTAAACTAAAAATACAGGTTTACTATGTTTGTAGAGCACCTGCACCTTACTAAATCATGTCTTCACATAAGAACAATGAACACCATATACCTTCCACATAAGTATCATTCAACGGGAAACGTTTCATTGTTCGTGGCAATATAAACCTTGATTGCGCTAAGTGGACTTGAAATGCAAAAAGTTACCGCCTCTATTAATCCCTCTTGTCTTACTCAACACTCGCAGGAACAGAAGCCATATCTTAGTTTGTTGTGCTTTTCCTTTTTCGTAAAGAAAACAAAACGGTCGCGGTCCTCATCGTTTTGCGAAAAACACCGCAACGGCAGAGCAAGTTCGTGTATTCTAAATCAGCAATGCTGCTTCGAGGAAGAGGAAGAAAGGGCGGAGGCGGTGGGGAAACTCGGCCATTTATACCTGGCCTACTTTGCATTTATTTTCTCCAAAACACGCGGCTATTATCATTCTCCTCTCGACTCGAAATCCCCTCGCGGCTCCATAGGTCCAACCATCCCTCGTCGTCCCTTCACCCCTCCATCGCCCGCCCCCCCTGACTGGCCCTTACGCCACCTTCCGCCTCCCGTCGCCCGAACGCTCCATTGGGAATAAATACGTCCGGCTGTTGAATTATGCGGGTTTCCTTCGCGCCGAGGCGACGGCGTGCCGTGGTCTGAGGAGGAGACGATGGAGGAGTAGGAGGAGGAAGTAAGGCAGGAGGTGGCAAGGAGGGCCGAAATAATGTGCCTAGAAGGACGGAGGAAGCAAGAATACCCTTAGCAGCCAAGTGGGCAGCGAACTCTTTCCTGGGGTCCTCCCGCACACCGTCGCTTCGCGCCCCCCGCCCCCCAACTTCCCATTCCTCGCCTGGTGCACAAAGGAACCCCCAGAGAGGGGGGAGTGAGAGAAGGCCGGTGGGGGCAGACGCTACCCGAGTCAGCGTCGCAGCCACCTGGAAATTATGCGAGGAATCGCATCGCGGCTGGCACCGAAATTAAAAACGGGCATGGGGAGAGGCGCGAAGGAGCAGCGGGGTGCACGCGGACAATAAAAGGCTGTATTGGGCGGGCGCAGGAGCTCACAAAGGTGCAACAGCGTCTTCATTTTTTTATTTATTAAGGATTCCTTCCGTGAAGATTAAAAATTTCAGGCTTGCTCCGGTTTCGCGTGCATTTTTACACTACGGTTTGTTAAGCGAGAAAATTGCAACGCAAAAGAAAAATCGTCAATTTCGGTATTCCCGACGAATAAATGCTTTTGTATTCTCTCTCTGAATTTTAATTGCGTTTATTTGAAATAATCTGATGCTGACAATTGCTTTAAGAGCAACTACTAGAAAAATGTACAATCTTGACACGCGTACCAGATGTGCTCTGAAATGATAATTCAAAATCCACATTGACATGGGTCGGTTGTCACAATACACTTCCTTTAGGCCAAAAGTTATTCATTTAGCTTTGGAAAACTATTAATTAAGTCAATACACATTTCATAGTGGCAAAGGTTTACTGACCTTTGCCACTATGAAATGATGTAAATTAAAGACAACAAAAACAAAACAAAAATGAGTTTTCATTAAATTTCATTGCTTAGCAGGGCTGCCCAACAACGTTCCTAGGATACAGTCTTCTATATAACTCCCGAATAGTTGTGAAAGCGGTCGAGAGAGTATTATTTTTGCTGATTGTAATAACTCTAGAAAGTTGAAAATTAAATAGCTGGCGACGCAATAATACATACGCGACGATAAGATGTGAGGACTACAGAACAAAAAGTATGATATCCCACGCTGCTAAAGTCATTCTCAGGATCATCAAAAAACAATAGAGAGTAAGGCAAATGATTACTTGGGGAGGATTAGATCAGTAATGGGAAAATGTGAGAAGAAGAATGTGTAATCTTATTTGTACTATCTATGAGGAAGCAATCATGGTCGGAAGACTTCTTGAGATCAGCGTTATTTCCTATTCCGAAAAAGGTAAAGGCTACAACATGTAAAAAAATACAACAATAAGTTTGATATCTCAAAATGTATTGGTGCTGTTCGACGTCTAAGTAGAGGAAATGATTAAAGAGATATGGGAAGAGCTAGAGGTGGGAGTGAAAGTCGGATGTGAATTCGTAAAATCGGTTAGGTTTGCTGATGACCAAGAATTAGTTGCTCAGTCAGCCAAGGGGCTGCAAGCATTGCTGAGTGAATTGAAAATTCAGTGCAATAGAAAGGGAATGAGAATCAATGTTAATAAAATAAAGGTTATGCGATTCTCTAGAAAGAAAAAGGCAAAGCTAAACATTAAAATAAGATGGGAAAAAATAGAGCAGGTAGAACAGTTTACATATCTCGGAAGTGTTTTGGACCAATACGGTCAAAATAATAGGGACGTAAGGAGAAGAATTGCGCTAGGCAACGAGGCTTTCACAAGGAGGAGGGACTTGATGACGGGGACGTTGAGTAGGGAGGTTAAGAAGAGACTCGTCAAAACTCTGATATGGAGCGTAACTATGTACGGCGCGGAAAATTGATCACTGGAGCAAGAGGATATACGTAGACTGGAGGCTTTTGAAATGTGAGTGTGGAGAAGAATGGAGAAGGTAAAATGGACAAAAAGGAAAAAATATAAGGAAGTAGTGGGTATTGTGGGTAAGGTGAGGGGTTTGTTGGGAGAAATCCTCTAGGGGCAAGAAAAATGGATGGAAGGCGTATTGGGCGGCAGTGGGATGTTGAAGACAGTAATAGAGGGGTGAATGTTAGGTAAACGAGAAAAGGGCAGGAACAGGATAGGTTGTTGCACGGGATGAAGGGGGGAAGGAAGTACACAGAGATGAAGAGGGACCTGATGTATTGCTGGATTGGGTTTTGTTAGAAGTCACAAGATATATATTTGATAGTTGTGTCCATCCAAAAACGTACCTTAACCGGTATATTACCTTATAATAGATAATAGTATCAGGAAATATAGTCATAAATATTCAAGGAAGGCGTCATTTCAGTAAAACATTCTGTAGGAAAAATATTTACTGCACATACAATAAATGGAAAATGTATGAATAATTATTTTTTAAATTTTATTATCATCAAAACGTCAACATTTTAATGTATCTTAGTGAAAAATTTATCAATAAAACAATAACATGACATTTTGAAAAATATATACGGATGTCAGCTGTCGAACATTCATCTTAAATAAATTTATGTTACGAATAATAATAGCAATTAATAAATATTAGAACCTAAATTCCAGGAAATATCCATTTCGACTCAGGTACCGTATGTGAATATAAATAAAAAAATAATATATATTTTTTATATAACTTTTGGACGGCACAATAAAACACAGAATAAAACAGAAAACACTCACATAGTATGCATATATTTCTGTATATACGTATGAGCGAGCTGAGCTTTACTTATACTTCCTTATCATAAGCGAATATTATAAAATTACGAATATATATATATATATATATATATATATATATATATATATATATATATATATATATATATATATTCGTAATGTTATAATATTCTGTTATAATAGGAAGACAATATAAAAATCATATTTTAAGCACGGATTTTTAAACGGTATTATGGGGCAATGTCTGTTACAAAAAGTACAAATGTGAAGCAAGTATGCAGTAATACATAAATGGAGAGTTTTTCCCAAATAGTTTTAAGTAAATAGGGAAATGAATAAAAACAGGGTTTCTATAGTGTTGGTGGGACCAGTAGTTCCATCTCAGAAGAAATCAAGATTTGCTTAGGATTATTCTGGTGTGGTAGCGAAGCGAAAGCCCACCTTAACCTAATGCAATGCATTAATAAGAGGTTTACAAGATTAGGCAACACACCGCAATCCCCAGCCGAATTATATCCAATCGTGAAAAAAAGAAAAATAAGGGATGAAATAGAAGGGAATTGAAGGGAGAATGGGAACCAGAAGTAGATGCCCATCGATTGATATCGAGAGTGTTCCATTCGACTGTCCGAAGGAATAATATGAGACGAAGGGAAAGAAAGTCTCTTGGGGGAGCTGCAGCAGGTGCTTAGGGCGGCGAAGCGAGGAGGGAAAGGAAGAGAAAAAGGAAAGGAATCCGGCGGGAGGACGCGATTTGAGCTGGGAGGAGGAGGGACGGGGCTCAGGGGCGGTGAAACGGACAACGGAAAAGGGTCTCTCTCTTGTGAGAGAGCCAGGGTGCTGGTCTGAGCATCGGGCATGAGACAACCCTCCCATCAAAGTAGCAATCCAATTTTCAAGACTTTGCAGCTTACTCATAATGAGCCTTCTTTTGGCGATGAGGCGTGCAAAAAGCATTTAATTTGGTCAGATTTCGAAGAATATAATTTTGAAATAATTCCGACAGATTTATATTGAGGATATAATCATCATTAAAAGTTAAAAAAAAACAATGCAGGAAACCAAAAGGAAAAGTGTACAATATTTCATTCAAGTAATAACCTTTGCAGTGGGGCGTGGTTGAAGAGTCCCGGTTCAATTACCGGGAACGCCTCTTAGTATCTTCAGTTTCGCCTAAGTTGTGTGGTTTTTCGGGTGACTGATGTTCCCGGGAAACCATAGACGGCACGAAGAAAGGAACTGCCTCCTTATTCCGTTGCGTGAATTTCACACATTTTCGAGTGAGTTAGACTCAAGTCAAAAGCCATCTATCAAGTCAAACTTCGGGTTTATACTATTAGTGGTACGAGTAAGATTTAGAGAGTAAATATATTTCTTGGTAATTTTTAAAACGTTGGTGGTCTGAATATTTGAATATCCGTGCGACATCGATCATATTTTGCTGATTGAGTCATTATGTATATCGTTGCTCAATGATAGAGATCAGTATAATTCCTAAATAATAAAAAATATATTTTTTATTATCCATTGTAATCGTAACTCGTAACCATCCCAACTAATACCTGGTATCCCAAGCATTTTAAGGCTTCTCTCCAAGGATTCGCCTCTTCGAGAGAGTAAAAAGAATTACAAATCGGTAAGTTTGTGACCACTTTTTTTGTGCATGCAGATGATATGCTTTTAGTGAAATATTTTGACTATGTGTTCATATACGAAATCAATATTAGCACTTGAATATTGCTTCAGTATTTGTTGAAATTCTTCACAGAGAGTTATTATAAATACTAATGATTCAAAAAACACACGACAAATTCATTTCCACTCAAATGCTACAAATAAACTGGAAAAAAATTTTTTTTGCTCAGCAACATTGTCGTGTGATATTGCAGTTCTAGGGAAAGCGCAATTTTTTCTCTTTCAAGGGATAATGACCAAAAACCTCCACTAAACCCTCTATAGTAGGAGTTCCCAAGGAAGTGGCGTTTTATCGACTTTGAAATACAAGTCATAGGTACTAGCCAAGAAATAAGTCGTAATTGCGTTCTTCACCTTGGGGGTCTTCAACCTTAGTACATCGTGGAACTGTCACTGATGTTTATGCTAGAAACATTGAGGGTATAAAACAAAATGATAAATTTACATGCGTGCTATTAAAGGTACGGTCGTCTAAAAATAGACCAAAAACTGTTCACAATTTGGAAGAATTTTTATGCTGTGTAGAGTAAAGGGGCTCCGTCATTCATCCTTCAAGAACGTAGTATGAGTCTAGACAGGTGACTTTGGAAAAGTTGGTCAAGATCGTACGAAGAACGATGGATATGAATTGGGAAAAGCGAATTTATTACGATTAGAGAAGAAGAAGAAAGCTGGAAGGATTTTAAGAAAAGTGAAATAAATGGATAGAAGAAATATTAGAAGGAAGCGAAGGGTTCAACGATGTGACTTGACAACAAGGATAATAACTTGATGATGATAACTTTTAAAAGAACGATAGCAAATTTTGGTGGAATTTTGGCGGTGGGCAAATGGAAGCTTAGGAAGAAAATAATGTTTGACGGAAAACGTTTTCAGTACCTGAAAGAGTTTTATAACTGCTCCACTATGCATAATAGTTTTCATAACCGCCTAACAAACATCCCCGGATCTATGAATACCTGTGATGATATGATAACATGAAATGACAAAGAAGCGAGTTGAAATACTACAATTTATTTTGCAGCCATATAAACGCATATTCCCTGAAATTTAAAGTAAGGAAACAGCTCAATAAACTCCAGTAGGTCTCACGAAGTACTATAAGGTGCATACTTTTGTGAGGATAACAAGTTTTTTTATGGCCTCAGGTTTGGCATACTGTTATGCTGAGTGCCAGTGTTCGAAAGCGGAAATTTACTGATGGCCATAATATGGCGGGAACGATCTGAGAATATTATCTCATCTCCGTATCAGATTCCAGGGAAATATAAACTGTATTTACTTTCAATTCCTAATTATCTCATTTTTATAGCTCTGTTTATAGCGGATATATTTACCATAATGGATATATTTAACTTTAAATTTGACGAAATAGAGTATTTTTCGAATTTATGAATCAACGGTTCTAACATTTGGATAGATTGGAGGAATAAACAACAATAAGTTTTCTTACAATTACATCATGTCATAAACATTTTATCTATTTTTCGAAATTTTATAATAATGTTTAACAACGAGCTACATAAGTACTATCTTCGAATAATTATAACGCAGTTAGCCTTCATTAGTACTTAACGACTGCCTATTGGAAATATTTTTAAAATGTAACTGAAATAATATGCAAAATGAATGAAATGTTTAAAAAGTAATGTTACGTTGAATTAAAATAAATATAAATAAAACGTCCCATCTCAAATTGAAAAATCTTGATTTTTCATGAAATATTTATTTAACAGTTAATATACACCAAACTGAAAACGATAATAAAAATAAAAAGTTTGTGTTTTGAAAATAAAAATATTCAATTATGCGAATGATTTATTTTCAACTTTAAAATAAAAACAATAGTTAAACTTGTATTTTACATATCGTAGGTATGCATGAAAAGTTCTTCGAATGATTGGCATAACATTTTTATTATAAATATATCATAGTTACATATGAGAATACCAAAAATAATGACTTAAATATGAATTTCAGTGATTGATGAATGTGATATATGATCTTTGATTTAAGAGAGCAAATGTAGGATGCACTCGTACATTGGAAGCTTTAGGGATGATGTTGTGGCGGATAATGGTGAAAATGAATAATATAATACAGATAGAAAAACGGAAGCCAAAAGTTTCAAACGTGTTGGGCGAAGAGAGGAAGTTAGAGGGGAAAACCGAAAAATGCCATGGATGGAGGAAATTTTGAAAGGTAGTTGTATACTGAAGACCGTGATAGAGGGGAGAACGATGCCAAGTGGGTTATGAAAAGGACGAAGAGGCAGTATGTTTGACAGAATGAAGGTAGGAAGAAGTTATAAAGAAATAATGTAGGGTCAAGGTGGAGGAAGTTCTCACAAAAATAACGCGAAGATATTCTTTAGGGATCGTCCATAACCTACCTTGAAATAGGTAGAATACCTTGAGCGAATAATTACCAAAAATTATGTAACAAAGAATGACACTACACTTTGGCTTTATCACAAGGTTACGGTATTGGGACAAAATATAACATCTCAAAAACATTTTACATATTTCTCCCACTCTGTGAATAAGTATCATTACTGTAAATGCTAAAAACAATTTTTGGTGTCGGAGGTCCAATATGGAGCAGCTTTCGTTTTCATACCTGGGTTTTATTATTTTTCACTTAATTTTGGTAAGTCGATTTCTTCACTCAATGAAATCCTTTCATCGACCTTAAAAGAACACGAAATATACTTACATTGTGCCCTCTTTGAAATATATTCTTTGGGCAGCTAATTTCCAAAGATATGTCAAAATTTTTTTATATTTTTTTTCTCGGATGCATCATTTTTTTAAACTGTGGATACGGACACTTTAGCGCAGACACGCCAAGAAAGTTAAATCGCTGCTATTGACCACCCTCTTCATCTTTCCCTGTACTGCTGCAAAATTTATCCCCACGTGCTCATTCCAAATTTTCACGAATTATAAATATTACTTTGTCTTTTATTCTTCAATACACCTCTGGATAGGTCTGATTACAATGACCTGTGGTAGAAATAAGAACTATATATTTTGATTAAAAATAATTAAAAGCATATGAAACCTACCCTCGCTAAAACATGTAAAGCTTAAATAAAACAGTTTCTGGCGTAGCTTGGTGGAAAATCTTCATACTGACTTTTAATAATCAAACCACTTTACTTTTCCACATAAACTTTTTAATTTTTACAACCCAGGTTTCGTTATAGCATAACATCATCAGATGATGTTATGCTATAACGAAACCTGGGTTGTAAAAATTAAAAAGTTTATGTGGAAAAGTAAAGTGGTTTGATTATTAAAAGTCACAATGTAAAGCTTAAACTCAATTTTTTATTCGCTACATCTTGCACGGCAGGTTCACGTCCCCTGCACTTAAAACTAAGGGCCAATTCGCTTTCTAACAATGAAGATAATGTTTTCAAAATTGCACAGCATAATCTAGCAATGGATCGCTCGACGAAAACCCTTGGTTTTTTCGACAGTTGACAAGTATTTCAAATTCCTTCGATGAAAATGTAATGGAATCAACAAAACAAACTTTCTATTTCCTTATTTATAGGTGCTATATTAAATTATTGCTCATCTATGGCAGTTGTTACAATGGGATCACATCTCTCTCCGAGCAAAGTCTGCAGTTTTCACCTGATAGATAGACTTTAAAAAATAATAGATTCAAATCCCTACCGTTCTTCTCCAGGTTATCCTAAACCTTTGACCGATGGCCATACATAAAAACATATATATTTTTATATGTGGGTCGCGGTGGTCCTGTAGGTAGAGTGTTGGACTACTGACCGGAGGGTCCCGGGTTCGATTCCCGGGCAAGGTACTTTGGGCACCTGCAGCTCCACCCAAGCTAGTTGATTTTTCGGGTACCAGATCTTCCTGGGAAACCATAACCGGCATAGGGCCTTGGCAGAAAGCCTTAATGTTCATTCATATTCTGCTCACTGAATCCCTGTTAGTTCCGCCACCACCGCTGATTCTCTCTCCTAAATATCTAAACGTTTCTAACTGTCTCAGTGAAAACAGCAGATAAAGATAAAACTGACGATCCTCTTCTCTGTGGGATGGTGGATTGGTGGTTTTCCGTTGACTTCCAAATCTCAATGCTGCGAGCCGTTACAATAATTACACCACGCCTTTAGTGAGATAAGTGTCGCTCTTCCGACCACTCTGGTCTCCACCTTCACCTTTATAAAGAAAGGATGCTGCACCCTGCTCCTGCTGGTATTTGGCGGTAGCCAATTGCTAAGCCAAAGCGACTTCATAGTCTTTTGTAACATTTATGTGCTACCGAGTTACCCCCGAATGGTCTCCTACGCCTCCGACTCCCGCCTCTAACTGCCCACGACTTCTCATTCACAAAATATTATTCCACAGCTACTCGTCGAGGTCAGCCCACCTCCTGCAATTCGTTGGACGTACTCAACAACTTAAAGCTTAGACACGATTTTTATACTTCAACCGAATTATCAAAATGAAAAGGTATAATAATAATACCGTTTAAGGCCCTTACCCTTCGAATGCATAAAATAGTTATAATATATAACCTCATTATCAGCGTTTCATCATATTTTCACTGATCGAATTCGAAGCGCATAATCTTTCATATTCAATTTCTTCTTCAATGATAGATAGTGCAATTTGTAGGATAGATTTTATATAGTGAGAGGAAAGTTTAGAATAATTATCACAATTATATACTTACGTGAAACTCATAAAAAAACCATGAATTTGATAATGTCTAATATTAGCAGTACTTTTTGTTTGGCCTACTGCAATGCTATTTATCATCGGCCGCGATGTAACTACATTAAAAAAGAGAGATAACTCAAAACCTTTCAAAAGTACTTGCAGTGATATAAGAGGTAAAACTTTAATAAAAAATGATAAACCAATAGGTATTAGATGTCTATATTGTAGTCATGGTGGTTACCATGATGCAATAAACGTCCTAAACTATTAAATTAAAAAGACGAATTAACATCTATTGAACTAACAATTGAACCAACCCACCAAATGTTTTATACTCACAGACACTTCAACTAGTGTAAGATAGGACTTCAAAGTTATGGACTGACCCAAAGTAATGGCTTTTGGGGTAACTAAGGATTTATAGCATAAGTTTCCAGTAATGTGTTTCCTAGACGTGCCCGACCTGTATTTTATTGCGAATTAGTTTAGCGCTTCATTTTTTACTGTGATGGCTTTGAATTGCAACAACTTGCAAATATATTTCCCATTCATGGATAAATATAATTTCCGAATTCATAAAATATTTGAAGCAAGAAACAAACTCATTTACCAGGCGTTTACAGTCGAAGTTAAATAATTATTACAGATGCACAATGCATGAACATGTTCAATTGACAAAATACATATGTGATTTGATGTACTAAAATCACTTAGTTCAATTTTTTATTATGTTCTGTTCCTCTTCCGAGCAAATGTTCCAAAGTGCCCGTAGTATGAATGAGACACGAACCCCTCGGGGTACATAGTTTAGCTTGACAAGGTGCACTTATAGGTTATCCACGGCAAGAGTGCAGCCATATCGAGAGTTTTAATGCAAATACGGAATAAATCCCCAATCAACTCAAGTTCATTCACATGAATTCCTATGAAAGGAAAAAGACATGAAAAAAAACAAATTGAAAAAAGAACCGTTATGTCAAGTGACTTCACCGTCAATAAATGTATTTTTCAAATAATTAGCGGATCTTCTCCAAGGGAAATGGTCGAAATATACCGAGCTAAAGGTAGGTTCACAATTGTACATGCTCCCTTGACACTGATCATACTTGGACGGCCAAATATTTAGGTTGTGAAAGACTGAATGTTTTTGCATCGCAAGGTATTCACGACGGATAAATTTGGAGGCACACACTATTAAAAACTGTACTCTTCCATGAAAGTATCTGAAAATATAGTTACAAGAATGACGTAATCGATAAAAAATAGAATTAAGAATAATCAACAGTACTACAGTCACAGATGTACTCATATATTCAGCTATTTTCGATGAAAGTGGATGCGAAATTACATGAGGATTTTCACAATTAGTCATTTTTATCCAAATTAATTTTGTTAGATTTCTCATCGAAATGAACTACTCCATTATTCACACAAGGAACAAAATATTAATGCATATACGTTGTACCCAATCGCTACACAAAGGAGTTAAGTAATCTACCGACTTACCCCGTGATGAATCAGACTTGACTTTCTCGGTCTGATTGTGGGAAGACTTTTGCCGGAGCGAAACCATTCGCAGACGGCTTCGCAGAGAGGAGTGCGAGGGGGTTGGTTAGCATGGGTCTGTGTTAACGCATTTCTCCCCGGACAGCCGAGCTCCCTACCAGGTTCCACTTCCCGCTTCACCTTCCCCTCGCATCCCACCTATCCAAGGATCCACCTGGCGCCCTCTCCACCCCGAACAACCCACCCACACACCGTTCTCCGCGGCCCATTAGCACTCAGTGCCTGCGTTCTAATTGAATTATCTGGCGCATTATCTCCCTCCTCTATCTGCCGGAATCCACATCCCCGAAGGCCATCTCCACACCCACCCCCACGCCCACGCTCTCTCCCCGAACCCCCCATTCCCTCCACACATTTTCTCTTTCGCCATTACGCGGAGTGCGAGGAGGGGAGGGAAAGGAACTCCCACCTTTCACTTCCGCATAAACTCTTCCCACATTGCCTCCCGAAAACCGCATCTTTTTACGAACCCACTCCCCAACGCCTCCCCATCCACTCCTCCCCATTCCCACCTCCCCACCGGAAGATCCCCAAAATTTTTCCCTGCCCATCGCATCTCGCCCTCCCTCCCGCATTCAACCCATTCCGATGGCTCCCTTTTGCTCCTACAGCCCTAAGAGACGAAACAACCCATAGAAAAATCCTATGCAGGTGCAAGGAGTCCATCGCGCAAAATCGGCCGCACTCATACCACACTCGGGAACTTAGTACAACGTCATTTCTTCCAATGCATTGGTACTTGCATGAATTGAGGCACACGTGCCACTTAAACCACTCGCTCGCTCCCTCAGAAGGGACGAGTATTTCCCTGCAAATCTAACTCCTCTTCTTTTTCACTTCTCCTAAGCATCTTCCCCCGAACAGTACTTTCTCCCGCCATTACCTGCCCCATTGCCTTCGTTTTCTCCTTCTTGTCTCCTTTTGTTACCCAATCCATACTCGCCCAAACTATTTCTCCTTTCATTGCGTATTTAACTATTCACCTTCCATTCCGTCTTATCCGCCCCAGCGCTAGTTCTTCCCTTACTCCCGTTTCAGCTCCTCATTCCAACATCTCCTCAATGTGTCTTCCCCACAATTCAAATGTAGCCAAAAAATTTACAATGATAAAGTATCCGGTCTAATGGCCTTCCACAAACTGTGTTTTTCTGTCACTAAAATATTAATTGCTCTGCAAATGTACAAAACTATCTTCTTGCTTCTGATATTTCTCCGCCTAATTAAGCGTTACAAAGTACACCTAGTTAACTAGAACTGGGTTTCAGTGGTGCTTGTAAAAGGGAAATAATCAAATTTTACGATCACAAAAAAGTAATTCGATAGCCCAGGTATACCTTGAATTAGTTCATCATCCCAACAGACATTTTTGAGGTATTTGTGTTTACAGTATCTCCAATTATTTGATACCCTCTCTTAAAATACAGATATATATAAATACAAAAGAAAGAGCGGGTCGCGGTGGTCTAGCGGGTAGAGCGTTGGACTGCTGACCGGAGGTCTTCTGTCCCGGGTTCGATTCCCGGGCAAGGCACTTTGGGCACCTGCAGCTCCACCCAAGCTAGTAGATTTTTCGGGTACCAGATCTTCCTGGGAAACCATAACTGGCACAGGGAAAGGAACTGGCCCCCCTACCCTGATGTGTGAATATTCACACGCCGTCGGGCTTGGTACATGGGTGAGCTCTACCATCACCTACTAAACCGACCCTCGGGTTGATTACTGTGTTTATGGTTTATATATGTCCTGTGTTCGCTTTTTATGTGTTTTCCTATCCCCTTTCCTTATACCTATTTCTATGTTTGAATGAATATTTGTGCGCCGTATGGCGGGATTTTCAAGTTTGAATATATATATATATATATATATATATATATATATATATATATATATATATATATATATATATATATATATATATATATATATATATATTCAAACTTGAAAATCCCGCCATACGGCGCACAAATATTCATTCAAACATAGAAATAGGTATAAGGAAAGGGGATAGGAAAACACATAAAAAGCGATATATATATATATATATATATATATATATATATATATATATATATATATTCAAACTTGAAAATCCCGCCATACGGCGCACAAATATTCATTCATTCATAATATATATATATATATATATATTCATTCAAACATAGAAATAGGTATAAGGAAAGAGGATAGGAAAACACATAAAAGGCGAAGACAGGACATGTGGGAAGGCGGTTTTTGAGCAGATCACGAAAGTAAAAATATTTCCTTATCCGGGATGTGAACCACGGGCCTTCCACCTGCCGGGCAGATGCTCTACCACCTAAGCTAATAAGGAAACCTAATTTACCTTGAGATTTTACACTTTGGCGCTTTATAAGATCGCAGATCTCAAGGTAAATTAGGTTTCCTTATTAGCTTAGGTGGTAGAGCATCTGCCCGGCAGGTGGAAGGCCCGTGGTTCACATCCCGGATAAGGAAATATTTTTACTTTCGTGATCTGCTCAAAAACCGCCTTCCCACATGTCCTGTGTTCGCCTTTTATGTGTTTTCCTATCCTCTTTCCTTATACCTATTTCTATGTTTGAATGAATATATATATATATATATATATATATATATATATATATTCAAATATCTTTTTATATATAAATTCAAGTAAGTATATATTATATATTTATCCAGGGGTAGAACGTTGGACTACTGGCCGGAGGGCCGGGACTCAATTTCTGGGAAAGCCTCTCTGGGCAGCTCCAGCTCCACCCAAGTTGTGTGACTTTTCGGGTATCAGATCCAGTTTTTCCTTGGAAACCATAACCAGCACAGGGAAAGGAACTGGCCCCCCTACCCTGACGTGGGAATTTAACGTGCCGTATAGGGCTTAGTACTGGGTTAACTCTACCGTCACCTACATCGCTCTACAGAGGTCACTGCTTTAGTCTGTTTCTATATCCCCAATGCGACACATACTTCATTATGGAATTTAAAAATTTGTTACTGCTCAATCCCCATAGCTAGAAGCAATCTCCATAACTCGTAATGTCCAACTAAATTATTTATCACCGGCTAGTCCAAAAGCGTTATCCGGAGGCCCCATACTTTGTATTGTGTTATATTTTTTTTTAATCTACAATCGTAGGAACTCGTCGCCATCGCTAAACTAATTCGAAATAAGCGAGTGTGAGTTCTTCTCGCTAGGCAAGTATCTTCGAAACATTAACTATTAGCCATAAGACTTCGGTGATTCCTTCTTTTACAAATTAACCGCATTTCCTCACTCAAAAAAATTTCCTTGATTAAGCAGACGATCTTCACTGGTAACCTTTCCAAGCGTCTGAAGAATAACCCGGCCTGTAATGAGTAAAGTACCTAGGGACTAGGATAACTGTTGTATAACTTAGTTAGGAGGAATTCTGGATTCATATTTAATTCGGCTCATCGGCATACTATTCCAGGTACTGCTTCTGCAACCAGCTCCGTCCCTCGGGATAGGAAACATAATCGAACTACCTTTACAGCTTGCGTAGGACCTTGCTTAAAGTTCAAATGCAGCTAAACGCATCAAAGCTGCCTAGGAAAGAGAAAAAATTAATCTCTGCATCAGCTGAGAGCACCAGAATGACTGCATCAGAATGACCACACGCCACTTATAATCCTCAACGTGCACATACCCTAATCCCCGTCAGATCACTCTTTTTCCTTTGCTCAATATTTACTTTCAGTCCAATGACGGAAACATTCACTAGGGTATCGTCTCGGCTCCATCCGATCCCCAGTTCTTCAACGGCCGCGAAAATACGCTGTGAAAATCGCCGTCGAATTACGGAAATAGAACGTGGTGAAATGTTCGTCGAAGGGCCTCCGAGGTGTTAGTCACTCAGCTTACTTGTTTTGCTCCGTTCGCTGGGTTCGGCGGATGTGAGGGCACGTCGGGACGGGAAGAGGGAAAGGGACGGCTAAATGGTGGAGGAGAGGGGGGAGATTGGGAGAGGAAGAAGTTCCAGATGAGCCGCCGAGCACCGGCGGAAACGCCGCCATCATTAGGCTCTCCGGCGAAATTAAATTTTAGGACCCTTCATGGTCCATTTCTAGGACTAATGGCGATAACAGTTATTACAACAAACTATTTTTAAGGCGAAGCCGTGAGATGAGTTCCTACCACGGGAGAGAGACGCGGAGATCCCGAAGCAAGGCTCACCGCGGATGGCCACACGCCGCCGCTCTAGGGGCGTTGGAAACCGCCGGAGTTCCACCGCCACACGTGAAAACCACAAAGGGGATTAAGTTTTTTTTTCCCTCTGGGGAATAAATTTTCGGCAGATAAAATTGTTGAAAACGAGTACGGACAATGTAAGCATAAGCAATTCGTGTGCGTCAAGCACATGCTGCACTAGATGAGTTAACAAGGTATTTTTTTAATCCACAAAATAAAGCAATCAATATTTGGTGATGAAGCACTCTCCGGTTAATATTTTCACGTTGCCAACCGATGAATTTCACTGTCGTCAATCAATTTCAATTTGATTGAATATTAATATTTTGGAAGCATCTCACCATCTATATATAGTATGCATATAACAAGAAGAAAGGATGGGCGTGGATATATAGTAGTTGCCAACCCGAGCCTTAACCGAAAAACAGTCGAATCGCTACATTTCGTTGTTCGCCTTAAAAGACATGGGAATCACAATTGTCCAATTTTGTCTCAATATTTTTTATAAATTCTTGAAAAACTATCATAAATCCAAAATCAGCGTATATGTGATCATTACCAAGACAGTCTACAATATTAATAGAGCACATAACCCTTCATATAAAATAAGAAGGTTCATCAGCTATGAAAAAAGAAAAGTAAAGAAATATTAAACACTTAAGAGCCATTAACAACTTATTCTCTCCCCAATGCCTTACAACTTCGAAAGTAATATGGAATTAAAATAGTAGCATTGATGAAATATGTTACTAGTCCCATTCTTTCAATGGAAGGAGAAAGGATACTTTGAGCATTTGATCATTATGAATGCGCAGAGGATTAATAATGAACACAAAATAAGGTAATGGGACTATGGTAAAATTTTCCAGGGTTGTCATGCTGTCACCTGGGGAAAATACTGCAAGCCTTGTGTGAATTGGTGCACATACAAGTACAGCAGCCTGTATATGCAACGATGTTTAATTTCAGAGAACATCGCGAAGTTTAGTATTAAAAAGTTTCTTTTATCCTGCTCAACGGTGGGTGACACAGTCTAAGTCTATCATACGAGTATCACAGTATATGAGCCCCTCTCGTATGCATCTTGTATATTTAGCAATGTTGATTCATTCGCTTCAGTACGATGACACACTAATCAAACTTTCATAATTACATAGACAGGATTTTATTTTTTTTCTATGATTCAAAAGGTAACCATTGCGTTCATTTTTCATACAATGAGATACATTCATACAATAACCCTAAAACATTATATTTTAAACACAATTAACGACCGATTATCCAGAAGGCATACTACCAGTACTTACGTTCAAACATTTCTGACTTGGATAAGTTTACTAATTGAAAGCTAACTGGCACTATCGTAAGCACTTAGATCCTATCCAGTATGGAATTTAGTTTGATAAAATCAAGAACCTTGAAGCACCGGCGTCCATCAGATCACCGAGCATGAGCAACGTTGACCCCGGTGGGATGTTTAACTGAATCGTGGAATTTGTACCCTAAAGGCGACCAAAATACCAGCTTTAATGCCATGACTGAACGAGCCGCAGCTGAGAGCCATTCTTAATATTACAGAGTTTTCATCGTGAATGTGACTCAAATCTAGAACTAAAGAATTGCATGCATATAAAGGTATTGAAAATTAGAAAGTTCTCGCATGGTTTGGCCCCGATCATTTGTACTTTTATTCACTTATTTAGTGTCAGGAGTGATTAGAGAGTTTCGTCTTTTGATTAATCGACGCATAAAACCTTTCTCGTCATTTTTAAATAATAAGCTGCAATGATGTTAGCAGAATTATTTCGGTATACGAGTATTTTTATTCGCGGCCTGTCAATAAAGGAATTTATGCTTCAACCAAGCGTGGCGGTGGGGAAAGCTAGTTTTAATACACTAAAAAAAGCATTCCTATGTAAATTAAAATATATTTACAATCATTTAAAAAATTGCATATTTTATTTTATGCTTTATTAAGATGGCTGAGTAAAGCCTACGTTAACCGTTAAATAAAAAGCTAACAGGGTAACTCGGTAACAAGTACTCTTTACCTACAATTAATCAAATAAAAATGTTATGCAGAGTGGTCGAGTGATGTTACAAAGTAGCATATGATAATTTTATGTTAACAGTTGAAAATAAAATGAGATATTTTAATGTTAAAAGTTAAAAAAGAAATTGTTCTATTGTTATGGCCCTGGCTTACTATCAAAGAAAAGTGATGTCATATTAACAGGCTAGGCAAATGTGAGTAAAACATTCGTATAAAAATGATGACCAGTTAGTAAAACCATATTGATATTTATAAACACAGTGAAAGAAAAAGTGCTTCAAAATTTGTTGTTGTTGAATGGATGATTTAAAATTTGCTCTACATTTAGCAAAAAGTGTTAAAACAGAACAAGAGATGTCGTGAAACGATTTTCAATTTATAATAAGAAACAAACGAAAAACACAAATTTATTTGTGAAGCATACTTTGTAAAAATAACTGTTGAAATATAGAGAAGCTGGATGCTAAAAAGATTTAAATACGTTAGCCCCTCATCGTTTTCCACTTGGTGACGTTCCAGTTAACTTGACAAATAAAACGATTGGGGTACTTTCGTTTTACACATGGTGGACGCATTAAAATTTTACACGCGAAAATCTAGAATTAATCCTCACTCAGAATAACTTTAATGATTTTGATTGAAAATTGAATTCAGACCATCATCTGCATGGACCATATTATTTCATCCGGAATTATGTCAACACTTTGCCAGTCGCGATAAAGCAACATACAAGTTAATTATACACTCGGGTATTATAATTAAATTCATTGGATTTCTCCCGTCATGAGCAAAGGAATCATTAAGCTCATAACGCCTTGCGTAACACGAATAGTTTTATTAAAATATACCATTTTTATGAATGAAATAACATTTCAAATACCACGCATGTCACTTTCCCGTATTGAGGCCACTGAAGCTGGGGCTTTATGTTTCATCAGCTGATAACTGGTGTATTTCGGTACAAACGTGGTTTAACAGCTCTCAGTGAAATTCCATCAAAAACTCAGTAAATCCTTAAATTTAACGAGGACCAAGTGGATACAAGGTCTGAATGAAAAGTATCGTTAACAATTTTTTTCTAATGTGTGCAAAAAGCGCTGAATTCAGACTGTCGATTCATGTGTGCGCACGATCGCAGATCGTATTGGAATCGATAAGATGACAGTGCAAACGATTATCACTGAAAATTTAATAATGCGAATGGGAATTTAACTGTATATTCATCGTGTTGGTTTGGTTTTTGATAAAAAATTTCCATTCAATTGAAGTGGATTGAAGGCTGGATACGTGGAATCAATAAGATTAAGGGTATTCATTCGACTATTTTTCCCTAATGGATGTTGATTTGGTCCTTGAAACAAATAGGATTACCGGAGACGTTTCTTTCGAGTTCGGACACACGTTGGAGATTGTTTTTATGATGTCCCCACTTAACATAATACATATATTACACGTACCTTGGAGTCCGCTTCTTCTGTTTAAACGGACCAATGTCGATGGCGGTTGCCCACTCCGTGCACATCTATACCCAGCTTTCTTTGCTATCACTTCCTCCTAAATTAACTACTTAATCTCGCCGAGGGTACCCGTCAATTGAGCGTTTTACTTCAACCCTCTTCGTATGAAAAATATTTATTTAAAGAAAAGGAAGTAACTATAGACTATTAGAGGTGAAAGACGTGAATTCATAACTTTTCATACCATTTCAGGATCTTCAAATGAAATAGATAATACTAGGTTTCTGTACCAAGTATCTGTTTCATTTTTTTCCTGATCTGTGCGTGAAGCGCTGAATTATGACCGTCGGTTAAGTGTGCGCCAACTCCCTTGCATGCGTAACCTTCAGGACCTTCTTGTTTCCAGGGAACCTTTGAGTCGTGGTATAGCCGCTGAAAAAAGTGTCTCGACGCTTAAGGGATGTAGTTTGAATACCAAAAATAATCTACTTTTCCGAAACGTTTCCCTTTACTTTTTATGCAAAAATAGTCTTATGCATTGATTCTTTAATTCGCAATGCATACTTAATATTGAATTCATATGAGATAAAATTACTTGATAGATTTAGATTTGGAAAAACGTGAAAAAATTAAACTTTTCCACTAGGGAACTCTCGGATCCTAAGGCGTGGCAACTGATTGAAGACTAGATATTTGAAAATAACATGAAGGGAAAGTACTGATAAAGAATGAATGAAATACGAGCGGTACGTGATGGAAGATACCATCGATAGGAGCCACGAGATATTGAAGAGGTAAGCCGGTTAGCTAAAGACGGGATTAAACTAATCCAAGGGGTGCTATCCCTGATAATGATGAAGGTATTTATAATTAACGGATATATTAGAGCGTTAAATCGAATCAAGTTTACTGTGTGTTGCGCGGTAAAGTTGACGCAATTAAAATTACTTTTTTACCCTTGAGTTACACAGGCTCTTTTTTCCTCTTAATAAAACATACTTCTTGTATTTTCATCAATAAGTAATCTTTCATTAACTATGACCACATTACACAACAGGGAGGCTGGCCGCTAACGCTACACCTTTATATCAACATCGCTGTCGACTAAAACAATTACCAGCTCTGGCAGCTCAACCTCAGGGCACCGTAATGGAACAAAATGTTAATATTCTCAACATTGAAACATTGGGGACAAATCCTATACCGTAGGCAAGGAATGAGGACAATGCATGAAGATAATACATAGTAGAAAAAATTCCGAATGTCATGTAAAATTGATAATTGGATTAAAAATGTTTCCTGAAGGTGATACTTGAATAATGGAAGAGGAGGAAAACCATAGATGGACTTGGATCTGAGATTCCCCCCACTCCAATGCTAGATTAGGTAAACGTCTAATCTACGTGCTTCGCTGCAGCATCCACGTAGCTGGACGCGAGTGTTTCTGAATATTTCAGGCGAATTGAATTCCTCTCTTTGGATTAGCTTAAGGGAAAAAAATGAAAGGCGCTGCCCGTCGGATTGGCCGTCGGAGCACTATCCTTCCGCGCGCCGGGGCGACATGTTCCGAGGGTTAAGTCCGCCGCCGATTTCCCCCGCGGGCGCTGCCTGCATTTCGAAACACATTACCCCGCGCGTCACCGGCCGAGCTGAAGAGACATCGCCCCTGTCCACGGCAGGGGAGCATCCCCCCTCCCCTTACGACCCCCCCACCCTGACCACCTGACGGTCCCTCCCCCCCCCCCCCCAGTCTTCCGGCACCACAGCTCTTCGCCCCTGGCCTCTGCGCGTTTCTGAAACTGAAATTCTCTGTCGATTTGTGCTCGTTTCCCGCAAGGATGAGCTTTGGTTGGAGGTAACCACCACGAGGGCCTCTTCATTATTTTTTGACAATGGGATAACATATCTTTGCTTTGATGAGGCAAAGGTTCTTCCATCGGTTGTTTTATTATTTAACATTTTACCATTAGTATCAATGACAATAATTCATTTTTAGAAATTTCAGGAATAGTGTTTCGTGTTTTGGTACCATTTTTCTAATTCCAGAGACCTTTTTGCAAAATAACTAAAGATTTATTAGGCATGGTATTTTCCTCAACCAATTCCAATAAATGTGTATCAGGAACCCTGAAAAAATGAATAAATAGTGAAACTTGATAATTTTTACCCACATATTCTTTACTTTCCCAAATATAGCCAACATCAGATGGAAAAACATTTATCATTAAAGTATAGTAGAGAAGCATTTTTAATGCCATAAATGTTATTACTTTTGCTAATATTTTTCAGTCGCTTCGCACTTTTAAAACTTTTATTATGCAAAGAGTTTAAATGTGTCATCTCATGTTTCTTTGGACTGAAGGAATGCTCCAGCTGGTCTATATATAACATCAATTACACCACTACGTAATACATTTTTCCGAATTCCTCACTCTAGAATTCTAGGAAAAGGACGTCGAGAGGTGGTTTCCAGAAGTTATGAGTGTTGATCCTCTTGGATTAAGATTCGATTTCTCCATTTCTGACCCTATACAATGCCGTCTAGCTACCGAAACAAGAATTATAATATGGCGTCAAAGAGTGGGCCATATTTGAATGAACCCATTTGGAGTACTGAGTGACATTGAAAATTTACCCCCAAAGTACGTAGAAGGGAAGGAAAAGTACAGCTATTAGGTTATTCAGGGGGCTTTTTGCATCTTGCACCCGTATCTCTGGACATACGATTAATTCAAGCATTGGGCACCGTTACTAAAGCTACAGTTCCCTGAGAATAAGATACATCTTACTTTATCAAATGTTGTTTCCACATGAAGTAATTCGATAAGACATGTTTTACTCGTGGATATGAAGAGAGCACCCAAAAGGAAAAGGCTTTTTTAAAACTTTATAATATATATATATATATATATATATATATATATATATATATATATATATATATATATATATAATTGGGAAAAATTAATGCGTGTATTGCAGAAAATAGGAATGGATTGGAGGGACAGGAGACTGATCCGCAACCTGTACATGTCTCAGACTGCTCAGGTGCGAGTGGGGAACGGAGAGTCCGGATGGGCAGTGTTAGGAAGAGGTGTAAGGCAGGGTTGCCCATTGTCACCGGTACTGTACAACGTATATGTAGAGGAAATGATTAAAGAGGCATGGGAAGAACTGGAGGTAGGAATGAAAGTCGGAGGGGAATTCGTAATATCGGGTAGGTTTGCTGATGACCAAGCATTAGTTGCTCAGTCAGCCAAGGGGTTGCAAGCATTGTTGAGTGAATTGGAGGTTCAGTGCGATAAATATGGGATGAGAATAAATATTAATAAAACAAAGGTTATGCGATTTTCCAGAAAGAAAAAGGCTAAGCTAAATATTAAAATAGGCGGGGAAAAAATAGAGCAGGTAGAACAGTTTACATATCTCGGAAGTGTTTTGGACCAACACGGTCAAAGAGGTAGGGACGTAAGGAGAAGAATTGCGCTAGGCAAGGAGGCTTTCTCAAGGAGGAGGGAGTTGATGACGGGGACGTTGAGTAGGGATGTTAAGACAAGACTCGTAAAAACTTTGATATGGAGCGTAGCTATGTACGGCGCGGAAACGTGGTCGCTGAAGCAGGAGGATAGACGTAGATTGGAGGCTTTTGAAATGTGGGTGTGGAGAAGAATGGAAAAGGTGAAATGGACCGAAAGGAAAACAAATGAGGAAGTACTAGAAATGGTGGGGGAGGAGAGGGGTTTGTTGAGAGAAATCCTATGGAGGTAGGAAAAATGGATGAAGGGCGTATTGAGCGGTAGTGGAATGATGAAGAGGGTAATAGAGGGAAGAATGTTGGGCAAGCGAGGTAAGGGTAGGAACAGGATAGGGATGTTGGACGAGATGAAGGGAGGAAAGAAGTACACCGAGATGAAGAGGGACCTGATATAGATTAGTTTGCTAGGTGGGGAGTCACAAAATGTTTATTTGATAGTTGGGTCCATCCAAAAACCTACCTTAACCGGTAGATTACCTTAAAAAAATATATATAATATTATATATATAATACATATATATTAATATATATATATATATATATACTAAATAGTCATAGCAAACACAGAAACTAAAACATACCAAAGAGGGACTCACTAGTTCTCGAATTTTCGGTGGTGCAACCACCTTTCTCAAGATGAATTAGGAACAGAATGTTCCTAATTCATCTTGAGAAAGGTGGTTGCACCACCGAAAATTCGAGAACTAGTGAGTCCCTCTTTGGTATGTTTTAGTTTCTGTGTTTGCTATGACTATTTAGTGAATTTAATGTGCACGTTCGTGGATTTTCCAAGAAAGTGAATATATATATATATATTATTATTATTATTATTATTATTATTATTATTATATTATTATTATTATATATATATATATATATATATATATATATATATATATATATATATATATTTTTTTTTTTTAAGGTAATATACCGGTTAAGGTAGGTTTTTGGATGGACCCAACTATCAAATAAACATTTTGTGACTCCCCACCTAGCAAACTAATCTATATCAGGTCCCTCTTCATCTCGGTGTACTTCTTTCCTCCCTTCATCTCGTCCAACATCCCTATCCTGTTCCTACCCTTACCTCGCTTGCCCAACATTCTTCCCTCTATTACCCTCTTCAACATTCCACTACCGCTCAATACGCCCTTCATCCATTTTTCCTGCCTCCATAGGATTAATATAATGATTACCATAGGTTATCAAACTTATTGTTCTGTAATCCTCACATGACGAAGCCTTTGCCTTTTTTGGAATAGGAACTAACACCGATCTCACAAAATCTTCCGGCCAGATTCCTTCCTCATAGATACTACGAATCAGTCCATATATGGCCTTCTTCCCACCTTTCCCTAACCATTTCAACATTTCTACAGGAATATTGTCCAGCCCCACAGCCTTATATTCTTTCATCTCCTTTAATGCCCTTTCTATTTCATCGTCGAGTATGCCTGGACCTAAGCTATCTTCTTCTACGTCATGTTCCTTTTCTATGTCTAACCTTGTCGGCCTAAGTTCTTTACCATACAGTGTTTCTATATATTCCTTCCATCTCTCTTGGATTTTTCCTGGTTCAACTATTATCTTACCCCATTTATCTTTAACTGTTAGCACACATCTTGCCTTCTTACTTGCCGATAATAACTTAACCTTGCTGTATAGAGCATTAATTTCACCTTTCTTCTGTAAACTTTCCATATCCTCGCATTGCGTTTTCCACCATTCTTCTTTTGCTTTATTTGTGGCCCTTCTCAATTTATTGTTTAACTCTTTGTACTTCATTTTGCCTAACTCTGTGTTTACATTTTTCCATCTTCTTCTCTCATCCATCTTCGCAATCATCTCATCCGTTACCCATGGTTTCCTTATCCTTTTCCCGTTAACGGTTCCTTTAGTGTCTTTAGCGGCTTCCAATATCCCTTTCTTGATGCATTCCCATTTTTCTTCGATAGTACTCAGTTCTTTACCATCATCCATCATTTTCTCTACATCCTCCTGATACTCCTTCCTCGTTAATTCATTTACTGCTTTTAAATTCCATTTTTTAACCCGCCGCCTTTGCCTTATCTTCTTGAAACGAACATTACATTTCATAACAACTAAATTGTGGTCAGAGTCCGTATCCGCTCCTGGGAAACTGTGCGAATTTATCACACTGTTCCTAAACCTGTGCCTAACCATAATATAATCTAACTGATACCTTTCTGAGTCACCTGGCATTTTCCATGTATACCTACGCCTTTTGTGGTGTCTAAACCATGTGTTAGTGATGACTAACCCCTGTCTCCTGCAGAATTCAATTGCTTTCTCCCCGCGTTCATTCCTCGTGCCTAACCCATAGTCCCCCACCTCACCACCATCTCTTCCTTCGCCTACCGTCGCATTCCAATCCCCCATCACTATCATATGTTTCCCTGCAGGAACACTCGCGATGATATCCTCTAACTCATCATACATCCTATCGACTTCTTCCTCCTTGTGGTTGCTCGGTGGCATGTATACCTGAATAATGACCAAGTTCGTCGGCTCTGCTTTAATCTCTACGAGTAAAATTCTATCTGTCGCTTGCTCTATGTTGACTACGCTTCTTCCTACCCCTTTATTTAAAATTACGGCAACCCCTCGTTGGCTCTCGTCCCCCCCGCTGTATATTACGCTATAATTGTCACTCCAGTAATCCCCGCTATCCTTCCATCTCACCTCGCAGAGGCCTAAAACATCTATGTTACCTCTTTCCATCTCTCGCTTAATATTTTCTAATTTGCCTCTCCTCAACATTGTCCTGACGTTCCAGGTTCCTATTCTAACTACTTTCGTCTTCTTCTGCATCTTCTGTCCTGCTGCTGTTATTTCTCCCCCGCAAGGATTTCGTGGGATGACGACCGCGGAAGCCTTGCCTCCCCCGCTGCCGGGCACGTCACACGGCCCCTTGGGCCGAGTCCCGCAGTTGCCAGGACTCAATTTCTGTTTTGCGTCCATCATATTTTCTTGGGAATGCTAATTGAGGTGGTTTCCCGTTGCCTTCCTCAATAGTGTTTTTAACGTGACACCATCACTTAATGGCCGCCCCACTGGGGTCAGACGCCATTGCAGCCGCCTCACTGAGGAACAGACGCTGCGTGGACTACCTTTCGTCTGGCTCCTAACCTTCGACCTATCTGGCATGGGTGACCCTTCCAGGAGTAATTATTATTACTCCCGCCAGCACAGCTCTAGGGGTCATCGGAACACACAAGCCCTTCCACCACGACAAGGTTGTAGTCCATGAGAGGGATATATATATATATATATATATATATATATATATATATATATATATATATATATATATATATATATATATATATATATATATATGAGCCAATGAGTTACCTGAAAATAGTGCAAGTCAGTACGACCTTTTATTAAACATGAATGCTCATTAAAAAAGCCATTGTTCCGAGAAACCGTCATACACTGAGCAATAATTTAATTTTGATGCGTGGGTTAATGAAAATGGGCTATATGCTAAGAATATAGCGAGTTGAATCAGATATGCATGCGCATGTACACAGATATAGGCGACGCAATAGATTATTCGGGATCGAACAGCGTGATATTTATAGTACAACAGAGAGTAATAATTGTATTCATTCATCCAAAGAATACTTTTTTCTACCAACTAGTTTAAATATAAGATTTTTTACCTAATTGGGAATTATCAGGGCAGAATATTTCCTATGAATAATAAGATTTCTATAAATTTATATTTGTATGGAATGGGATAAGTTGGAAATACATAAATTACCTGGATGCTTGTGCGCTTTAATTTGGTACAGGGTATTTCGTATAGCGGTGTAGGGCCTCGCACTATTTTTATTATTGATTTTCTACTGGTTGAGGTACTGGATTTTCAATGTAAACATTGTATATTATGATGCCTCTATGCCAATATACTTGCCTCTCCTAGAAAAAACACAACTTGAAATCGCACACTACCGTAAGATCCTCTTCATCTTCGTATAAACTTGTTCACTTGTAGAACATGTATATCTTCCTCTCCTTACATGTTCTATATGTACTTCCTTCCTCCCTTCATCCGATCCAACATTCCTATCCTATTTCTGCCCCTTCCTCGTTTCCATGACACCTTCTCTCTATCAGAGTCTCAAACATTCCATTCCCAATCAAACGGTCTGAATTCATCTTCTCTGCCTTCTTTTGATTTCTCCTAACAATCCTCTCTCCTCCCCCAACAAACCTAGCGCTTTCGCATTAACTTCCATTTTATCCACTACACATTCTTCATCCTTCTCCACACCGACATTTCAAGAATCTCCAATCTATTTCTATCATCCTGCTTCAATGAGCAAGTTTTTGAACTTTAAAAAATACGCTCCATACCTACGTCTCCATTAAATAACTAAGTAAAAAGTACGGCTGTTCAATAAAAAAGAGAATTCAAAGTCTCCACAACGTAAGGAATTGCATTTTAGACATGAATCACATGCAAATTCGTGTATCTGAAATAACCTGTTGTTTTACCAAATGGTCATTTCTAATATTGAATTCGTTCGTGCCACTATTATCCACGAGTAATGATTCTCCTCTCCAATTTGTTAGGAGAGTTGTCGGATATCAGTGCTACGTTAATGATCTATTAAGGCTCTAGTCTTGGTGTGAAATAGCCAAGGGAAATGAATCTTCCAAAATAAATAATATAACTTGCAGGTTTAGGTTATAAATTAAGGCATGAGAAAGTGTTCATTCCTTCATTCTCTCACATTCCGGGGCCTCTCCAACAGATCTATCTCAAACTTCCTCATACGATAAATTCCCCTTTTTCTTTTTTCCCCAACTCCCTTTCCCTTGATTTCCACTCCGATCCTTTCTCGCATTTTTTTCATGTCATTCCGACCAACGGTCAGCGTATGTCCCCTTTTTCGCTTTCCCACCCCTCCCCCCGTCCCATCCCGCCACCCTCCTCCTCCTCCACCCCTCTGGGGACACGGTCGGCCAGTCCAGTCGATCTGAGCGGCAATTACTGGATCGCCTCGCCACTGTCCCCTGCCCCACCCCACCTCCTCCCCCCACAGGGACGAGGGGGTGCAGGGCAGGGCGAGGGATGGAGGGAGGGAAAGGGAGGCTCTGCTGTCCTCCCGACCCTCACCCCTCCTTGCCAGGCGCACGCACGCACACTCAAACGTAGCACTCTCCAAGTGAGATAGAGAGGGCACGCGTGACCTCGGCCTAGGGATGGGATATAATGCATAAATATCGAAGGAAACACACGCCGCCGAATCTTCGCCCTAAAATAAAGGCAATCTCAAAACAGCGATAAATAAAATACTTATATTCACATTTAATTTAAAAATGAAATGGAATTTAGGAAAAGACTGCTTAAACCAGATAAAATGGAATTCTCCCTACTATAAGGTGTGAAGTATGTGTGGAAATCGGAAGCATTTGTTTATTGGAAAAATTTATAAACTAAAGAACTCATTCAGGCCATTATCTATCCGGTTATGGTGTTCCTAACTGCATTACAACTTTTTAATTATTACGGCAATGTTAAACATTGAATTAATGTATGCCTCATTTTTATTTTTAATTAGTTGAATTGAAATCATCAAATAACAAACATAATGTAGAAATATTGAAATTGTTAATTGTGGGAACGTCTCTCTTTTACATAATATAAATTGGTAATAATGCATATACATCTGATGAAATAAATTAGTAAACAATAAGGGATTTTTTGTGGGGATTCATACATCACATGCCTACGTTGATGGTTCAGTCCCACCCCCCCTGCCCCTCCTGGACACCCTACCGCCGTATCGCGGAGTCTCACACACTCCAACCCTCCGGAGAAGGGAGATGGCCTTCCATCTCCCTTCTTCGTGGCCGTAACACGGAGTGACCGTGTGCGGCCCCTGAGGGCCAAGCCTTCCCTCCCAGGCACTGGTCCACCGCCCCCGTCACAGGGACCTCTTGCCTCGCGTCAACTTCCCGACCCCGGCCGCCACAACGCAGAAAAGCGCTCGCTAGACGCCGTGCCAACTCGACTCCCCCATCCACGGTCTGCAAATAAATTTCGTGGAGAAGTCTTAACATTGTCTTCTTTTTCGTGCATTCCTGCGAATATATAGTATACTCCTTTTCTCCTGAATCTCATTTGAGTGAGCTTCGCTACGTTCTCTCCGATATCTGACTGCATCTCAGATATTCAGAGGAGTCATTCATGCAGTTGGCGATCCATCTGGAACCCGTACGACACATTTTATTTTTATGGGTCAAGCGCACAATGGTTGAGAGTATGGGGTCAATCCCAGTTTCTTTTTCTTCATTCGAAATACAATGCCATTACCTCCGCAAGTGTTGGCGACAAAAAGGAATTTTTTCTCAAAATAAGCGTTGGGAATTGAAAGTGAGTGTTTAGCTTCTCATTATAGGTGATGTAATACACGGAGAAATGAAAAAAATAAAGTATACGTAATGAGGGATAGCGCCATTTCACAACGGTATTAATCAAGCTTATAAAATTATATCTTCCTGCTCCTGGGCCACGGACGATTTTACCTTCCCAGCGCAGATAGTCTCTAGCAGCAAAACTCATTGTTCTAATTGTTTGGCGGCTTAGAACATCTAATTATTACCTTTTTATCAAACAAACGAGTAGTATGGTAGACCTTTAATATTTTTAATTCGTAATTTTATGAAATAAATAAGTTGAGATGCCAATTAATACCTTAACATGAGAATAGGTCAATGCAGAAGATCTTATCTGAGTACTCTGCCACAGTGCAATCTCTGAATAAATCAATCTGGTCTTGAGGAAAAAATTACACCATAGTGACGACGTAATTTATTCCAAAAATATTTTTATTCAAACGGCCGGAGTTTACGCAGAATACCGTCTCGAGGCCAGGAATCCCGACTACTTTTAAATTATGCATAAAACAGTTCCCAAAGGATACAGTATTGATAGCTTAGTGAAACATTTGAAATTATAATGTATGTATATTTTTATGGAGGAAAATCTTCATAAATACAATCATATTATGAAATACATCAGATCATTATGGCATGTATATTAGCGATATATATCACTGACAATCAAAGAAAAGGCTATTGAAAGAGATATATACCAAGAGGAACAATGAAAAGAACAAACTTTACGCACTATTAAATAATAAACTAACTCATATCTATAATTTTTTGCGTCTTAATTACAAACCACTTCATCAATTCATTCAAGTGTGCGTACGCCAACCTCAAGCATTTCTACGAATACGTCTCAGTGTAATATTACCTTCCTGCTGGACAAAGTAATCCCCAACAGGTAACTGCGAGGACAGCAAATGAGCTTCTGCTTTGTTAGCAGATTGGTGACTTCCGCGTGACAAGTGGCTACGATAGCCTATTATTCTATTCGATAGCCTGTTATCGAATTGAATTTTTGGCCTTGATAGACTATTTAATGTTCCATTGAAATACTCCCACTAATGTTCCAATTGGTGGGTAAAACGGATTAAACAAACGCTAACCTAGATATTCCTGTACTAAGTGGAATTATACACCACCGTTTTTTGATCAGGTTACTAAATAAAACCTTTGGCTTGAAATACAAATCATTTAGGGTACACATAGAGAAAAAATGGCCAACCGTCAATATACTCAAATAAGGGATACGGTATTTGCAAAAAATTGACTGATTGGGATATTAACAAACAAAGACCGTTTCTAAATGGTTTTTGTTAACGAATACTGTACTTTCATCAAACACGGATGAATAATCTCAAAAATCACTCGATAGGTCGAAGTTTTGAGCAAATTTTAATATGTGAAATAATGACTCCCTACATGATGAAAATCGATTTGCCCTTGACTGAATCACGTACCGTTCAAAATATGCAGAGATGTGAAGGCTCACCATACACTACCAGCTGAGAACCTATTTAATCGAAATCTCAAGAGCCTCACAATTGACGAATTTGTGTGTTTTGAAAGTTTTTTTATCAACGGTGAATAAGACGATTCCAGTATATTTGTGATGTTCCGAAACGTAACGGTACATTTGTGAAGTCCACGCACACCAATCATATCTCGCAACAAGAGCTCTTAATCCACAAACATCCAGTCGTTGCTTCAGCAAGTCCTCGACTCAATAAAACAATTTTGGTTTATTCCATGATAGGTTAACCATATCGGCCGTATTTTTAGGATCATATATCACATACACGTAAATATATCATAAAAATAACAAGGAACAGCCTCAGTTAAATTGATCAGTATCAATAAGAGATAATTTTACAAATGAAAAACTTCTTTCAACGAATCTACTTCCCTCAACTATCAACAAGTAAGAGAGTTTGTGTCATACAAGTACATATAAAAGTAACAATTGTTGGGAAAAAAAGAGAAAAAAATTACATCAGGTGAGGGTGAGGATTTTACCAAGGAAAAAAAAACAAGTATCAATTTATGAATTTTTTTTATTGTTGCCATTGAGCATTTCTATAATTTGTAGCATCCAACTGGAAGGCATGTAACGTAGAGCAGCCTTATCTCTCATTGTCTGTTGACTTAGAAAAGTCCTTTTTGGATCAAAGCAGGAGGAGCTTTACACTGAACCTCCCAAATTCGAGTAATTATCATGATGCATATGGTCATACCTCAACACCATGAACAATGGAAATTCTAACCCATTAGAGAAATAATATTTTCCAAACCTTAATTCCCCGCAGATATGCATCATTATATGATTTACAGGACCAGTTATAAAAACCAAAATCAATGAAAAGGGAAAGTACGAAACAAAAAAAGATCAAAGTGCTACCAGGAGGTTATAAATCGAGGACTTTGAGCAAATTATGGAAGCAATGTTGACATTCTCCATAAGAGACGGATGGGAAAGAGAGGTCTTGAGGGGGACCCCTCTCCCCCTTTGCCACGGAGAATCCCCCTTCCCATTAACATTTCTAAGCGAACGCACTATAGTCAACCGAAGGCAAGGAAAAGTGTGGAAAGCCATTTATAAAAGCACATTTTCACTGTGCTAAAATAAATAAAAAGAGGTTTCAAGGACATCCAATATACTCGCTCCCCTTAGAATGCTTAATTAACCGTTAATCTCATTTCCCAGTGAACACTGCACGGAGCGCCCAAGAGAGACGGGGGTAGGGGAATGCCCGCGAGAAGGCGAACGCCGACGCCGCGCGAATAACTCATGGAATGAAATGGCAGCGACGGTGTTGATAAGGCGCCGTCGCTGTGCAATACAAACATGGGGCGGGGGAGGCACCCGGGGGAGCGTGCGAAGAAGAGAGGGTCGGCGGGGGAGGCTCTCTTCTCTCAATTGGTAAATGGTGGGGGGCGGGCGACAAAAGGACTAGATGAATGGCCGTGGTGTTTTTATCGCAGTGACAATCAACGGAGGGACCTTGGTGACCCGCACCGAAGAGTCCGTGGTGACGAGGGGAGTACAGGGGGAGGTTAAAGAAAGGGGGGGAGATCGGACAGAGCGGGCAGAGATTGAGCGACTCGATTAAAGGCCAAAGCAAGCAGAGCATAATGAGCGAGGTAGATAAGTTAAAATGCCCTCCTCTTGCTCCCCCTCCCCCAGAGGACAGCTTCCTATTGCCCTGACCAACCATCCTTCACTCATCCTCTCTCCCCCTCTTCCTTTATTTACCCTTCATTTCACCTCCCCCAATAGTACCCTTCTTCTCGTTTCAGCCGCATTAGTCGTCCATAAGCATTCATCTAAATTTGAAACCCCAAATCCAGTTCCGTCTCCCTTCTCTCCCGATCACCCACTGCTTCATTGACCAAATGAAACCCACATTTATTCATTGCGACCACATTAAGCAGTCTACACCTTTAGCATCCACTGCTCAATTCTGCACCTGCAGCTTTTTATCGAATAATGTGGATATTTATTCGGGATCTGTTTGTGACTGCATTTAAGCGTAATATACCATTTGGGTGAGTGCACAAAGAAATAATTGACGGTAGTAGGGAGGTCATTAGCGGCTCGCTAAAAAAGTATCATCCCTATTGAAAAATATTCCGATAGCTTTGATTCAGTCCTACCGTATCCAGTTCTATGGAATTATCTCCATTCATACGATTGCACTTGAACTTTTTCTGATAGATTTTCGCTTCAAAAGAATGCACTTTGTATTTCCACAGAGTACACCATGCAATTACAGCATGTATCGATAGACTGCCTAAAAATTTAGCTATCATGTCGCTGTCATGCACTACTACAGCCAAAATTTTCATAAGTAGAGTGGTACAAAGTTGACCATTTCCTAAGGTGAGAAAAATGGATATGATACCAATTTGGTACTTAGTAGGAATAAATGAAAAGCCCATAATCGCTGCCAAGGAAGCCATTAGATATGGTATTAAGAGATATAAACAGAGTGGACCCATTCTGATGATAAATGGCTCAATAGTTCAATCAAAATGGTAACGCATAGGGGGAGCAGGTGAGAGAATGCATAAGCCCAACTAACTACAAAGAATCGATGAGCACCGCCAAATAAAAGCATGGAGCTTCAAATCAACCGCGATATTGACCAATGATGGAAAAAAAATTAGTGAATTTATGAATTATATAAAAACATTCTCATAAATATTCTACAATGGTCTTAAAAATAAAGTTCAATATCTGAAAAAGGGTGAACTTACCACAAAATATTTTCAATACATAAATAATTTCAAATAAAAGGCTGGAGAACATCGCAAAATATTAGGTATCAATAAACTTGACCTTTTCTTCCAGTATCCGAACGATCAGATTATTGGTTAAGGTAGGTTTTAGGATGGATACAACTATCAAATAAGTATTTAGAGACTCCTAACAAAATACTCTGCATCAGGTCCCTCTTCATCTTTTTGTACTTTTTTTCCACCCTTCATCCCGTCCAACATCCCTATTCTCTTCATGCCCTTTCATCGATTGCTTAACATTCTCCCCTCTATTACCTTCTTCAACATCCCACTGACGCTCCATGCGCCTTTCATCCATCTTTCCTGCCTCCATAGGATTTCTCTCAACAAACCTCTTTCCTCACCCACCATCTCCAGTTTCTTCCTCATTTGTTTTTTTTTTCAGGTCATTTCACCTTCTCCATTCTTCTCCACACCCACATTTCAAAAGCCTCCAATCTCCGTCTATCCTCCTGCTTCAGTGACCACGTTTCCGCGCCGTACATAGCTACGCTCAATATCAGAGTTTTTACGAGCCTTGTCTTCACCTACCAACTCAACGTCCCCGTCATCAACTCCCTCCTCCTTGAGAAAGCCTCCTTGCCTAGCTCAAATCTTCTCCTTACGTTCCTACTACATTGACCGTATTGGTCCAAAACAATTCCGAGACACGTAGTTCCGAGAACTGTTTTACTTGCTCTATTTTTCCCCTCATATTATAATGTTTAGCTAAGCCTTTCTCTTTCTGGAAAATCGCAAAACCTTTTTTTGAACTTTAATTCCTACCTCCAGTTCTTCCCATTCCTCTTAAATCACATCCTCTACGTTGAACAGCATCGGCGATAATGTGTAACCCTGCCTTACACCTCTTCCTAACATTACCCATCCGGACTCTCCGTTCCCCACTCGCACCTGAGCAGTCTGCGACATGTATGGGTTGCGGTTCATTCTCCTGTCCTTCCATTCTATTCCTATTTTTTGCAATATACTCATTAGTTTTTCCCATTTCACTCTATCAAATGCTTTTTCGAAATCTACGAAACAGGCAAATACGTCCTGATTCTTTCTATATTCCTATCGATTAGTGATCCCATTGTTGCAACGGCATCACGCGTACATCTCCCTTTCTTGAATCCAAGGTGATCACCCCCTAAGTAATCATTTTCCCTACTCTCCAGCCTTTTGTTGATGATCCTGAGAACAACTATAACCGCGTGGAATATCGAACTTATTTTTCCGTAGTCCTCGCATGACGTAGCCTTTACCTTTTTTGGAATAGGAACTAGCACTGACATACTGTCCAGGAAATAAGTGTACTGATTTTTTCCCGCCGCTCCAGGCGCGCCCAGCACCGCTCTGACGGGCTAGGATTGAAGGGGTGTATGTTGACAAGCGACGCTGAAAAAGGCAGTCGGCCCTGAGCTATGGTGTAGTGAGGAGCTCTGTTAACGCGAACCTCCACGCTCGACCCACGTCACGGAACGCGATGCCGAAGTTTTTGGAGCAGCGTTATTCCATCAAATTGGCGGTAAAGCTTGGGAAATCGTCTACCGAAACTGTAGGTATGATTAACCAGGCTTACGGGAAGTCAGCCATGTCCAGAAACATGATCTTTCGGTGGCACAAGATGTTCGTGGAGGGCAGAGCAGAGGTCGACGGCGAACCACGGCCTGGACGCCCATCAACGACACTCACCGACGAAAATGTGCGAAAAGTTCGCGATGTACTGAACTCTGATCGTCGTCTTAGTGTTCGGATGATAGCAGAGCAGTGTAATGTGCCAAAACAATAGCGCACGAGATTATTAGGGACCAAAAACATCTGGCGGCTGCATCACGACAATGCGCCGTCTCACACCGCGCTTGTCCTGTCGGACTTCTTGGCCAAGCACGGCGTGGCAACGCTGCCGCAGCCGCCCTACAGCCCGGACTTGGCACCACCGGACTTCTTTCTGTTCCCGAAGATAAAGAGGAGTTTGAAAGGAACGCGATACGGGACTTTGGACGCCGTCAAAGAAGCCGTGACGAAGTGTCTTCGAGAGGTTCCCGATGATGCCTTCGCAGGAGCGTTCCAGGAATGCGGACGCCGCTGGAACAAGTGTTTCGACTCACAAGGGTCCTATTTTGAGGAATATTAGCTTTAGATATGTAAAAGTGAAATAAATTTTTTTTCCTGAGCTCAGTACACTTATTTTCCGGACGAACCCTATATACTGCAAATCAGTCCATATAGAGTCTTCCTCCCACATTCTCCTAAACCTTTCAATAGTTCCGCAGGAATTTTGTCAACTCCCAGGGCCTTATTTGCTTTCATCTCCTTTAATACCCTTTCGATTTCATCGTCGAGTATGCCTGGACCTACGCTATCTTCTTCTACGTCATGTTCCTTTTCTATGTCTAACCTTGTCGGCCTAAGTTCTCTACCATACAGTGTTTCTATATATTCCTTCCATCTTTCTTGGATCTTTCCTGGTTCAAATATTATCTTACCCCACTTATCTTTAACTGTTAGCACAGATCTTGCCTTCTTACTTCCCGATAATAACTTAACCTTGCTGTATAGAGCACCAATTTCACCCTTCTTCTGTAAACTTTCCATATCCTCGCATTGCGTTTTCCACCATTCTTCCTTTGCTTTATTTGTGGCCCTTCTCAATTTATTGCTTAACCCTTTGTACTTCGTTTTGCCTAACTCTCTGTTTATATTCTTTCATTTTCTTCTCTCATGCATTGTTGTAATCATTTCATCCTTGATACATGGTTTCCTTGTCATTCATACGTTAACGGTCCCTATAGTGTATTTTGCGGCTTTCGATATCACTTTCTTGATGCATTCCCATTTTTCTTCGATAGTACTTAGCTCTTTACCGTCATTCATGATTTCATCTACAGTCAACTGATACCTACGATCAGGTTAAGACTGAAAAATTTTCTGGTGCTGGAATACAAACGCACCTCCTCGATGTGGGGAGCCAGTACAATAAAAGGCGTATCTACCAGATCCCGTTAAGGTATGTGCACATTGTCGTACTTTTTTGAGAGATGGTGGAGGCCGATAATTTGTGTAATTCCGCTGTGATTCACAAGGAGGAATCAAAATACTTTGTGCTTCCCATTCTTAGAATTTTTGCTATCTACTAGTTTCGCTAGCCTATTTCATCATCTAAACTGGTAGTACAAGAAGTTATACATACTATATAAATTAGTTGACAGTAAAAAGTCTATCCAGTCGGAACGCTATTTGTCGTACTTGATTCAAATTACTTCCCTTAGCTACGGAATATGATTTGATTTAAAGCTTAATGCCACTAACCCAGGATGGGCCTCCTCATATTTAACATAAATGAGCAATTAGATGTCTTAGAATGATCTAATTTCAAATTATTATATTTAATTAAAAGCGTTTTGAATTCAACATCCTTAAAAGAGAGGCTAACGATACAATGTAGTTGTAATTACGATGTAGTGCCTGTGCGAAGTTTCTATGCAACTCAGTACACCTCTCAAGAACGGTGCCCATGACTACTTGAAAATATTAAGTTAACCGTTTCACACTTAACTTAGTGGAATTCCTTCATAATGAGGGTAAAAAATAAGAAACATCTTTTGTAAAATTTCTCTTATATTTTACCCTCATTTCTTGAAAATACTTCGATGAATAGTTTTTAGGTGGGATATTTATGAACTTTTCATCCTCGAATCTTCAATCTGCGACCTTGAAAAATAAGCACCTGCGACTCGGCGGTACTGTACTCCTCTTAACGAGAGAAAATAATTAGAGCAAATAATAAATTATCGCGGTGCATACTTGTTTCATTGGCGCATACAGTTTAATTGGCCTAGGATCAGGCGAGAATATGGAAGGAGGTCGCGGAGTATATGAGGGAGGGAAAGAAGAAGAGAGGATGAAGGAGTGAATTAGGCAAATCCACAAGGAATCAAAGCGGGAATCGAGATGGAAGTCATCCATACGTCCATTTGCATGGGTGCAACCATTACATCCACAGAGACCACATCAATAAGATGTTCCCTCGCGATCAAACGAGCTGCTATCGAAACATCGATAAGAATATTATCGAATGGGCCGGAAGAAGTTTTCGTCCATCTCGAATCGAAAATTAAAAACAAGACGTGACAAAAAGTCAAGAAATTAAGAGGTAATAGCTAAAGTAATGAAAAAAAATTATACGTGGGCAGGACCAATTAAAACGCACCGAATTGATGCTTGGAAATAGGAGACGGAAGGTAATCAGGAGTATTCCTACTCACAAGGAATAAATACGATAGCAGTCTAAGCTGAATAAGGAAAAGTTGTATGCCGCCTCCTTACTGTATATGTTTCTCTCTTAACATTAAAATCACAAAAGGTTTCTGCCTGTCGCGATAAGGCTTCCGAATTACAGCGATCTCGGCCACGCTACGTTACCAGTGAAAAGAGCACAGCGTGTCTTTGTGTAACTTCATCGTAAATTAAAAGGGAGAAGTTTCAAATCGAAGCAAAGAGACTCTGAAAGTAGGCACGGAATATATTAACCGGAGTTGGGAGACGAGAAAGGGTTTCGAAGCATTTTGAGAAAGGGATGAAAATGAGGAGAAAAACGGCCAAAAATAGACGAAAAATCTCATAAGAAAAGGGCGCTGAATGGGAATATGAATAGGAAAATCAGACTAATTCCTTCAAAGTCAAAGTCGAGTTCCATATTGAAGAATAAAATCATCAATAAATTCGCAAGAAGACAAAAGTTTCCCACGGAACGGCAGTTATGTGGGTCGAATTAGTAAAAAAAAATTCAATCAGGTTGCAACTTTTCAAATATTTCTTAACGGTGATAGTCTATTTCTAAATTTAATTTGCAAGAAAATGCAATCCCTAAAATATTAATTTCTAATAAATAACTAAATTAACTGAATATCGATAACGGCCACGATGATATTTAAGTTTATTTGTTGAATATCGATCACAATTATTTGCTCTGATTCAAAGATATTCATATAGACCATTAAAAAATTGTTGTGAAATATTGGCCATGAAACTAGCTACTTCACATTTTAACAATAAGGAGGCAAAATTAAGAAAACGCTAACAATTAAAGATAAAATCACCAAAAAGAGACAAATTATTTCACTTGGAAAAATAAAAATTACCTGTGAACTATTTTATTTCATTTAGAAAATTTAATGGTTACGTCAAATTGAAAAAGTTTTTATTGCTCGTAAGTTCTTTCTTTGTGATTATGAAATTATAAATGATAATACAATTAATTATATAAATAAGCACCGGTTAAATCAAATTCAACTCGTCTGGTAATAAAATTTAATACCAGAGACAATGTATTAAATTTAATTTCAGAGAAAATTTATCGACTATGTGATTGTAACTCGGAGAATGCCAAATGTGGCTCAGTTTAATTTCAAATACAACTCGGAAAGTTTCAAAGTGATTTCACATTTATCGTTACGAACCAAAGTGAATTGTCACCCATTTCAAAATAATTTTAAAATGTACTTCCTAAAAACAAAATATTATTTTTTAGGTGGTACCCAAGTTTTTAAACAAGAAAAACATGTTTCCATTGGAGTTCTTTGTCAAATCGTATTGCTTTAAATTGCTTTCCTCCTACAAGTGTGACACTCCAATTTAAATATTTGAAGTTAAATTTTGAGAGAGAGTTTCATGCTGCCACTGCAGAATACTGTGTCAATCGACAATTGAAATGGAAAGTTTGATACACGTCAGGACATCCAGTTTAGTTTCAATTAATTCCAAGGCGTCCGATGGAAAGTTAACGAGTGAAATATGCATGAATAAGATGGAAGCAAATTTTCTTGTTAATGCGAGTGGATTAGACACATAATGATGATATCTTGGTGGGCGAAGAATAGCATGCATTTGTTTTCTTAGTTTTCTCACTCACTCAACATTCCCCGGGCTAAGCAACCCTAATAATGGATCGAAGACATGAAAAATACTGTCGCCCGGAGGGTAAGAGGAGAGGATGGGAGGGTGAATAGGAAGGAAGAATGATGGGAAGGCATGCAAGAGACGACGGGAGGGAGCGCAGGGTGAATATGGAAGCGAGATGGGGGATGAGAGGAGCGGGGGTGGGGAGTAGACTGAGAGCGAACGAGAAACGCACATATGCGTGCGTAAGGATGGGGGCGAGAGGCCTTTGAGAGCGCGGAGGCGGTTGGTGGGGGGAGGAAGGCACGTCGAGGGGGCGAAGTAATCGGGAGAGGGGGACAGTTTGGGGTTGATATAAAAAATTCGCAAGGAGAGCAGCATCAGCCAGGGGAGGGTCGGCTGAAGGGAACGATGACCACCGACAGGGGGGACGGTGTGTGGAACAGGAGAGGTTGGAGAGCAGGGAATGGATGGCTTTTGAGGAGCGGTGAGCGCAGAGGGATACATAGTTTAGCGTGTGTGTGTGTATATACATATGTATATTATATGTATATGTGTGTGTGTGTATATATATATATATATATATATATATATATATATATATATATATATATATATATATATATATATATGGATACATACACATATATGTATGTGTATAAATTTCTGTGTATTTTTTATGTGTGTGAATATATAAATAAATAAAATATATATATGCACGCTACAGCTATTCCACTCACGTTTGCAGAAAGAATCCCAGCAAGAAGGAAGGAGAGAGAGAGGTTGTGGTGGGGGAGGGAGAGAAAGGGGTGGGCGTGTGTGGGGGGATGGGTAGATCGGGGGTGGAATATGAGAAGTTGGGAGGGAGGTGGAGCGGGAGGGAATACACACGAGATATAGAGAAAAGGGAAATTGGGGGAAAATGGACATGAGCCAAGGGAACATACAGAGAAGGATGGAATGGAAAAAGTCGTGCGAGATGGACGTGGGTATCGTGGGCGTCTCTCGAAGGGTTTTAGCGACCGCAACCATATTGCAAACCATGTGGACCCAGTGCAGCAATTCAGCAGCGGGAGAAGGAGGGAGATGGAGGAGATGGGTAATGAGGCACTTGAAAGTTTAGTCAGGTGAGAGGAAAAATAAGAACGTGCGGCTTATGGGACGGTGAGGGGTCTTTTTTGAGATGAGATATCGTTACGAGGGTCAGTGACTGAAAATTCTTTTTTGACCTTAAATGAATAAATTTATGTAACGCACAGGGTAGAATTCTTAAAAAAATATGCAGTCAAACTCGTCTTATGATAGTATTTCTGTTAGAATTTATTGTTAAAATAATTTTTGCTATAGTTTTATTGAATAGATTACACTCAACAATTATTAAAAAGTGACATTCTGTAGACTATTAACAAATACAATATGCTAGCTAAGAGTAGGCACTAAAAGTGAGTTTACAGCGTTAAGGTATTCTTATTGGTGCCATTAGATTTGTATTTATTTCGGGAATGGCCGATGTTTGTACAATAGCACCAAACACTCAATTAAATTTTGATATTCAGGTGTAAATTATCGCGTAAAAATACGTCGGCCCAAACCGAGGAGCAGAGTCTGCAGTCCTAGAGTCATAAAATCGAAAAAAGTAGTCGTCCAATCCTAAAAAATAAATCTATTCAAGAACTCTCACTCTCATTAGGAGTGAAGCTTATATAAATTAAAATCGAAAAATATTTTTGCTCATTTTTAACTCATTTTTCTGTGTATTGAACACCGAATGGTAATATTTTGGCACGTATGTAGGAAAACTATACCTTGGGAAGAAATATCAATGCATAAAATTACACCGTGTGTCTGCAACATTTCTCCTCATTAAATATCAATATGTAAATACGAGATTATCCAAAAGTGGCATTTGTTTTATTCGGTGTCAACAGAATTAAAGTTGAATGATCATATCACACTAAGAAATCCGCTACAGCACGATTTTTTATAATATTCATTAATATTCCCTATAAAAACACATAAAGGGTGCTTTCTAACTGGAATACGTCCGAATTACGGAACGAAAAATAGGATATGAACTAGTGTCTGATAGAGATAGACTCTGGCGAACAAAGGGTTGGCAGTTGCGCGGAGGACGGAGGGGTGGGGAAGAGAAGTCAACAAACAAGAACCAGTGTCGACCGACAAGAACTGATATACTGGACTCAAGTGGCTTTCTCCCCTGGGGGTGGGCTCACATTTGGCGTCTCTTTTATTTCCAAGCACGAACACCTCCTTGCTCGGCTTCCGAGAGATCAAGATGTCGAGTTCATTGGTGAGCCGAGGCAATTAGAAGGAGGGGGGGGTGAGAGTGAATTGAGGGCACAATGACGGCAGGAGGGAGTTTGGGGGGCAGAGGAGGGGGTGAGGGGATTATGGGTCGGTGAGGGATGGGGTGGGAGAGTGGGACGTGGGGGTGGGAGTGGATCTCCCGCCATCCACTATCCTTCCCTTTCGCCTGGAGTCAGCGGAAGTGTCGAGTGAGAGAGCAGATGCGAAATCTTTTGAAGATCTTTCTTTCCTCAACCCTCTCACCCATCGCCCCCCTTTCGCGCCACTCCATCTGCTCCACCGTCTCAATCTCAAACCCCCAAACGTAAACAAAGATTCTCCTTTCTCTTGCCCAGAAACCACTCCAAGAAATACCATCTCGAACGTCAGCAGGCATTCATTCGTTAAGAAAGAAACGCCCCTCGCTCGCTCTCCTCCCTCACGGCCCTCGTCCTCATATCTCTCCTTCACTCATTTTCATTCGCTGCTCCCCTCGAATTTTCGTCCCCGCCGTTTGTCCGCCGCATCCGCGTTGCATTCCAGATATTACAACCTTGAGAGAAGGGCTAATAAAAGGGGGTGTCTTGATGGAGCGAGAGGTCCACTTCCTCCTCCACGCCTACCTCCCTTTTCCCTCCCTTTCTTTCCTTTATTTCCCCTCCTTTCCCCGCATTCCCCTCACACCCTCTTCAAAATAAATAATTAAGCCCATTGCTAATTTAAGGGAAGTTGTTCACCGATACAGCGCATTCTCCAGCGCCATAAAACACTATCCTCCCTCCCTCTGAAACAGAGCTGTCTGCCATCCATTTCACGAAAAAATATCGGACGTTTCTCCATCAAAACAGTTTTTTCGTGGAATTCCATTTGGAGACAAGGTTAGAACTCCTGAATTTTAATCCGGTCATACAAAGTTCTTAATGTTTATATTTTGTTACGGCCGATTTGTGATTTACTTGAATTTTTGAATGTCTTTGAAGTCTTTGACATTTTTTCGAGAAAAAATAAAAGTATGTTTGCACACTAGTTTTTTGCAGGTTTAACAAAACCAATATATTTCAACTGATCAGTTGAAGATAGAGAGTTTCCATGGTAAAAAAAGGAAACATGGCAAAATAAATCAGGTGCTGACAAGGCATAAAATATTTAAGGTAACGAAGGCAAAAGGTACAAGTTATCGTGTTATTTTATATTTTCGCCAGTTTTAAATACATGTTGGTTCCATACGAGCAGTTTCAGGTACTGTAGAATATACGGCTTTGCGTCAAAAAATTGGTCTTCAAAAACACTAAACTCACGATGGAATGCCTGCCTGTAAACCAGGAATAATTAGTAAGTTAACGCTGTGATTTCTTATTCACTATAGCTACATGCCTCATGCAAACTATATCGTGGCCGAACTTGAAAAGTGCGTTTACGGGGATTGCGGGGGTAAATATGTAGATGCATGTTGCCGGAGTAAATAAAAGACCGTCCTTGAGTCAGATAGACTCAAAATTTCACAAAATTCTACAAGGAGTCGTATTTGGCCAGTGGCTGCTAATAATTACCAGAAACCGAAGGAGGCAAATCTCCTTAAGACAAATGAGGGTGGAGACAGTTTTTGGTACAATAACTTCTAATTCTTAGTAAGAGTGAAATGACAGAAGCTTCCATCGCTATTACTGTTCATTTATTTTGTTTCAGGAAACCGTAGATTGAAGTAACTAGAGGTAAGATGGAGGCTCGCAGTGAGATTCAGTTCTTTCATTTGAATAGGTTACAGTGCCCGGAAATTCCACGATGAAATGATGGCTATTTAAAGAAATGACAGCCCGTAAAATGACACAGTTGTCAGGTGGAAAAGGAATTTTCAAACTTGTCACATGTTTCTCACAGAAAATCCCAGAAGTGGAAGATCCATGGAAGGTGCTGCCACAGTGAAGAAAATGACTTTACCCTATTAGAACGAAGAGCAACCATCCAAAAAAATAATTAATGAGACTGATCTCACTTACGTCATTGCATGGAAAATTATTCACGAAAAACTTCACATGTGAAAGGTGTCAGCACGCTGAGGTCCACGATTAGTTAGCAAACACCTATCAAGGGAGATATTGTGTCATTTGGAAAAAGATGAAGCGTTTTTTGGTCACCTTGCAAAAATAGATGACTCTAGGATCTACCAATATGATCTAGAGACGAAAGAGATGAGCAAGGGGTGGAAGCACAGTGACTTGCCTCCCCCATCCGCCGGCAAGTCGAGTGATCCGGTGTTCGAGCCCCGGTCAAGGAAATATTTTTACTATACATATACGTTCAAATACGAAATCCCGCCATACGGCGCACAAATATTCATTCAAACATAGAAATAGGTATAAGGAAAGGGGATAGGAAAACACATAAAAGGCGAACACAGGACATGTGGGGAAGGTGGTTTTTTGAGCAGATCACGAAAGTAAAAATATTTCCTTAAGCCTTTTATGTGTTTTCCTATCCCGTTTTCTTATTCCTGTTTCTATGTTTGAATGAATACTTGTGCATCATATGGCGGGACTTCGTATTTGAATGTATATAAATATATATATGAATATATGTATATATATATACATGTATTCAAATATATATATATATATATTTTTTTAATAAAACTGTAACTATGGCTCAATCCACGCTCTCTCTCACCATCTCATCTCACACAGACCTACAATTTCTGTCTACTATTTTCTCTGAATTTTTTCCTTTCACCCCTGTTCTCATCATCGTTCTAACATTTCATGTACCTATCCGGTTTAATTAAGGTATCCTTCTGGCCCTCTCTTCCTCCGCTTTCAACTCAAATATTGTGTGATGAAGACCACGGAAATTTTGTCTCCCGCGCTGCCGGGAACGATAACCGGACCTGGGCGCCATGTCCCATTCTTGCCAGAATGTATTTTTTCTGTATGCCCATAAAATTTTTAATGGGAATGATAATTGAGTTAATTTACCGCTTCCTACCTCAACAGCGTTTTTAGTAAGGCACCATCGCAGAAATGGTTGTACAGCTGGGATTAGACAATGCCGCAGCCTGAGAATTTCACTGAGAAATATACGCTGCGTGGATTACCTTTCGTCTGACTTCTACCTCCCATGGGCGAACGTATGAGAAGTTATTAGCGTTGAACCCGCCAGTAATGATCTAGGGAACAACGGAACGCATAAGCCCTTCCACCACGTTAAGTTCATAGTCAATGGGAGGGGCCTAGTTCTAGTAATAAGGTTGGGATGCTTAGATTCACATCCAAGCAATGCTTGGAGGATTAAGGACTCAAATATTTGAATGTATTTCATAACACATCTACATCTATCAACACGATACCCCGCAGGCCGTCGCAAGAGCTTGTGGCCGGGGATGTTAGGTCACCACCCGTAAACTACGAATAAAAGTTCATGTAAAACCAAATCATGTTACCTCCTCACAAATATTAGTTTTTTCATACACTAGACAAACTTTAATCATACTAAAGAAAGTAAATACATGCAACAATGTTTAATAACAGGGTACATGCATTCAAATCATGCTCTGGAACTGCTAACAAGATGGGTCTATTAAATAAAAAGGAAAAAAACGGGAAAAGCATGCAAGGAAAAAACGACTTTTCAAATCTATCCGTGCTACCATAAATCTCCCTGATGTTACGTTGATTATCTGATCGACCATGGTAAGTCGGGGCATGTTATATGCCCAAACCTAGCTGCTCCTCATTGCACTAGATCTAGTTCCAAAAGTAAGTCTAATTAATGAAGGTCCCATACAATTGCAGCATAGTCAAGGTGGGGTCTTACCAACGAGAAATAAAAAAGCTCCTTGACTCTTTCAATACAATTGCCAAGTATTCTTTTTATCAACCCTAACTTTTTATTAGCTATTCTGGAAATTTGACGAATGTGATTTCTTCAGGGCATGTCCGTAGTTATCGTTAAACCCAAGTATTTTGCCGATTCCGTGGGTAATTTTGGTTCCCTGTATAGTGTGTTTTCTGGTGAAGTACTTTTCCTCCAAAAATGTATCGATACACATAAATACAAATTTAATTCTAGCTCCCATGTCTCGCACCACTTTTGAATTACATTTAGACGGTTAGTTAATGGTAAATTAAAAGTTAATTGGTAAATGGCCTCCCATTTTAACGTCTGCAAAAGGAAATAAGTTGGATTTTCTAGTAATGATGAAATATGAGCTGCGGTTTCATTTTTCAAGGAACCTGAAATAAATACGTCTAGTTAGCCATCTGCGTTATTTGAGAGACAATTCTTTGGCTTTCTTCCACTACAGCGCACGAACGGACACAAAAAATAATACGATTCTTTCAAAACATAGGAGTTGAAGATTCCTCTCAAATAATATTAAGACCATTAATGAACTTAGTGAAAAGACTGCTGCCAGACTTTGTGTCTTTGTGTAGTGGTCTTCGAGAAACTTTATTTAGCACCAGATTCATTGCTAGTAGCTACTCTTGGTACCAAAATAAATTCTGCAGGTTGGCCGCGGTGGTACAAGAATGAGGTATTGACAGAAAGTGCAAATAAAACTCCGGCTCTAGTAACAAGTTTCAGTATCTAAGTGAAAAAGAATATATTTAACCATTGGTTATTCAACAGGAAAAACTGATTTCCTGCTGATTCTAAAAGCACTGCATAATCAGTATTTTAAAATCCAACCAAAACTGTCAATAAAGTCATTTAAATTCTGAAACAAATCTAATTCATTCATTTAATTTGAAATCCTTGGAAGCAAACGTAAATTTAAGAATTTTGTCCTAATTTTGCTTCGAAAAACATAGTAAGGCTCTCGAGTACACCGGAATAATTTGTTCGGGAGCCCCTTGACCCACGAAAAGAGAAGGCAAGGCTTTAGACATTTAGAAGGGCACGCAACGCGTTAGTATTATTTGGGAAACCAAGGCATCAAGTATTGTGGTCCCGAATTGAATTCGGATATTCGATCACCTAGGTGGAATATGAAAGAAAGAAAATGTCGCTAACTGATACAAGTACTCCCCATTATCCCTCATACCGCTCACAATGATTATAGAATAGAACCCGGGCACCCGAATATATTTACTCAAACACCAATATTTGATGATTTCGTCAAACGCCAATTATTTCACGATGCATCCTTATAGATACGTACCTGCATATTTGACGAGTGTTTTTGTATGTGAGAACATATGTTTCAATTGAAGGCAAGAACTCACATTTGTAAATGTACTGTTGGTGTCCTAACACACTCAACCACATGTTATTCCAGAGGCTTGCATTGTATTTTGCAAATTTAGATGGACATTCACAGATTCTCTCTAAAGTGCACGTGAATATACTCACATATTCACTGGTGGTCACCACTTTCTTAGGATGATACTCCACATTAACATGAGTTGCTCCTACATGTCAAGCAAAAGTAATTCTATGAGACATCATGTGCATGCAATATCTATGGAGATGCTTATATTATACAATTTTGAAAAACTATCCAAATGTATAAATTTTAAGACCAATAGCGACTGAGTATATTTTTGTTGTTTTGTGACTCACATTTTATGCTCAACCATATGCACGACATAGGCGGATGGCACATTGAACTTTGAAATTGTATGATTTTTGAATCACCGTAAACAACAACATTAACGGGAAGTAAGACAGATCAATACAAATTATAATGCAAGTTGTAGCTTATTAAACAATATATTTTGTAATAGATGAGTATATCGGATACGTAAACGATTCGAGTTAGGTTGGTTGAGCCAAAAATACTGCTCTCAAAGATAAGCATATATCGTATACTATTGCAACCACTAATGCTTTAAATATATTTCTACCACACTGATACACTTGAGGATAATCATTCTCCTCATACTTTGGCCAATCAATTTCTTACAGTCCATCCGCCTTTACATCTTATTTGAATTTTTCCATTGAACTAACATCCTAACTACCACCCAAGTATCAAACCAAGTAACCAAGTGACTTTTCATCTTCTCTCCCCTCTGATGATTTTCCCATTTCATTTTTCTGCACCCACACCTCAAAAGCCTACACCTACGATGAACGTCACGTACAAAATTTCTAAAACTATAAAATTACGCACCCGCCTTAAGTGTTGTCTAATAGAGGTAGAGTAGGTGTAGATAGTATGACGGATAGATTTAAAATTTAATTTTTTTTATATGATTAGAGATCAAATTTGGTATTACCGCAAGCGCGAAGGGGATAATTAGTACTGGTCGTGAACTAGTATATACTTCGTGGATTTTTTGCATGCAATTTAACGAGATAGATATTACTAACATTGTTCCCGCCTGAATTTAACATGTCGCTTTTTGAATTATCATGTTTTTAAATATTTAGTTATTCAAGTGGCTACTTTCCTGTGAATAACTTCGTCCGAGTGAATGAACGAACGACGTCGGTGTAGTGATTGTGAGTTAATGTCTGGTGACAAACACCCCCTCCATAAACCCTTTCGATGGCTTTAGAAGTACTACGTGGCTGTAATATTTTTACGCTTGATACCAAGTCAAGCATACATTTTTCCTGTTCTCGGCGGGCTCCGATGGCTTGTTTCCACGTCTTCCTAAATTATTCTCCTATTTGTCCCAATTTTGGTGTTGAAATGAGTGAAATTTACAATTACTATCGTTATTTCAAGCTGAGGGGGAGAGTTGTGGGTGGAGAGGCGGCTTCAAGGAGGAGCGTGTGCGGCCGGATGTGGGCACCCCTTCCCGTTCTCTTCCATTCTTCTCTGGCCCACTTCCCTCTCCAGGTTCTCCACTTAATTCCCCCCACCTCGCCCCGATTCCCCGGTCCTTCCTACGCCTCGAGCCTCACAGAAAAGAAATGGAACTTGGAGAACTCTCCGCCTTCCCCGCCACATTACACTCACCCTCCCTGCAACCCGCCCTCTCCCCTTTAGAGTGCTCACGATGTCGCGAAATCCGAAGATAAATCACGGCGATGAAATAGTAATGCAAACATTTGGAATGCTGTTTGCTGCGCGTGCATTCGAGAACTTAGATAGGAATACAGGGACACGTAACATGTACAAGATAATGAGGGATGGCTCTGGGATGCGGATTGGGGGAGAGAAAAGTTTCTCGAACCGGGCATTGAATCACGGAAGTATATCTTTCGGCGAAAACGCCCAGAGCAATAGGCCATCCAGGAAGAAGTTTTCAAAGCTGGATTCCCAGACGGAATGTGCAACTCCCGATTATATTGGCAAAATATGTAGTGCTCAATTTTCTTTTTGATCCAATTTCAAATAAATGGATGAACGCGGGGATATAATATAAGTACAAGGACGCAGAGTATAATAAAAAATAGGCAGAGTACGTATAAAGTCATGAATAAGAAAAACTGAGGCCATTAGGCCAAATACACCACTCGCATAAGTCGCACCCCATTCTCTCTCTTCCCTCGACTCAACTGCCGTTGGATTCTTCTGAGCGTGAAGAAAGTGCGGAGAAGGGGAGACGGAGAGAGAAGTAAGAGCAAAGGAAGAAAATGGAAGCGGAGGTCTACGGAGAGGCAACTCAGTCCGTATGGAAAGTAGACGCGTGTGCATGAAAGAGAGGGGGGGAAAGGAAAGGATCCTTATGGGGAGGAGTGTTGAAGGGTATTGTCTCCGGAGGGGGGTAGGGAAGGAGGTGCAGGGGTGCGGGGGCATATTGCGAGGCATATTCGTACCCCGCTTACTCATGGCGGAGAGCGGATGTTATTTTATGGTGGGCAAATGAGAGACGGGCTTCTTATGAATAACTTTTCTTTCCACAGCAACAGAGCGATCGTCTTCAAGTCAGATAGGTAAACGTGTCTTGCACGTCGTATTGGAATTTTACCAAAAATCGATGCCACCGCCACCTAATGTTTTAACAAAATCAAAGCAAATGTATTCACACTACATCTAATGAATACATAATATCCAGGTAGATTATTTACCGTTAGCAATGTGACTGTTTTCCAACATATTAATTGACATCTTATTCTCTAAGTAAATAAAAGAAATCCGAAAGCAACACCTATTAAACTGATAATTGATCTTATTTACCCTGTTACTGTCTAGGAATTATTTTGATTTTGTATATTTCATTCCGCAGAAGAAGAACAAGGCTGGAAGTAATGAAAATGTGATATCATTTAGAATGTTGGGGATTAAAAAGATTCAATAAGCAATAATGAGGTTTTACAAACCAAAGGAAAAAGTATTTAAAACATTTCAGATAAGAAGGTAGAAAATGAATGGCCAGAGTGGAATTCATTCCCATGGAAAACCGGGGAAGGAGAAATGGCTGGGAAGAACTACAGATGACGTGCAAGTAAGAAAAATGTCAGACTGATGATGAGAAACTCAAATAAAAAGTTAGGAGGGATTTAGTGGGCTTAATCATCAGTGGAGAACTAATGTAGCAAAATAAGCTTTTGAAAACTCTTCACCATGACAAATGCTGATTTGATATTCATATTTTGACCAATGCTTTGTATTCCATCGACCGCATTTAAACTCGTTCCCTACTTTAACTGTGAGTGTTCACATTTCTTATCATTCTCTCCCTCACGCAATAGTTTTCTATTCTGATTTAAATTTTCCGTGCGACAAATGTCGAACCATTTAATTGTATTTTCTATTATGTTTTTCTTTCCTTTAGTTAGCAAGTTTTCATCACTTTACTTTTTAGTTTGCAAGTTTTTATAATCCTCCTTAATATATAAGGCGGTCCCTCTGAGGCACCACCTTTTCGAAGGCACCTTCAGTGCCGGGCGGGGGGGATTGCGTGCGGTTAGGATGTCAAGAGCTATGCCGGCGGTAGCGTTGCTACTGGTAGGGCCTCCCTTGCCGGACAGGTCTTGACTGAACTGCCAGACTAAGTTTGCCTCACATGATAGGGTAGAGAGGGCTCTTTATGTGTAGAGAAACAAGCCTTTCTAAGGGAGTAAACCCTGACTATAAATCCTGGCCCTCCAAGTTGGGGGTTAGGCATAGGGCTAGCAACCCTACCCTTTAAAAAATTCGCTTGCTACGAAACCTCAACATGTGCCTCAGATAAGATAAGGATGAATTTTTAAGATATCGACCTGGCAAACAGACAAGGACAAAATTAGCAACATGGAATGTTAGAACATTGTTGAAACCGGTTAGAATGATTGAAGTTGCCAATCAAATGCTTAAATATGGTTTAGATATTATAGCCCTACAGGAAGTGAGATGGGTAGGAAATGGTAGAATTGATAAAAAGAATTTTACAGTACTATACAGTGGACCCAACCGTAGAACTGCTGGATTATATGGAACTGCTTTCACGATTAATACAGGGATAAGAAATAGTTTGATGAATTTTGAGCCATCAGGGGATAGACTATGTAAAATCGCCTGGAAAGGAAAATTCCGTAACATCAGCCTTATATCAGCCCTTTCCCATACTGAATATAAAACAGAAGAAGAAAAGCAGGAATTTTATGATAAACTGGAAAGAGAATGCCAAAAAACACCAAAATATCAAACAGTTATCATTCTCGGAGATTTTAATGCAAGAATCGGTAAGAAAGACTTCTTAAATTCTGTAGCAGGAAAGTACTCACTGCATGATGTGACAAGTGAAAATGGAAGGTTTCTCTGCCAGCTTGCTGTGTCACTCAACATCATCATAAAGAGCACATGCTTTGAACATAAAAATATTCATAAAGGTACCTGGAAAATGCCTGGGACAGGGATTGTGAATCAAATAGATCATGTGCTGGTATCCAGGAGACACTCATCTTCTATATTAGACATAGGGTCTGCACAAGGATCAAATTGTGACTCTGATCACTATCTAGTGAAAGTAAATTTTAGAGAACGACTGGCTCTCTTGGATAAGATCAATACGTCAAGAGGGGTTAAATAGAATAGCAAAATTTTAGGATATCCTGTGCAAGATTTGAGGAACAAAGATGAAATACCTGTAAGTAGAAAGTTAACTAGGACTGGGGAAGAACAGACAGAGTAATATTCTGTGGAATACCGATGGACAAGAATTAAACAATCTGTTTTGTCAACTGCAAAGGACATAATAGGTAAAGCAAAAATAAAAAGGAATGCAGATTGGTTTGATAATGAGTGCAAACTTGCAATAGAGGAAACGAATAAGAATAGATAAAATATGTTACAAAGGGAGACTAGATTAACAAGAGAAAAGTATAGGCAGAGCAAGAAAGAAGCTGATAAATTACTGAAAAGAAAGAAAAAGGAGTACTTAAAAAATCAGTTGATGGCTGTAGAAGAGCTCAATAATGCTAAAGAAAGCAAAAAGTTCTACCAAGTAGTAAAATAAATGACTAAAGGTTATCAATCAAAAGCGCACTCCTATAGAAATAAAAATGGTCAAGTCATTGGGGAGGAAAATGAGATAACAGAAAGATGGGCTGAATATTTTAATGACCTGTACAATAAGGAATTAACTACAGGGGTTGAAGAGTATGAACAAAATCATACAGAAGATCAGGGAGTGCTCATTTCAACAATAGAAGAGGTAATTGAAAGTATTGGAAGACAGAGGAATGATGCAGCACCAGGAGACGATGGTATAACATCTGAATTGATTATAAAGTTTCTCTTTTCATTATGTTAAGTCGATTCCATGAAGTCACGCCCGAGACAACTAATTATAATTTGTAGTATTTGGAAGTTGGAAGAGTTCCCAGAAGACTGGAAGACAGGTTTGATTTGTTCAATATAAAAAAAGGTGACAAATATGATTGCAAAAACTATAGGGGCATTACATTACTGAATAAAGCATATAAAATTTTCACCAGTATTCTCCTAAAACGCATAAGCACCTATACTAAAGGCATACTGGAAGAATATCAGTGTGGCTTTAGAGCTGGTAGAAGTACCATTGATCAGATATTCTCGGTAAGACAAACAATGGAGAAATGCTATGAATGTAATGTTGACTTGCATATACTTTTCATTGACTTCAAACAAGCCTTCGACAGCGTGAACAGGAAAGATATGATACGGGTGTTGAGAGATTATGATATTCCAAGGAAACTGATTAGACTGGTTCAATTGACATTGCATGAATCACAATGTAAAGACTTTATTAGGGGTAGAGCAAGTAGAGCATTTAAGATGACCTCGGGGGTAAGACAAGGAGATGCTCTCTCAGCCACGTTATTCAACCTGGCCCTACATAATGCAATGAAAGACTTGAAACTAAGAGGGACCATAGTGCATAAATCTCAGCAAGGATTCGCATATGCAGATGATATAGCACTAATTGCACGAAATGTGAATGACCTAAAAGAAATGTTTAATATTTTAGAAAACACTGGTAAAGAAGTGGGGATGAAGGTTAGTGAAGAGAAGACCAAATACTTGAAAATATCAGCTCATCAGAACAAGAGGCACCTACAAAACATAATAATTGGGAATTATGAGTTTGAGGGTGTCAAGGAATTTACCTATCTAGGAGTAAGACTTAACAATGAAAATAAGATATCCACGGAGATCAACCAAAGGGTAATGGAAGGTAACAGGGCATACTTTGCAAATGTAACAATCCTCAAATCAATGTTACTATCAAGGAACACAAAAATGAAGATCTATAAATCTATAATTATTAGACCCGTGGTAACTTATGGAGCTGAAACATGGACATTAACAAGTCAGGATGAGGAAAGGTTTAGAAAATTCGAAATAAAAATGTTAAGGAGAATCTATGGCCCAATTAGAGAAGGAGAGAGGTGGAGAATTAGAATGAACATGGAGATAAATGAATTGCCAAGTCACTGCGGCTGGCGTGGTTGGGGCATGTAGAAAGGATGGAAAATGACAGAATGCCCAAACTGATACTTAATAGCAAGATGGAAGGTGTCAGAAGAAGAGGTAGACAAAGGAATAGATGGCTACCGGATGTGGAGGATGACTTGAAGGCAATGGGAATTACAAGATGGAAGGAAAAAGCAAGAATAATAACTGAATGGAGGCATATCATAGAGGAAGCCAAGGCCCACACCGGGCTGTAGAGCTGTAGATGATGATGATGATATATTTACAAGTTATTTTCAGGATTTTACAGATAAATGTATCAGCAATTGTCGAATCATATTAAGGTGTAAACATGGCACTCCAGTTTTTAAGTAGCGGATTGGTGGTACTCTTAGAATAATAATCGAATACCGTTAGAGTATTCAACTTCTTACGAGATGGTTTTGAGCTCATGACCACTAAATCTAGGCCAATAGATTTTCTGAATATCATATTTACCGCAAGAAAATGTTTCTGTGATGGAAAACTAAAATCACTTATTTCCTAAATCTGTGGTGTCCTTTATCGCAAGACCAAAGTACAGGATAAGCACTTAAACTCCCTATCGATCTACACTTCGGTTTGAGATAATTGTAAGGAACCATAAAAGTCTTACACAAATATTGTCTAAATTAGGAAACTTCAATAATTTTTTTCTAATGCAAAGTTACCACACCGAAGGATGATTTAAGGCATGGCAACCCGGTTCTCTACTAGTGTCAAATCCTAATATGCGGCATGCGATATCACACAATTGGGTATTGGAACCAAATCGTTCCCTTGGACATCTGTGATTTTAACAAAATGAACGGCTTGCCAGATTATTACACCGCCGAGGCTCAGTTAATGACGCACAGAGGAATTTCCTATTCGCTCCGTGAAATCTTCAATCATTATCCAAGTGCTCTAAACCTTAAGCTACGGTTTCGTCACCAAATGAGTCCGTCCGAATCGCCACTAGTTGCCATCACTATTAATTAGTGGCCTGGGGAACTTAATTTCTTTCCAAAAAATTGATCTTTCATTTAGTGTGATTATTACCTAAATAATTTAAAAAGTAATCGGAATCAGCTCATGGAATATTTTTGAAAAGTTATTTTACATTTTATTAAATTGTTAGCTAAGATCCTTATTTTTTTAGCTGGTGGCAAATCAAGAAATAAAAAAATAATACGCAAGTTTATTTTAATTTTTATGATCATAAGACCTACTGCTCATATGATTATCACTCCGGAATGACACATAGCTCACTCCTGTGCTAGCAGTGTCAAAGTAATGCTGTAATAATCTCGGGGATGGAAACTTTTACACAATACGTGAATATACTTACAACTATTTATACTTTGAGTCCATTTAACTAAACCCGTACGTAGAGTGTTGAATTAATATCATCGTACAGAATGAAACGACTGATATTAAATCGTGTTATGCCAACAATTGAGGGAGTTTAAATGTTGATATTTATGCTCATGGCATATGAAATTAAATAAATAAAATACAACTGTGACCAGGAAAATCTGAATCGAATGCGTTTAAATAATCACTGACTGATCAAAAGTAACTTAATTCCTAATACGAGGCTAATTTGAAGAGTTTTTGGAAAGTATGTTAGTTGAAGTAAACGACTTACCTCAGTGAAACTTTCTAATACGAACCGTGACAAAGCAGTAAAATCTCTTACTGCCCAAACATATGAAGACCACGAAGTAGAATAATTTAATTATCCTTGCTAATTTTACAAACAGGTAATTCTATAATACCATGAACAATTTATGCAAAGGCATATTTGTGAACTCACGTGGGCAAATTCCTATAGCACCGTGAAATACAGCCATCAAAATTCATTTTCCAACCAGGTACCTTTTAGTTATGGAACCCCTGACCCGGTGGAACACCGGAGAAAACTTTATTAACAATTGAGTCATCTGTCAAACAGTTTGTTCACTATACAAGCAAAGGAACTAGTTATCCCTTGACTCTCTGTAATAAACAAATTATATGTATTTTTCAGTCAGCTTCCTACAGCGTCCATCAGGCAGATTCCAAATCCGCGATATCTTTTATTAGAATAATGTAATCAAGGTACAAAAAATAGATGGCAATTTTTCATTTCACTCTCATGTTGTATTTACTATTTTTGCATTTCCCTTCTGCATTGAGGTTGGAAGTGACCCCTCCAGCGACGCCGAATTGTGCTCAAAGAAGGATTCCAGGAGCTCTCACTGAGATTTATGGGCAGATTTGGACAGGCGAACCACTAACTTCAGGGACCATAGAGACAGAAGAGGAAGGCGAGTGAAGAGGACACGGGCGCCGTACGTGGCGGGGGAAGATCGCCCTACCCAGCGCCTTAGCGCCCCCACCCAATTCCGAAATGCACCCCTTGCAAGCAGCCCTTAGTTAGTAAAGCGGTCTCCTCTCTCTCTCCCCGTCAACATCAGCTTCCTCATCTCCATGACCATTTGCCAGTAATGGCTAGGCTACCTGTCTTACCGTTCAATTTATCGTTTATTTCTTTCATGTTTATCAGCGGCTTGATAAATCAGCACCACAAAGAAATTGGCTGTGGCTCCAATAAATTCCTTTTATCCAGGCAACTACTACCGATTGATATCTTTGATACTCTTTTCCAGTATTTACTAAACTTACTTTTAAAATCTAACCAATTTGTATTCACTTTGAGGCAACTACTAAAAACCCCCGAGAGAGTGCTATCCTTCTGAGTATATACATCTCACATAGTTTGTGACACCTAACATCTCATACCACACGATTTCACTTTTAAAAGAAAATGCTACGGGTTTATTGTAAAATTAACATGAGTAACGAGTAAAAAAATGAATTTACGATTTAAATTTAATTTCGTCTATATTGTAAGCGAATGTTTTACATCAAGTCTAAATAATACTATGCAATTTGCCACAAGGAATTTTGACGGGTGCTAAGAGCCCAATCGTACGTGCAAATATTTTAGTCCATACATATGTATGGACTAAACATACATGGACATGAATGAAAATTTTAGTTCATGCATATATATGGACTAAACATACATATGTATGTTGATTTGCTCGAGTTTACAGACGCACGCACACAAATATAAGTACTTGGATCCGTCTGGGACGATGTCTATTTCTCGCATTTTATCTCGGATTCGACTATACCAATATAATTTGGAGCCAAAATAATTCCCTCAGAATTACAAAAAAGAACAGGTGTCTTGTGTCTTTCGAGAAGTTCTGCCTGCTCTCTGCGAGAATCAAGAGACTCCCAACAGGTTAAAATAACTAAATAAATGCTTACGTCATTGCCTAAAACTTTCACATTGCTACTCCAGCTCACACGGTAAATCCCACACTCTATGCTACTCAGCCAGATAGCCGTTCGCCGGAATGGCTCTATTTGCTGGTATTTACACCGCGTCATCGTTAATCCTGGCAACCGAGGAGGTTCGTGACCCAGGCACTTGGACTTACAGTCCAATTCCCTCCTCTGCCCCACTTATCTCCTGAACTTGCCCAAAGGAACGCAAAACACACAAGCCACCCTTCCACCCTCTCATTCCCTGCCACGCTCGTAACTTCTCCCCACCCCGCCCTCCCTCCCATTACAAGTGTGCCCCCTGCTGCAAACAGAGTGATTATGAGTCTTCTTCACTTGTCTGGACAAAGCTGTTGCAAGAGAGAGGCGAACCTCCTCCCCCACCCACCCACCTACCGCACCGTTCCACACTCCACACCCCTCCCTCGGTCTTCTGGCGAGCGGGAAGCGAGTGGTAGGGATTTGTGGGAGGGCCTGGAGGGCGTGTCCTCCCATTCGTCCCCTTCGCATGGAAGGGGGACCTGAGAATCTCTCGTACCGACTGGCTCCTCGCCGGGCGACTCCATCCACCGCCCTCGCCCCCTTCCGGACTTAGCGTGACGGACAGACGGGGATCACAGGTGGAGTGAACTACGCGAACAAGGGCGGAGGGATGGAATGCAACAAGGCCAATTCGAGATGAATGCTCTTTATCCCACGCATAACACGAGATCAGTCTTCATCAACTTCGTCCAGTTAATAAAAAGGCCAGTTAGACTAATTTTTGTTCATTTTTAATGGGGGCCCATGTTAATATTCTAATATTAATGCTCTACTATATCCACTAACGGCAGAACGCCTATCATAAGTACTATTTGGTTGCAATCACTAATACTGTTGCACGTTTACATTTAGTATAGTCATGTACCTGAATCATCTGGATTTTATGTAAAATTTGTACAAGTTACGAGCAAAACAGTGATTTGGAATTTTGGAAGGATAACGCCTCAAGTGAAATCACTTTCTGCATCACCCCCTTGCAGAAGACTGTAGACCTGTAAATATCTACGTGAATCATTAAGAGTGATCGGGAGACTTGCGTCTACTCACAATTGATGCAAGTCCTCCTCAGTAACAGAAAACTGCTAACTCGGAAACCAATCCGGCAATTACATTAGGTCATCAGCATTCATCATACATTTTTTGCCATACTCACTACATATTTTTCGAGGGCAGGCTAAGGCTAGTTGCCCTTAGACGTTACGCAACCAGTAAACGTTTCTGGAACCCGAAACAAGAGCGACGAGAAATGTAATTCGTCTGGAACGAAATTATAAGTAGCATTTAAAATACCTCTAGTACAGGAAACAATTGAATTATTTTAACAGTGACTATTGGGCAATTGGTTCTATTATGCTTGAATTTTCTCATTGAATGTACCCTTTATTAAATTCAACTGATTCCTGGCATATGATGTTTTCCGGAATGCGTAGTAATTAATTGACTTTGCGGTTTGAATTTCAATTTCATAAATTAAAAAAACATAATTAATAGAATACTTCCTCCCACTCCAAATTATTGTAATTCAATTTTGTTTTCTTTAACATTTTAGAGCCTTTTAACTCTAAATGATGAATGTCATATTCTACACAAGAATTTAATTAAAATTAAAATTAACATCACATGATAGTGATGTAGATACATTTTAGACGTTAAACCTGAGAACAACCAGATTCAGTGCCACAGGCGCTCGCGTTGAGCATACGAATGTATTCGGTAGAAGAGATGTCGAATGACTGAAATACGAACTAAGGTCAACAGTTTTTTGAATCTTTTATTGTGTTATCTGTTGCATTCTCAACCATCTAATTTTTTAGCAATGCTTTTTTTTCTTTTTACATACATATTTTCTGTAGTTTTCCAATATCTTTTCCCTTTTTATTTAATAATTGGAAAGTTTTCCCTTTTTGTGCCTCCTGAAATGTTTTGAATCTTTGACGAGTATATTAGGATCCCATTAATCCTAATCTTCCCTCCTGTAACTCATCGCTATTTATTTTATTTATCAATGGTATTTTGTTACTTTAACTGATACTGTTATCTCATTGTCTGAGTTTGATGATATTGTCACTACAATTCTCAACCAATTGTTCTCATTTTGATATCCAACAGCCGATTCCTGGATTTCCTTCCAATTCATTCCAAATAAAGCTTACAAATTCCACTATCACGCCCTCATTGCCCAATTTTTATTCCTATTTTTTAAGATAATATTTTAAATAGTCTATTCACCATGCATATTCCCCTTGTTTTTTCACCTAGGTCAGCCGTTCTTTCCGAACCACTGACCTTTCTACTCTTTCAAATAAATTCACAAGCCTATTTTTTATTCAACCTTACCTTCCATTCGTGCAGCAATATTTTCCAATCAAATTCATCTACATCTACTAGACACTCCGCAAGTCGTCCCAAGGGCGTGTTCGGGCACTACCCGTAATTTAGAAAAAAAATCGCATGCCGAAGCCAGAAATTATAGTCCACAAACCAAGCATGGTAAACATTCATGCAAGAACCCTTTCACCCCACACATATGTAAACGCAAACTACCAACAAACATGCACATGAACATACATTTAAACCTAATATCTTTGCGATTTTTAATTTTTTCCGACTTGTAAATTAAATGTTTTTCATATATCTAAAGAGACTTTGGTTTCTTACTATTATGATTTCTGATTGTTCTGGGAAAAAATGAGTACTTTAATCTCACTGTACTGGGATCTATCTGACAATAATAGAGGTGATTTTGCATGTCTTCTTTTAGAGGTATAATTATTGGTTTTTTATTGAAATGTGACAGGTAAATGTTTTTTAAATCTTTCTTAATGTTGAATATTTTGTGAAAATCTGCAGTTATTCAGGACTCAGATACTTTTATTTGCCAAGGATTTATCTTCCAATGCTCAATTTTTCTACATGGAATGAAAAAAGAGTAACATTTAGCACAAACATAGAAAATTAGAAGACAACCATAGAAAAAACATAGAATAGTAGAATTATTTTATCCTTTACGTGCCTTGGACATATCATAACTTAGCAGTTAATCTACCATTAAAATTAGATAACATACCTAAAATAATTTTCTGTCACTGTCCACTATAAAGAAAATCCGCCATCGCTAGTACCAAGCACCACAAAACATATTTTGAAAATGAAATCTTCTAATGTAAAAGTGCCTGGAAGAGGATTTTCCGGCATTTTGGTGTGAATAAATAACAAACGGCTTTTAGCGACTTACGATATGTCTACATGGGTAACCTTACGTGTAAATAAGTGACCTTACAAGGAGCAATTATTTTCGCTCCAGCCAGCACAGCTCTAGGGGTCTTCAAAACCCACAAGCCCTTCCACCGCATTAAGGTTGCAGTCATGTGTACTACATATATTATATATAAGGTAACCTACCGAATAAGGTAGGTTTTTGGATGGACACAACTAATATATAAACATTTTGTGACTCCAAACAAAACACAGTACAGCAACCTACTCTACACCAGCTCCCTCTTCATATATGTGTACTTCCTTCTCTCCTCCATCCCGTCCAACATCCCTATTCTGTTCCTGCCCTTTCCTCATTTCCATAACATTCTCCCCTCCCTTACCTTCTTCAACAACCCACTTCCGCTCAGTATGCCTTCCATCCATTTTTCCTACCTCCGTGGGATTTCTCCCAACAAACCACTCCACTCGCCCACCATCCCTAGTATTTCTTCATTTGTTTTCTTTTCGGTCCATTTTACTTTCTCCACAAAAAAATTCCAAAAACCTCTAATCTTCGTCTAACCTCCTGCTTCAATGATCGCTTCAATGATGACTCATAGTCACGTTCCTTCCTCCTCTTGATAAAGGTGGTTATACCACCAAAAACTCGATCACCAAGGAGATTCTCTTTTATATATGTTTCTATGTTTTTGTCTTTGTCTACTAGTACTAATTCTTTTTACATTATGCATAAACACACATATCCAAGTATATATATATATATATATATATATATATATATATATATATATATATATATATATATATATATATATGTATATATGTATATATGAATATATGTATATATATATATATATATATATATATATATATATATATATATGCATACATATATAGATATAGAGTCCTAACTAATCTTCTGAGGAAGACGGAGTTCAATTCCGTCGAAATAGGTTTTCTCGATAGCTCAGGTGGTTAAAGCATCCGCCCGGCAAGTGGAGACCGGTGTTCATGATCGGAGGAAAATGTTCGTGATCCGGAGGAAAATATTTTTTCATTATGGTCTGCCTGAATCCGCATTCCCCACCTCTGCTGTGTTCGTCTTTTATGCGTGTTCCTTCCCCCTTTCCTTATCTCTATTTCTATGTGGACGAAGAAATATATATATATATATATATATATATATATATATATATATATACATATATACATAAATATATATACATACATATACACATACAAACTTTCCCTCTTATCATTAAACTATTTTTGTTAAATTAATACTATAGACATGACCATTTCGTTTGCAAGCGAGTCTCACCCTTATCTATTTTCATTGGAATTCTCTGCATAGTTAAAAAACCAGAATATTCAACGTCCCAAAATTTCTAATGATTTGGTTCAAATATTGTTTCTGAGCAATAAAAAATAGGATAGAAATAAATCCCTTTCTCGCCATAGACTATGCTCTCCTTTAGAGAGATTTCTGATGATCTTCTACCATCGAAGGCGATCGTTTCGTATTGATATTTGCCAGAAAACCAACCGTATGCCTCCCAAATTTATTGGATGCAGGTGAGTGTTAGCTCAGATCCTGTTCGTTTATCCTCCGCCTCTAGTTCACCTTCCTCTGACACCGTGACGGCGACAAGAGCTGCCCTCCACGTCCTTTGGGGCGTCCATTTAATAAGGAGAGGGGTAGAGGAGAGCCCTCCTCTCAAATGAATCTCCCTCCACTCTTCCGCGTCAGACCAACCCGGGCGGGGGCCTGCTTTTTCTTTCATTCCTCGCCGGCATCCCGCTCCCGCCCCTCTCAATCGACCAGCCATTCACTCCATTTAGACGCACTAAGCTTCTCTCTGCCTTCGTCTCCGGATCCAAGGGACTCGTCTTGGCCCCTCGACCAATGAATATAATGAAATAAGAACGCGACCGCATTTAAGAGTCGTCATCCTCAGCTTACTCTGCAGCCTTTGTCCTTGCGTGCTCGAAAGCCTTTTCAAACCCTTTTTTACTCCTCACCAACGCACTGGGGCGTCTTCCCTCTTTCTATCATTGAAAACTTTCTATCATTCAAATTCGTCGTCGGAATTCGCCGCGAGTTCTCTAACCCAATACGCTCCCCATCCCTCCTACCCGCGATCCCGCCTCCCTTTAATCGCCCTCTGGGCCCCTTCGCCAGGCCTGTGCTCGGGGCAGCTTTTGTCCATTGCTTCCAAAGGGCTCAAGAGGAAAGTTCAGATCTTTTGCATCGACTGTCGGGAGGAAAAACTATTTCCGTTACACCGCTTGGTGGAAATGCCATTAGATTTAGACATGAATTAGTAATTTGACCAAATTGTATATTTTTTCGCTAAAGCGAAGGTGAACTTTAAACTCTGCGGAAAATCCAGACATCAATTTCATGATTATTGGTTGAATACACCTGAGCGATGAAGAGATGATTAGTTTAAATAATCGGTTGACCTTGTTGGCATGTTCCTGTATAGTAGCGATTGATCTGAATTGTTTATTCATACCTGTCAATGACTTTCACGCATTGTAAATTCTTAAATTAAGAACTCAATGGAACGAGGGATTATAAAAGAGAGCTTTAGTCTACCAAGAGCACGTAGGTATTCAATCAATCTGCAGTAATTATTACAAATATAATGGTTTTATCATAAATATTGCAGAACTAAACACTATCTTCTTACACCAAAAAATCCTGAGGGTTTTCTTGTTAAGTGTGGGTAGATCTTACCTAAATTTAAGCCAAACGGCGTTTGACAGTCACACAACAGCAGGGTTTTTAGTTGGGTAAGTTCCTGTTTCCCTTAGTAACCATTCTAAGAGGAAGGTCTGAAATGCGAGTGCTCATGTAGTCGTAGTGAAGACTAGGGTTACTAGAGGCGTCATTCAGGCTTAAACCGAGCCCTTCCGTTCATTACCGCCCCCTATCACCCATTACATAGAATACACTGACTTGGCAGTAAACATTCTGCAGCCTCATATACATGTATACATATTCCAACACATGCCGTCCAAAACAACTATTTTTCCCTTCCCTATATTTGTCCCACTGTATTAGATTTTGAGTGAAGTCGCGATTAAGCCTCATAATTAGTTTACAATCCCAAAAGATGGAAAGGGCAGGAATGGGATAGGAATATGGGGCGGGATGAAAGAGGAGGAAGGAAGTAAACGGAGAAGAACAGGGACTTCATGTAGAGTAGGTCGATGGATTGTGTTTTGTTAGGAGGAACAAAACATTAATTACAACAATTTCAGGGCGTAAAAATCATTCGCCTCGACCTCAACCTTTGGTTCCACATCTATCTTAGATCTCGGATATCTTGTTTAGCCGGATAACCTAGTTGTGTCCGCCCAAAACTAACATGAATTGGCAGAAATCCCACGAACTAGGTTTCGTTACACTTTAAATGCATAACATGATCATACTCTAATACTAATCCCGCTAACCTGAAGATATGTCAGAACAAGAATCCTAGAAGGCACATTTAAAAAACAATTCAACGAAATTTCAACACTTGCTCATTGTGTTTTAATATCGAAGAAATATCCGAAAAATACTCCAGAAACTTATTATAAGTTCATAATCCTTCTCTCTCTTAGTTTATCTTAATATTTTTTTATCAGTACTATATCTCCCCATCAAATTTTACCTTTTACAAGCAGTATTTTTCATAATGACCACCAATTAAGCTTTACCGCACATTAAAAAACACCAAAGGTATACTTCTGTAGAAACAAGATACCCGAGATCTAAGATAGATGTGGAACCGAAGGTTGAATTAATGTAAAAAAATATTTTTAAATACACCGTATTCACTGAAAATTTCTCATGATACTTCATTGGAAGGTAATGAGAAGTTAACCTTAAACGTTGTCATTGAATGAGAATGAAATGTGGGTTCATGGCAACGTTCGTCTTTTTGTGTAAATCAGGGAAATATTATTCCCTTATTATATATAGTATTAGGTTGGAGGAAAATAAATCCAGTATTTTCTCGGTAGATGGCTGTAGTGATCGATATCTCGTAAAGTATCGATCAAACAATTACAAGTGTATGCTAGTCAAGGTGAGATATCACACAAAAACAATATTTTGATATTTTTTGTTTTTTTTTCCATTCAGTTGTGAGTTACAGGGTGTTAACAATGGAAGTCAACAAAGAGAAAAATCGGTACAAATTTACAGTTTTTCTTTGATAAAAGCGAAAATGCAAGCCGGGCCGCTGAAATTGTGAATGGTGTTTATGGTGTTGATACTGTAACAGCTAATTACATAAAATTTTGGTTTCGTCGATTCCGTTCAGGCATTTTTGATGTTAAAGAAGCACCTCACACTGGCAGACCCTTCGTCGGAAATATCGATAAAATCAAAGAAATAATCAAAGTTGATCGGCATGTTAGTAGACGCACCATCGTTGAGGAGATCATGATCATCTTAGGGGCCCAGGATCGGCGATAAAACAATTAAAAACCATTTGCGCAATGCTGAATTCGAAAAGAAACCCGTTTGTTTGGGTTCCACATCAGTTAACACCAAGAAACATGATGAATCGAATTTCAATCTGCAAAGCCTTGGCCAAACGGAATGAGCTAGACCCAATTCTTAAACGGATGGTGACTGGGGATAAGAAATGGTTTACATACGACAATATTGTGCGAAAACGATCGTGTTCAAAGCGTGGTTAAGTAGCTCAAACGGTGGCCCAACCAGGACTAACAGTTAACAAGGTTCTATTGTGTATTTGGTGGGACTTCAAAGTGATCATTTATTATGAGTTGCTTCCGTATGGCCAAACACTAAATCCAGATCTCTACTGTTAACAAGTAGACCATTTGAAGCTAGCGATTGACCAGAAATGGCCAACGTTGGCCAACAGAAGAGTTGTTTTTCATCAGGACAATGCAAGGCCGCACACGTCTTTATTGACTCGTCAGAAACTCCGGGAGCTTGGTTGGGAGGTTTTAATGCATCCATCACATAGTCAGGACCTAGCACCAAGCGATTACCACCTTTTTCTCGCATTGAAAAACTTCCTGAGTGCTAAGAAATTGCGATCAAGGGAATATTGTGAAAATAGACTACTCGAGTTTTTCGCCAATAAGGACCAAGACTTATCTGAGAGAGGCATTATGAAGCTACTTTTAAAATAACAACAAATTATACAACAAAAAGGTGCATATTTGACCCGAACCGGGCAAAAAAAAGTTTTGAATTTCTCGCAAAAATAATGGATTTCTTTTTCCCCAACCTAATATTATTAAACACTACATTTAAAAAAGTATCTATAGCAAGCTTGAAGTGCAATATAATGCAACCATTTCAGAGAGTAAAAATCATTCGCCTTGACCGGGATTCGAACCCGGATCCCTCGATATCCGGCCGAGTGCTTTAAACAATTAAGCTACCGTGACGTCCTCTTGCACTCTGAAATTTTGGGGGCTTTAAAGGAAAGAAGTGTTTGAAATTGGCTTTATTAACATCGTGGACTGTGGCGCGTCGCGCACGACTACGAATGCCTGTGACATTGTATGTACGGTATTTCGTCATAACATCTTGTTCCTTTAAAGCCCCCAAAATTTCAGATTGTAAGATGACGTCTCGGTAGCTTAATTGGCTAAAGCACTCGGCCGGATATCGAGGGATCCGGGTTCGAATCCCGGTCAAGGCGAATGATTTTTACTCTCTGAAATGGTTGCATTACAATGCACACATAGCGGGTGACTCCGTTAAAAGTTACTGTTACAGTTTCTTGAAACTTGGAGTGCAAATTTAATATTTATTTCACGGATAAACTAAATAAGTTACCTGCCCATCACCTTTCAAATATTACTTTTTGTCTGATCTATCGAAAAAATTTCATATTAGATAAAGGGTTAAAGGAATGTGCAATAACATTCGCAAATAATTTAACGAGCGTTCTTCGATATTTGATCTCACCATTTTAACTGCATACATGTAAATCTGGCTAAGACTGTAATTTAATTCAAACACAATATTTATGTAAAATATAAATAACTTTTAAAATATACTACAATTTCGTTTCAAATTGAGGCCTTGCTTACTAGCATACTACGAGTAAATACTTTTATTTAATAAAACAATTATAAAAAAGCCTTACTCGATCCACAGCCTGTTCGAGAGACTTATCTATAACCCAGATGTCCAAATAACCCATTACATTCTTTTACAGCATGATGAGCAATGGGGACTCTCGCCCCTCTCCCCGGAATCGTATGGCAGTATTGGTCTCGTTTGAGCCATGGGAGTCGGCCACTTGAGTCTGCTTCCACCGCCGAAGGAAGTGAGGGAGCTGTGGAGGGCACATTACGCCAGTCTCTTTACCTCAAAGGGGAGAGAGGGAGCAGAGGGCGACAGCTGCAAGCAAACGCCCGCCAACCCCTTTCCCCTCTCCCACCGCTTATTATTGAACCACCATCGAAATCTTTGAGCGCGTCGCACTCGCAGTACTCGCCACCCTCTCCGCACCCTTCTCCATCTTCTCCTTCCCACCAACCCTTCCCTCTCTGTCCAACACACGTCCCCAAGCTCTCTTCACCACTCCCACGACTAAACGCTCAGGTCTTCAATCCCCGTCCTACTTGTCTGATCTACCCCTCACTCCTAAATATGACTTCTCCTCACATTTCCATGTTTACCGATCGGTTTAATTTCTGGAATCCTCGCCAAGAACGGAAAATAGATCTCCAAGTTAGCGTTTTTGAACAATTTTTATGGCAGAACATCATTCTCACAGTCATTTAAGTGTCAAACATACTTAACATGAGATAACCTGGCTGTATCGACACCCCTTTAAGTGCGAATTTACTATATTTTAAAAGTGTTTTAAGCGGTCAAATTATAAAATAAAATTTTAATATTTTGTGATAATAGCTCTTTTTAAACCTTGTATGAATTAAATGTGAAGCGTTGATTATTTTAAGATTTAAACTTGAGGGCTATGGCATGGAAGACATGGAATAAAACATGATTGTGTGAATATTTTCAGGATTTTTAGGCACTATTTCCAAAGAAACCAATCGCATACAAAATAAATTTAACTAGTCTATCGGTCCCAGCTGGCGGTCAATGAACTCAGCAATTCGCGTGACCCCATCTCACAGTGAGCGTAAACATTTGACTAAACGATATTAATTCTGACAATTCACGGAAAGAAATGACTATTACTGTCTGACTGTTGAACCAAATAAATATACTAGTATTCCGCTGGCTGCGGAACTTCATCGGAACCATACACCTCAGTGTTGACAGCTATAGTATTAGAAGACAGGTTTAAATTTGGCGCTCGATCATTCAAATTAATATTGACAAAGTAAACAATGAGCCATCCAAAAACCAAGAAAAAATATTAGGTTGAAATGGGAACGGATATCGAACCTATGCTATGCTGTGCTATAATGACTTGCCCTAAAGGATTTACAATTCATCTTTTGCATTTTTTCCTTGCAGAGTGACGCAGTCTGTGCGCTCAAGCAGGGTGATGGCGCTTCCGCACTGCGTGATAACGCGCTTTACGAATTATATTTTGAACAATTTTTGTTGTATCAACTTAACATCTTACTCCCTCATGTACGCAAAAGATACCTTCAATTATGTCCACTGTACCTAATCTACAGGAGAAGGGGAAGCTGAGTATCCGAGAACTCACCCCTTGTACGCGAAAACCTTTCCCTTTTCTGGAATAATCTGACTGTGGACAGAAGTAAAAATATGTGAAAGGAGTTGCATGGATTTTAAACATCGCAACTGTCATGCGATGTTTGATGCGTGGATGGCTCGTTGCCCCTAGATCGAAGGGGATTTTCTTCTTCAATCGCAATAATTCGATATCGATAAATCCATATCGATGCGTGCCTGAAATGATCGTACCATATGGGAATCGGGTCAGCAGATGGCTTCACGTTACCCTCTTGCTCGTTCCTTCCATTTGAGCCACGTCCGCATTTAGAGAAGCTCTTGGCATAATTACATTTATCATGCAAGTGAATGAAAACAAACCACTTGATTTAAATTAATTTATTTCTAATTAATGTAATATTAGTTGTCTGCATTCATAAAAAGATATTTATTATTACACCTGATGAGTTACATTAGACGCGTCACATACTTCTGGCCCTGTAAAAACCTCGCTTCCGCTCTGCTATTTGAAGCCCCGCATTTATATCAGATTTCGTGATGGAGAAAGGATGACATTCCTATGCTAGTCATTCATAGTTTATGGACAAAAGATTTTAGCTCGTTTAACGAAATAATGACTGCTAGTTATGACTTGATCACTGAAGGTGTTTAATTCTATTGTTACTAGTTACGAGTTTTCTTCTCACCGGCTTTCATTCGGTTAAGGGAAACATAGAATTAGTTCAAATTTCCGTGCTACTATTGAAAAAAAAAGAAACTGATGGCTTCAAAAGCCAATCTATGTTTTCGTGAATGAAATTTATTATGCTCAGGATCGTTTCAGTAGAATATTACACCACCTTCTTGACTATGAGTGTACCTTCATGATTTCTTTGCACAGTTATATGAAAATCTCTCAGACACAGTGTCGGTACTGCCATCTCTAGCCACTGCAATTAATTCTGCTGTCAGTCATTTAGGCCGAACAGTATCCACCACCTAAACAATAATTGAAACTACACTTTCACGACTTGGTGATGAAGTTAACGAGATAATCCTAAAATTCCCCTTTCAACTCTCACACACACTCTCCTTCAATGCGTACCCTATTCCCCCTCTGTCATCGCTCATCATCTCTATTCACCGCTGACGCAATCGCGAGGCAAAGCTTTCCATAGCATTAATGGAAAGGGCCTTTCAAATGCACACACGAACACACACGTACACTCGCAGACATATCCTTGCCCCCCTTTCGACGGCCCGTTAACGTTCAGGGTAGACCGACCCCATGCTCCTTTTTCCTGCTCGCTATCCCTCGGGAACATCTGCGACCAACCCGGCGAGGGTACGTACGCGTCCTACGCCCACCTCCCTTCACGCTTGGCTCTCTGGTCCGCCGAAAAGGCTGGAGTCGCTACCATTCGCCGCACCAGCGTTTCTGATTTAATCTGACTGCGAAATACAACCAACTCAAAGGAGTAATAAAAATTAAATCAGCCATTATAACCTATTCAAACTTGAAAAAAAAAATTAATCCATAAAAAAGGATTATTTTGGAGGCATTATATTCGAATATCTTACCTCCTACTTAAAAGGAAATATAGATAAATAAGAGCACACCAAAACAAAATTCATAAAACGTTGTAAATCATTATCCTACTTATTCTATTAGATAATTCCAAGGAAATAGCCCGTACAGGACCAGTGAATCAATAGCCATCCTTTAAGCCTTGTTCACGCTCATGTCTTTCAATGCATGCCTATCTGCATGACTCCCGAGAACTAAAGATTTTTCGAGGACCAAAACTCGTGAATCAGTGCTCCATACCGATAGAAAAGGACGAAGAGGAGGAGGCGGTTACTCTCTCTCTTCCCAAGCGGTGAATCCACACCTTCGTTCCAAAGTCCTCCTGCGAAGTCCCTTCAGCTATCAACCGCCTGCGTGTGTGAGGAAACCCCGTGGCTCCGTTTGGAATTTGGGGAAATGGACTGAGAGGCAGAGTATTAAACGAGGGAGAGTCAAAGCGGCAGCATTAAGATAGCGTCTGTCATGACATCATCATATGGAGGGCAATGTAAGAGTCAGCGAGGATATATTTTTGGAAATATGAAGAGACCTTGACTAGGTCTTGCCCCCAAGGTGGGGGGGACTAAGAACAAAAACATTTTGAATGAATTAGGGTGAAGGGAAATTCAGAAGGAAGAATGCCACTACAGTCCAAAACATGCGCTTATCTGATGAATTAACTTTAATTACCCCATAAATATTGTCTCGTTTATATCGCAGCATATATTTAAATGTCAGGAAACATACGTACTGAAGCGGCGATGTGCGTACTGAAGTGAGTGTGCAGGGTTGGCAGAGTTAAATTCCGAACAGAGGAAAAGAACATGCGCGCTGGTCGAAAAAATGTTGCCGGAGGGAGGCAAGATCCATCGAGGAATGGATGGATGGATCATGCGTGGGTATTAACGAAAGAGCAGGAGAAAAGTGAATAGGTTAGTGGATAGGGTTATAAAAGATTCTAAGGGCGCCTTAGGGCAAACAACGCTAACAGAGTACTATTTTAACGTAGAAGGCGTAGAGCCGATCGACCTCGGCGGTTATCACCTAAGATGTTACAGGTAGCGCAGGAAGAGGTAGACAGATTGCGAGATGGGGCGATCGAGTGATCTGCCTCGCCGTGGTGCTCTGTTCCGGTCATTGTGAAAAAGAGCGATGGTAGTAATAGGTTCGGTATAGAATTGGAAAGGGATTAGAATAAGGTGACGAAAAAGGACGCGTATCCAATACCGTGCATGTATGCGATTTTAGACAAGCTAAGAAAGGCGAGGTATATTTCTAAAATAGATTTAAAATAGGCGTATCATCCAGTGCACATGGAAGAATCTAGCAAGAAATATACCGCGTTTGCAATTTCAGGATCGAGGCTCTGGCAATTCACTCGAATGCCGTTTGGACTGACCAATGCGTCCATGACTTTTCAGCGACTTATTGATGCTCTATTGGGACCGGAATTTGAGCCCGTGGTGTTCGGCTATTTGGACAATATAATTATCGTCACAGAAAAATTCGAGGAGCACCTGAATTGGTTGGAAATTGTATTGATACGATTGCAGGACGCTGGGTTGGCAATAAATCGTGACAAGTGCGAGTTTTGCTGCTCGTAGGTCTCGTATTTGAGGTTCTGATTGAATAGCGAAGGATTGTGTCCAGACCCGGTAAAGGGTAGCGCCAGTGTTAAATTATCCGGCAACTTAAGCAGTTAAGGAGGTTTTTAGGCCTAGTAGGTTGGTACGCACGGTTTATCAATAATGATTCGCAGGTCAAAATACCACTGGTTAAATTGCTGCATAATGGGCAGGAATGGGGAACCGAACAGCAAGAAGCCTTCGAAAAGTTAAAGGTGGCCCTTACGGTAGCGCCAGTTCTTGCTAGACCGGATTTCTCCCGGCCGTTTGTGGTGCAAACTGATGCAAGTAATTTCGCCTTAAGCGCAGTTCTCAAGCAAGTACACGAGGATGGTGAGCATCCAATCGTGTACGTGAGCCACGTCCTAACTCCGGCAGAAAGGAATTACGCAACATCCGAGAAGGAATGTCTGGCGTTGATTTGGGCGATTAAAAAGTTGCGCCCGTGTCTGAAAGGGTTCAAGTTCATCGCCATAACGGACCATTCGGCACAGTAATACTTGAGGAATCTAAGAGAACCAACGGGCAGATTAGCTCGTTGGGCCCTTGAGATGCAGCAGTGGGATTTTGATATCGTACATAGGCGCGGAAAATTGCATGAGTTGCCTGACGCACTCTCGCGTGCGTACGAAGATGGAGACAAGGTAGCTGCAGTTGAGGAAATTAGGGATACGGAGTATTTGGAGCAGCTCGAGGAGGTTAACCAACACCCGAGTCGTTCCAAAAACTGGCGTATCGAGGACGGAATGTTGTATAGGTATAAGTTCGAACCATTTTAGACCCAACTGCTAATAATGAAGAAGGGTGTAAATTAGTGGTACCGGCGGAAAATGGAGAGCGCATCTCGAGCATTGCGAGGCAAGGGCAGGCCATCAGGGGATATACTCGTAAATGTAGAAAACGTACGATAGAGTAGCGCGGGAATATTATTGGAAAGGCGCGTATCATGATGTTCATAGGTCCGTGAGTGAATGTGAAGAGTGTCAGCGGTATAAGATGCCCCAAACTGGGCCAGTACGGTTTTTAGGTAAGAAAGCGATCGAACGACCATGGGCCATGGTAGCGGCGGACTCAATGGAGTTCCCACTGAGTAAGTCTCCGAATAAATACCTAGTGGTATTTCAAGACTTATTCACGCGGTGGATCGAGTTGAAGCCGTTGCTGACCCGGATGGGAAAAGAGTGGCGAGGGTATTCGAGGAGCTAGTCGTCATTAGATGGGAAACGCCGGAGTATTTTTGGAGCAATAATGGAAAAGAATTTCAGAACCAAGTTCTATCGGAGTTACTAAGAATACGGGATCAGGTAACTAATGACCCCGCCTTATCATCCTTAGGCGAATCCGGTAGAGCGTAGCGAGCGGACTCTGAAGACGATGATTGCTACCTTTGTGGGGAGCGATCATAGAGTATGGGACCGGCACATACCCGAGTTTAGGCGTACGGTCAATACAGGGATGCAGGCTTCGAATAAAGTGTCACCGGCGTATTTCAACCATGGCCGTCACCCATGCCCGATAAAATTCTTGCGCAGGAAGGTAGAGAGCAGCGAACGGAAAACAAGAGTTAGCGAGTCCAAATGAGTCGATCTGGTGAAACGGTAAAATGCGTTACACGACATGGTGTAGATAATTTACGAGACTGCGAAAGTCACGCAAGAGAAATATTATAAAAATAATCGGAAAGACATTAGGTTCGGCGAGGGAGACTTGTGTGATGAAGCGTACCCACCACTTGTCGAAGGGTTGCACGCGTTTTTCTGCGAAGCTTGCGTCAAAGTATGAGGGACCTTTTAAAATCGCGAGGGTATTATCGCCGACCGTTTATATGCTGGAAACATCTCTAATAAGAAAGTGACCAAAGTTAACGGGTCCGATCTAAAATGATACTTACCGCCGAGGCAAGTGAGTCGCCCGGAGGACATCGGTAGTATAATAACGTAAAAAGTTCAAATGATATCCCAGTCGGAAAATGTGACCTGCAGAATATCAAGTTCGTTGACGAGGAGATGGAACCCTACACTTGGAAGTGGACGAAACATGGTCAAGAATTAAGATGTTAGATTTAAGTTAGTAAGTATTGCTATTTATGTATATTATGTTTGGAAGGTCGAGAGCTGATGGCGGAACGCACAGGGTAGTACCGTACCGACGAGCGTGTAGCGAGTAGGGGGGCACATTGTGACATGGCGAATGTCACGGGGGTAAAGTGTCGACTCTCGAGTCGCGCTCGGATTGCGGCCCCTTGCGCTGCAAGACTACCGAGATTTGGATGGCGCAGGTTAATGTCTGCCGTGAGAGAGGACACGTCAGCAGCGAGAGCAGCGCTACCTGGACCCGAAGCGAGATACGCACTAGCGCAAACAACGAGAGTCGACCGTTCGACTCGCTGGAGAGAGTCGAGCCGTTGGCCGCGCGGAGGAGTCGACCGGTGGTACTCGGGCTATTCCCCTGATTAAAGGGAGTCAAGCCGTTAGCCGCGACGAGGAAAGAGGTATGTAGAGGAACATCGTGTGGTAGTCCTCTTGCAGTTCATTCGAGAAGGTTGTTTTTGGGGAGAAAACCTGTTTTGGTTCCTCGCGTGTGTGCACTGAAGACGAGAGCGCGGTGCGTCGGCCGCAGCGAGCAAGTGGAGGCAGCACCACGCATCGAGCCTGCAAGCAGAGATCTCGAAGTATCGTGGTATCCAGAGCGAGCACGCCGAGCGCTGTGCAGAGTGACGACCAGTAGCCCGTGGTCGTGAGCCCAGCGGGACTCCCTCTGAGAGACGGCACTCTCGAAGTAAACTGACAGACGCAGTCAGCGTGCAGTATCTCAGGCGCCCGTACCCCTTCTAAGCCTCCAAATGGACCCAACTGTTGCGATCAGTTCCGCGCCACGCGACACGCACCAGTGGGTAATAAGTTTGAGTGGGGAGGGGAATATAACTAGCTGTTATATCATGTTGCATTTATGTAGAAAGTACCATAGATCGCAGATAAATTCTCTTTATACATAAGCTTTCTACCTTTAGATAAAAATCACCCTTCAACCACCTTAAACATCTCACTACCGTACAGCGTTTTCCTGCCTTGTTCCGATTTCCACTAGCAACTTCCCTTTATTGCATATGATATTTAAAACTCACAGCTTACTTTCCTCTCTGTGAAACATTTATTTCAATATTTTTTTCCACTTTGACATCCATGCCTCAAAAGGCTTCAATCACCGTTTTTTAAATATGTAAAGCGAGACATTTTTAAAGGTTTTCCTTATCTTTTTAATAACATCTTCACTCAGTACATCCGTTCCCGATTGTCTTTTTCTCGCAAATACATCTTTGCTTAACATAATTCTTCTCCTAATGTCTCTACATACTGATGAAAGAAGACATTCTGCATTTTCAAATAAAAAAGTTATATTTACGACCTAAGTTTCAGTCCAGTGTAACATCTTCAGGTTTTAGGCTGAAGATGTTATGCTGTAACGAAACTTAGGTAGGTCGTAAATATAACTTTTTTATATGGAAATGTCAAGTGTTTTCTTTCATCAAGAAAGATTTCCACTAGGTCACTTCAAAAACAGTGATATTTGTCTCAACTACAATTATTATCATTTCCCTATAAAATATTTCCCAAATATATGAGCTCCTCTAACTGTCATGTTTATTTCTCCTATCTGATTACTTTTGCGTTCTCACAGTTTTTCCTCGATCCATGCTTTGTTCCTGTACATCACTCAGTATTCACTGCAATCACCTCGGTTGTCTAACACAATATGCATTCGTCGTCTGCAAACCTTGCTGATTAAACACCTCGCCGCCCACTGCTTATTCCTATGATACCCTTGACATTTCCTCAGCATATATGTTGATACGTATCAGCGATAACAGACAACCCTGCTCAGCTCCCTCCCAAGAACTGCCCATCCTATTTCCCTCTGCCCTACCCATTGACTTTGTCTACCTGTTCATGTACAAGTTTCGAATAAGTGGTCTATCCCTCTAGTTCACTTCCATTTTCCGCAAAATCTCAATAATTATGCTAACTCTACACACTCGTACCCCTTCTCTAAATCCACCCACCAGACATCCTGATTATATTCGGTGTTCCTTTCTATCAGAGGCCTCAATGACTTCACGCCATTTTCCTTCCTAAAGGAATTCGTCTTCGGTTGAGTTTACACTATTTTTTACCTTCTATCGATGGTTTTCAGAACCTAATTAGCTGCAAGTGGCATTACACTGATCATCCTATTGTTTCTCCTGTTATCCTCTCTTGTCATCTCTTCTCTTTTTTTCGGGGTGGGGAAAAATTGATCAAAGTAAATCCTGTGGCCAAACTCCTTTCCCTTAAACAATGCTTACGTGTAAAATCTCTTCTGTCGTTTAACAGAAGTAAGGGACTCTAAGTTTTGGCAAGTGTTGTGTTTTAGGAAAAACTGGAAGGAAAGCTCTATTAGCGTGAGTAGAACAGGAAACTTAGAGGTAACAAAGAAAGAGGTGGGAACGGAGACCAAGAACTTAAGTAATGACAATTCAGAGAAATTATTCCAACGGTCAAATGCTTTATATCCGCAGGAGGAGTGAGGTGTTCCGAAGTAATTATTATTGCGGGTCCTCTGTCACGTTCTCCAACTCCGACATTAAGTTCGCGGAATCTGGATATTAAATGTGCACTCCAGAAATCCAGATCATGGGTAATTAAACGAATTCATCGATTTCGGCAGGGAAATTCATTTCATTTAGAATGAAACAAATACTTTTTCAAACGTCACAAGTTGGAACCAAAAGGCAGTAGTTACGTAGTAAAAGGGGATTTCACGATGTTTACTTCCACGATGAATATTCCAAGTGGATTTAAAAAACTTTAATTCCTAATGGTCAATTTTAGAAAGTAAACTTTTACAGTTGAAGGCTTTCGCAGTAATGGTTTCCCTCGAAACTTCCGTGCCGTAAAAATCTTCGCTCTATATTTCGAGTCCATTATTTGGAAAGAACAGGGATTCAAACCTTTAATATCTTTCATTCATCCGATATTTCCCAAAATTCTACATAAAGCTACACTTCTAGTAGCTATGTTAACATACTATAACAAACCTTAAAAAACGTATACAATTAGACACCACTAGTGCGGCGATTACATTGTTTTATTACTTGTACCAACAAATTCTCGTCATTCGCAATCAACAATTCTATTAATTCATTTTTATACAGTAAAATTATTTATAAAAATGATTAACAAGTGCAATATAATGGAAAATTTCTTGCAAAAAAAGTCCCAGTAATAAGTAATTCTGAGAGACACAATAATTTCAATTCGATCAACTGTCGGTCCAATTAAGCTTTGCTGCAAAGTAAAATTAGCTGTTGCAATTTCATAATATTTAGACAGAAAATTCGTAATCAATAATCAAACTAATAGTTTCGCGCTCCAAACAGATAAAAATGAGCGTCTGAGCAATGGATAATCGAATTCATAAAGCTCAAAAGAATTGCGAAGCTGCCAACTCTGAGAAAATTATAACTGCGGAGGCGTGCAGGCGGCTTCGTGCTTTGGAACCAGCCGCGGAGACTGCAGAGCGGGACGGGAGAGTGGAGCGCGGCGGATGGGGAGGCGCGGATTTCTGCTGGCGCGAAGGGCAGAGGATTGGCCACGAGGGTGTTACTGTAAAAAAGGGGGATCAGGGAAAAACAACCACCGGCAGAGGACGCGATGCCAATCACCCGATTGGGGATTGCTCCAAGTGTACGGGATCGAGTGGCGACGTATAGAATATAAAAGGTCAAACTTATTACGATCAATAGTGACCCTTCACACTTTCTCGTACTTCTCTGCGCTCACCCCGGGCACCCCCCTTTGCACATCCAGAGTAGTTTGGCGTTTATAACGTTACAGCTAACGCATAGTAACGAGCAACAATAAGCTTTCTCGACGGAGAGCAACACTTTATCATTGGAGGACCAAGTCCAAAGGAAGTTAGGGACGATTATAGAAGCTACGGGGCGCAAGATAACGAAAATGAAGGATAAAAAATGTATAAAAATGATGACACGAAAAGATAAAGTAATAGCTTGAATAATTGGAAGAAAATTGAATAAGGGGCTCAAATTACAACGACCTTTGGAACAGAAATTATGACCTGCGAATCTTTGCGTATAATACCACTGGAATTAAAACAATCACTGAGTACTGAAGAGACAGAGGACTGCAGAGATGGCTGCTATATATTATATTGCCTTGATCAAAAAGTTCCCGGAATTTATTCAGAAAATTAAAAATACAAGTTTATTCATCTAAATCTATATTGTCCCTTCAAAGTAATCCCCATCGACTGCAACACACTTATGCCAGCGCTTGATCCAATCCTCGAAACATTTTTTATATTCGGTTTTCGGTATGTCCATCAGTGCTTCCTGCGATTTTTCCATTACTTCCTCTCGGCTGCTAAAACGCGTTCCCCGTAATGGTTTTTTAACTCGATTGAACAGAAAGAAGTCACAGGGAGCCAAATCAGGTGAATTCGGTGGCTGTTGGATGGTATTTGTTGCATTTTTCGTCAAAAAATTAAGAATAATGATAGCACTGTGCGACGATTTCTGGTCTCTTTCGGCGAATTGCTTCACGCAAACGTCTCATAACGCCCAAATAATACTCTTTGTTTACTGTCTGGCCTTCTGGCAAAAATTCATGATGCACTACACCGTTGTAATCCATGAAAACCGTCAGCATTGCCTTCTTTTTTGACTGAAAACGACGTGGTTTTTTTGGTCTCGGCTCATTTGGTGAACGCCATTCACTTGCCTGATGTCTGGATTGCGTGTCGTACTCATAAACCCACGTCTCGTCTCCAGTAATGATCCTTTTGATGAATGTGGGATCGGATTCAGCCTCGCAAATCATGTTTTTGCGACGTCAACACGGTCTCTTTTTGCATGAAATTGAGGTCCTTTGGCACCAACTTTGCTGCTACACGACGGAAACCCAAATCATTAACCACAATGTCTTGGGCGGATCCACAGGCAATGTTCAAGTCCTCCGCTATTTCTCTGATGGTTAATTTGCGGTTATTGACTAACATTTCTTTTACTTTATCAATTTTTTCACCGACTTTCGATGTCGATGGTCTGCCACTGCGTTCATCATCTTCGATTGACTCACGACCACTTCTGAACCGCTCGTGCCACTGGTAAACGACCGTTTTTTTTAGAGAATCGTTGTTGAAACACTTTTCCAACATTTCCAACGTCCGTGCGCCACTAAATCCGTTTTTTACGCAAAATTTAATACAAGTTCGTTGTTGCAAATTTAAATCCATTTCTGCAATTGTAAAAAATCGCCAACACACACAGAGATAGATGTACTCTTGGCTACGTAACTTTTGCAAATGTCAAGTTATGACACTAAGATTTAAAGGGAATATCAGCAACAGATGTACCAATTTAACAAAAAAAACAGAACTCAAATCGGAACGATGGGAGCACCACACGGTGGTTATTCCGGGAACTTTTTGTTCAAGGTAGTATATGGGTCTTGGGATCTCTATGAGGATAATAACAAAAGGCAAAATCAAGGTACAAACCATCGCTGGAGACCACGGGGCGATGTAATAAAATAAAATTTCCTATGTCGGGAAAATATGCATAAACATTTAAAAAATAGGAACATCTTGTGTGTTATAAATTTCAAGAAATTTTCGTTACTGCAATCAATTTATATTTAATCAATTCAAGCCTCGTGTAAACTCGCAGTTTCATGGATTTTTAGGGGTTTTTGCATTAAAATTCATATTTTGTCGTAGATTTTCTCAAAAAGTTATGGCAAAATATTAAATATGTATAATATATATAAAAATAGAAAAGGAAAGAGATAGGAAAATACATAAACCTAACGGCATCTTTTGGCCAAAAAATCGGAGCACCTGGGCGCTTTAAAAAATTCCAGATCTAAGTGTAAATTACATTTCCTTAATAGCTCAAGTGGTAGAGCATCCGCCCGGCAAGTGGAAGATCCGGTGTTTGAGTCCTGGCTAAGGAAACATTTTTACGCTAGTGATCTGCACAATCCGCCTTCCCCACCTCTCCTGTGTTCGTCTTTTTTGTGTTTTCCTATCCCATGTCCTTGTATCTGTTTCCATGTGAAAGAATATTTGTTCGCCGTATATCGGGATTTCGTGTTTGAATGTGTGTGTGTGTATATATATAAATGTAAAAAAACTTAGACAGCAACACACAGTATTAGAACACATAAAAGGAAAACTCACACGATATTTCTTGATAATTTCGACGGAAATATACTCCGTCTTCCTAAGATCTGTCTCCGGAAGATTAGTTAGAACTGACTGGTGAAAGGTACGTGCGAGAGAGAAGGAGACGGAAGAAGGAGAGAACGGGTTGTTAAGGACCGGTGAAAGAAAGGGTTGTGGAAGGGGAAAGGGAGAAGGGAGGCCAGAGGGGAGCGGAGATGGGATAGAATTGAGTGGGAGGATGTGGAAATAACTCCCAAGCGGCACACGAGGCAAACAGTCAATCCGCAGAAATTGCAACACCTACGACCGAGGTGTCCACCGACAAAGCCATCATCAGGACTCTACAAGTTAAACCCCAGGTCAAGAATAACACAATGAATGCGGACAAACAAAATATCCTACTATCCCGCATGAAACAAATCTGGCGCTGTCCACTTCAACCCTCTATAATTAGTGAACGACATTGAGACCCGGATGTTGATAGGCTTTGCACAGCCATACAAATGCCATTTCTATCGTTTTTTAATTTTATAGGGTTATCGGATGGGAGAAGGGGGATCAAATGAGGCGCCAAGATTGTTTATCCTGAGGTTCAGGGGTGTGGAGCACTGGCCTATGTAAAATGCAGGGCAGAATTTGCATGTCAGAAGATAGACTACACCTTGAGTTGTGCATGAAGAGTGGGTGATGGGCGGGAGAGAGTTAAAGGGTAGGATGGAGAGGGGTGGAGTGGTGAAAATAGGACATGTTTTACTTCTTGCTCGCAAGCAAGGAGTGGGTGTGATTGTGGGGGTGGGAGGGGATTTGGAAAGAGACTTGATCGATTTCAGGAGATATGATAGTTTGGCGGGCCGTTTGAAGGCAACAGAGGGGTATTTGAGAAGAAGGTTGGACGACGTTGGGGTTTTGGAGGATGGGGTACAGGTGTTTGAGGATGTATTTGAGGGACTGAATAACAGGAAAGTAGGTGGTGCACATTGAGAGAGGGTGAGGGTCTGTGTTTGAGGGAGGATTGGGGGTGTAGGAGTGTTTTAGGATTCTTTTGTTAAGGAGAGAATCTGGGTATCCGATTTGGAGGAGGGAATGGTGAAGGTATATGAGGTAATTGTTGAGGGATTCGGGATGGTTGCAAATGCGGTACCCGCGGATAGAGAAGGAGTAAGGGATGGAGGGTTTGGTATGGTAGGGATGGCAGCTGTTCATATGAAAGTATTTTTTTTTATTAGTAGGTTTAGTGTGTATTGAGGATTAAAAAGAGGAATCGTTGAGTTGGGATATGAAGGAATTGAGGGAGAGTATGTTATGTGGCCACAGTAGAAAAATGTCATCAAAAAACCGAGCCACAGAATGGGTTTGGAGGGTAACTGGAAAGAAACATCTCTTCCAGGACACCGCGGTGGATGTTAGCGTATGACGGGCTGAATCTACTTCCCATGGCACAGCCCTTGATTTGGAGGTAAATGTTATTATTAAATAAAAAAAGAGTTACGAGTGAGGATGAAATTAGACAGGTCAATGAGAAAATCGGTGCTGGGAATTTGAGTGCTAGGGCGTTTGGAAGGGAAGTGGCGTAGGGAAGCAAGGCCTTCTTCGTGAGGAATGGAGGTGTATAGGGATGTGACGTCAATTGTGGCCATAATGATCTTGGTGTCAGGAGGGAGTGAAATTGAGTGGAGCAGATTGAGGAAGTGGTATGTATCTTTGACATAGGAGGATAACGAGTGAACTAAAGGTTGGAGGTAGTGGTCCACGAAGGCGGAAATTCTTTCGGTCAGAGAGTTGCGGGAGCAGACTATAGAGCGCCCTGAGTTTTTCGGTTTGTATATCTTGGGGAGGCTGGAGGATAGGTTTTCATTGGGGTCGTTCTCGCGGAGGAAAGCGATTATTTCATCTAGGAATGCGGGCTTAGGGTTAGCCGGAATATGTTTGTAAGAAGAAGTGTCTGCGAGTACATATTTTCCCAATGACATAATGTTAGAAGAGAAAAGAAAATTTAATTGCCATTTCAATTAAATCGCCGAATTATGTTTTTCTGATTCCAAAAATTGTGTATTCCTGAGCCATTAAACTATAATGATACAAATGCAAAGTGATTGTCCATGGTCAACTATCCATTAACATGGGCTTCTGTTGATGGTAATCTGTTGGCTTCTTTTAGGTAATCAACGGTGTTTAGGACTACCACTGTCGAACCCTTGTCAGCGGAGGTGATGACCTGGTTAGGATTTTTTATTAGTTTTTTTTAATAACTCGTCTTCTTCCTCAGGGGAGATGTTTGGTTTAGGATTCAGAGAATTTAGGAAAGAGAGACTAGATATTTTAGAGAGAAGAAGATTAATAAAGATTTCGACAGGGTGATCAGTGGGTATGGGTTTAGGTTCAAGGTGGGAAGGTAGACGGAACTTAGTTAGGGTGCTGTGTGTAGGAGCGAGAGAATGAGAATTGGCGGGTTCCGTCGCCCAGAAGTGTCGTTATCTTAGGTTTCTGGGGAAATGTATTGGATTGGGGGGAAAGAGAGACCTTTTCCTAGAAGTGAAACTTGCTGATGGTTCACGGTGAATTTGAGAGGTTCAAAACGTGGTCGGCAGTATCTATTGTTTGGTAGTTATATATTTGGCTATAGTCGTTCGTATATTTCGTCATTTATATGGCTGTGAAACGCCTATCAACATCCGGGATACATATGAACGCATCATATTTTTTAGTAGATAAGAG